>VWZP01004277.1:522-12214 GCA_013396995.1 Dicaeum eximium
GTGTGATCTGTCCGGCTAGGTTGTAAGTTCCGCCGTGGCCTCTCTCCGAACCAGGTCGCTACTACAGCAGTCACCTATAATTAAGATGTCAAAAGGTCCACCTTTTGGCCCATGCTTGCCTGTGGGAACACAGTAAACATCCATATTATTAAAGTCAGTGGACAGAGCAGTTACCAGATGGCGCCGGGTTCCCATCTGTGTCGCTCCGTGTGTTGGATCCTCTTCAGGTAATGTGGAATCTCTTGTGATGATGTGTGGTTGGGTCTGGACGGCTTTTGATTTGTTGTCCTTGCGCAGGACCTGACCACGCTCTGCTGGAAGTTTCTGAATGCTACTGGTAGCACTGCTGATTCTGAGGTTTATGGTAGGTGTTACAGGAGTTTCGGGTAGGTGACCTGTCTGGGCAGTCCTTTATAAAATGTCCAAAGTCTCTACAGTGATAGCAGCGGGCTCGGTCTTTGGAAGCTGCTACTGCAAATGCAACAGAAACTCCTTCTGCAATACCCTTAGCAACTGCTTGGGCCACTGTGTCTTCAGTGGACAATTGACGTGTACAGCTTTCTACCATTTGCTCTATGGTAGGTTCTGTATCCAAGTGTAGGGCCCTCAGAATTGCTTTGCACTTTTCATTAGCGTTACACACGGCAAGTTTACACAACAGCTCCTTTCTTGCTTCCTTGCTTTCTGTCTGTTTTTCTAAAGAATGCTTCAGTCTGTCCATGAATTTGATAAAGCTTTTATCTACTCCTTGTTAATATTAGAGAAGTGTTGGGTAGGAATAGAGTCATCTGGAGTAAGAAATAAGGAGGTTTTTGCTGCAATAGCCAGGTCTTGTAGTACTGCCTCAGGCAAGGTGTTAGCTTGGTCAGAGGGTTTCTGTAAATTCCCTTCTCCAGACAGCAGTTTGACTGTAAAATGTCGTCTATTTGCATCTTTAGCATATTTGTCTGATAATGTTTTTAATTGTCTTTTCCAATGCCTTTCCCATAGCATATATTCTGCCAGGGAAAGAAGGCAGTGGGCAGTATTTTTTAATATCATGAGGTACTAAAACGTTTGCCAGGAAGGTAGCTTCTAAGAAATTTCTAAAAATATGTGAACTCCTACCATGTTCTTTGGCTACTTTTCATAGTTGTATGTATTCTTTATTTATGTTAGGTTCCCACGTTGTAGTAGTCGAGACACCACCTCGTCTTCCCTTTGAATAAATTAATGGGAAGGCAGAAATTCTCTGAGCCAGTTCCCAATCCCCTGCCCGAGTCCCCTGCACTTCCATCTTGACTAGAGCCCAGGATCAGTCCTCTGTATCAGAATCAGACCCGCTGTCACTACTGTCCTTAGATGAGCAAGAGTCAGCAGGAGGTTTACTATGGTTTTTCTGGTGAGTTGGAGTAACATATTGTAGGGGGCTAGGGGACTGGAGAGAGTGTGAGGAGGCACATGGCAAAACTTGGCTAGGAGGCAGCAGTGGAGAAGCAATGGCAGCACCACGTTTGGCACAGCCTGCGCACGACTGAGATGCATGGAGAAGTGGGGTACCACTGTAGGGGGCTCGGAAGTGCCGTTCAGGGGACTCTGGGTGTGTGCAGAGCCTGTGGATGCGGGCAAGGGAGAAGCAGGGGAGAGGAAGTGGAGAGATTAGCAGGGGCTACCGCTGCCACAGCGGCAGGGATGGGGGGGAGCGCTGCGGCGGCTGCTCAGCGAGATTGGAGTGAGGGGGGCGGACCTGATAGAAACTGGTGCAGCTACACTCGAAGATAACACAGAGGGAGGGTGCAAGCAGCATGCTTTGAATTGCGTAATCGATGGGGCAGAATTTGCGCTCGCTGCATCCGTGGGGCGGGGAGCCAAAGGATAGGTGGGCGCTGTGAACCCCGCGAGAGCGGAGGGGATGGGTGGGCGCCGCGTGAATTCCGTGTTCTCTGTCACAGGAAGGGGAATCAAGGGATGCGGCAGCCCCAGAGATAGCATTAGGACCCTGAGGAAGCGCGGAAGGAGGAATGTTATCTGCATTATTACCATTTGAAGAGAAAGCCTCTGGCGAAAGATACAGGATCTGCAGGGAAACTGAGCTTTGTATATTGGTTTTTTCTACTGCTTTGGTTGTAAAATGAAAAAGAGGTAAAGATCAAGTTACTGAAAAGTCTTCCTTAATTTGGGAAGTATATATTCTTGTCCCTACTGTGTCCCAAAAAGAATCTAGGGTAATAGTAGCTGTGTTAGTATCTGGAAACTGGAAAATAATCCATTTTATAAATTTTTTCAAGTTAGTTATTGAGACATTGCCTTTAGAGAAACTGTTAGTTGATAGGATTTCTAGGATTTTTAAATATAAGTCTCTCTCGTTCTCGGATCATTTGAATTTGCTAGGTTTCAAACCCATTCCGATATAGTTCCTTTTCCCCTCCAGCAGTAAAAAGAGAAAAAAAAAAGAAAAGAAAAAACCCAAAAAGACCCAAAGTAAAAGCGCGCAAAAAGGCTGTCTTACATTTCTTCAGCCGAATGTGGGTCAAAAAGACTGCTGCGGGTGGTCTGCCGTTGTCCGACTCCTCGAGATCTCGCCCCAGATGTCAATATGGAGGGTTGTTGAACGCCTCTTCAGATATCATCTTCTATAATGGAGAATTTATCTTCAGGAGGTCGTAGGTGAACCGAGGCAGTTACAATTCAAGACGAATGCTGCTCTCTGGAATGCAGGGTACCAGCACCCGGTTTGGAGCTCCAATCTGTTACAGCCTGGGATTTCTGGGTCTGTCTGTCCCAGGGCCGCCGTAGGTATCCTGGATAGAGGGGTCACTTGTCCAGGTTCCTCAGGCAGTCTCCCAGCCACAGGCTACCTTAACAAGCAGTTCAGCTCTATAGAGATATCAGCTCTTTGGTGGTTGCAGCTCTTTGCTTGCTAAGTGCCTCGGCAGACGCAAGACGGACAGAGAAGAGATGTGTGATGTTCTGCAGATATGCCTTTATTGCAAAGGGGTCTCTGCGGAGGGGTCAGTGACAGCTCTTCTGCTGTACTGGGTAGAAGTAGGGGTTTATTGAGGGTGTGAGGGTTTTGGGAAACAGTCCAATGACAAGGGTCAAGGCAAATGTGATCTATGGTCTTACAGAAAGATAACGGCGGTCCGAAGGCAGAAGAGAGGTTTCTTTGGTCCAGTAATCATGACTAGGCATTTCTTTATCTTAGGCAACTGACCACCAGGGAGACCTCACAGGCCCTGTGGCTGCTACAATGTGATTCATGGAAGCAAGCTTCCTTGGCCCTATTCAGCTTGTATCTAATTTCAGTAGCTGAATTGGTTCTCATTGCATTTCCAGACACAAAACTAGTTAGAAAATAATAATGGTTTTGTATATCTTGGTCTTAACAGTTGGAAATTGCAGCTGTGAGTTATGTACAGCCCCTGTTGATAGTTGCAACACCACCAGTACCAATTCCATCTACTTGTGAAAAGCTGTTCTTAGAGCTTTTCTAACAAACTTTCAGAAATTTTGGAAAGAACATGCCACCACAGAGGCCAGTAACTGACCCATGCATAAACAGAACTGAAGTTTATATCAAGCTTACTTATCACTTTAAAAAACAAGATTAAAAATATGAAGACAAATAATTATGCAATGTGTAACTGAGTAGCTGTGTATGGAAAATTTTATCCCCATTTGAACTAAAATATTAATAGGCCAGTAAAGAATGTGAGCTAATCTGCTGATGTAAAACTCCTTGAAGTTAGGAGATAGCCCAAGTTTAATGAGAATTAAACTGGGAGAGAGGCTAGATTTCTTCTATAACTTGAAATTCTGAAGACAGAAAATGGAATGTGGAGAAAAATCTCAGAAGATTGAAAAAAGAATAATATTTGAAGATACTTCTGCAATTTTTACAGTATTAAAGCTATCATAGCATATCTATTACTGTTTGTTAGAGCTTTGTGACCTTTTTCCTTCACTATTGTAATTTGAGGCACAGCTTGTACAAGAATATGTAGCTCCTGATTGAGTCTGAATATATTAGTTCAGTGCATTGATAGGATAATGGAGCAGGCACACTGTGATACCATGAATGGGTCCAAGCACGAGAAATCCATGTGACTGAAGAGGCAGAAAGCCTTTTTATTTTTTGTGTTGACCAGTAACAGCCAGGAACAATATTTTAATACGTAAGCCAACTGAAAAACTTGGAGTGTCCAAAGACCCAGTATGAGTGGACTGCTTCATAGTTTCAGAATAGGCTTCTGTTTGCTACAGGTGTCTTGTTTCAGGGTGCTACTGATGTTGGTATTCCAACCTGTTAACTGTTAAAGCCCTGCAGAATTGATCCAACACTCTGGAGTGGTGTCCTCTGATGAGATTTTGGTGTGATTTTTCTCTGTCCAGAATTACTCGTTATTTCCAAGTGGCTTGCACTGTATTTAGCTTCCATCTTGAAGCATTCTTATTTTAAGAAACAATAAAACAAGAAGATTTCTTCAAGGTATTACCAGGATGGATGGATAAGTTTAAGATTTTATTGCAAGATACAAAGAAGGTTCTTAAATCGTTAAATCTTTTGCATGTAATTTCCTGCTTTCTTCAGCTGGGAAAGGATGAGCTTATATTTTTGACATAAGCCTTTTCAATGCTTAAGGCAGTATGCTTTGCACAAAATGCAATAGATAATGTTTTCCTAAGTGATGTGGACATATGAAACAAATGCACAGTAAGTAAATTTGCTGTTGCAACTAATCTAGGAGGAGCTGTGAACTCCCTCAAGAGTAGAGAGACCTTACAGATCTGATTAGACTATGGAGTAGGATAATCACCAGGTGGATGAAATTTAATAAAGAGCAAGTGCTGGATTCTCCAACTGAAATGAGATAATAATACATACAAACTGGGGACAAGAGGCTGAAGAGCTGCACTGCAGAAAGATATCTGGGGATTTGAGTTAATGGCAAGTTGAATAGGAATCAGCAGCGTCCTGGCAGCCAGGTGGGCCAACTGTGTCCTGGGATGCATCTGGGCAGGGGAAGGGCTTGTCCCACTCTGCTGTTTTGAGCACCACAATATGAGGACAGAGAACTACTGCTTTGTTCAGCTTGGAGAAGAGAAGGCAGTGGCCAAGAGGCAGCAGAGTGGGAGATGCTGATGTCTCTTCCGACCAGTGAAAGGCCAGATGGGATGGGAATGAGGTTGCACCCAGTAGAATTCAGGTTGGACATATGGCATAGTCTGAGTTCAAAAGTTATGCCAGAGTTCCTTTTGATACGTATTTATATCAATCTAGATAATGAGCACTTTGTTTGTCAATTTCTTTCCTAAGCTTCACCGTGTTTAATAGAAACAAAGATTCATTCATATTAGCTTCAGAAGACTTGGTCTATAAAGACAGAGAATGAAACAGTACACATTCTTACCCAAGCATTTCATTGTTCATGTTTTAAAGAAGTCAGTGTCAGTTCAACAGCTGACTGGATCATGCATTGTATGAAGAAGTACTCATTTTTAAGAAACATATTCTTTATTCTTCTGCAGCTTTTTCTTAAAAAAAGAAAATAAATCCTGCAGAAAGCCTGTATGTAAGGTAAATGGCATTTATGAGGAAACTTAATGAAACTTCTTCAAGAGATTACATTATTGAAAGGTCTATAATACTGCATTGTGAACCTTGGGAGATTTCACAGGGATTAGGTTTGCACTGATATTACTCCACTTACCTGCCTTGAGCATTGTCCAGAAAGAGATATGTGACTGTGTGGATTTCTGTTCAGACCAAATACAGTAATTTTTATTCTGTGCTCTGATAGAATCCAAAGGGCCCTCTTTTTCTAAGCAGAAAATACAGCTTTACAAAGATACAAATTAAACCTGCTGAATCAAAGCAGACATATATACATCAGCATTTTTGTGATGTTCCTGAAAGTCAGCTATACACCTCCAGTAAGAAAATTGCTCAGATAGGTGGTGAAATTTAATACAATTAACTGTCCTTTCTATCAGATCTTTAATTTTGCTTTTCCTGATATGAAATCTAAATCTTGTTTTTAGTCATTTTAAGCTTATTGCACTGAAGCTACAGTGAATGGTAAAAAGAGCTTTGTTCTATTGCAGATCTGCCGATCTCTCAAGATCATTCTATTACCTCTCCATATTGTCTGAACAAGACACCCTCCGTTTCTTTCCTCCTGTATTGGTTTTGCATTGGTTTTTGGTAGGAAGGGGTGCTACAGGGGTGGCTCCCGTGAGAAGCTGCTAGAAGCTCTCACTATATTCAGCAGAGCCAGTCCCTGGTGTCTACAAAGATAAACATGCCACTGGCCAAGCCCAGGCCAGTCAGAAATTGTGGTAATGCCTCTGTGATAACACATTTAAGAAGACAGATAAACAAAAAGTTTTTGTGCAGTTTTAATTCCAGCCAGAGGAGAGCAGGGTGAGAACATGTGAGAAGAAAACTATGCAGACCACAAGGTCAGTGAAGAAGGAGAAGGAGGTGGTGCACCAGTTGCTGGAGCTGAGATTCATCTGCAGGCTGTGGTGAAGACCATGGCAAAGCAGGTGTGCCCTTGCAGCCCATGGAGGTCCATGGGGATGTAGAGATCCTCCTGCAGCCCATGGAGGAGCCCCCACCAACGCAGGTGGATATCTGGGAGGAAGCTGTGATCCTGTGGGAGACTGGTGGAGAGAGGGTCCCTGCTCCTGTGCTGGAGCAGCCTGTCTTTGAGGGACTCCACCCCATGGAAGAGTGACCTGTGCTGTAGCAGTCTGGGGAGGACAGCTGCCTGTGGGATGGACTCAGATTGCAGCAGTTTGCATAGAGGTGTTGCTTGTGAGATGGAGCCACATCAAAGAAATTAATGGAGGACTGTCTCCTTTAGGAGAGACCCCATGGTGCATCAGTAGAATGACTCCTCTTTCTGAGTAGCAGGAGAAACCACAGGATATGAACTGATCATAACCCACTTCCCATGTCTCCTTTGCACTGCTGGGTAGGAGATAAAGCTGAGAAGGAGGGAGGGGGGGGGGGAGGTGGTTTTAAGGCTTGTTTTACTTCTCATTATCTGATTTTTTTTTAGTAATAAATTCACTTAATATCCCTAAGTTGAGCCTGTTTTGCCCATGATGGTATTTGATGAGGGGTCTCTCCTAGTCCTTATCTCAACCCATGAACTCTGTTATATTTTCTCTCCTCTGACCAGCTGCAGAGGGAAGTTGATGAGCGGCTTTCATTGGTGCCTGGCATCTGACCCAGGTCGATCCATGACACCTCACAAGATAGCTGTAATTGACAAACTTGCTTAGTATGCCTGCAAATCCTGCATCTAAGTAATCTATGAAGATATTGAAGAGCAGTGGGCCTGGAAGGGAGCCCTGTGAAACCCCAGTAATGACAGATCACCAGCCTCCTGTCACCCCATTCATTGTCACCCATTGTGCCCAGCCCATGAGCTAGTTGCTGTGTTTGTGATGATGTGTTTATCCAGCTGAGTGCTGGATGTTTTGTCCAGGCCACTGTGAAAGACAGCATTGATGACTACTGAAATCCAAAAAGATGATTACATCAACTGTCTTCCCTTGATTGATGAGGTGGAGAATCTTGTCATGAATGGGTATCAGAAGGACTTTCCCCTCATTAACCCATGCTGGCTGTGAATAATGACTGTGTTGTCCTTCAAGTATTTTTCAATAACTCACAGAATAATCTTCTCCAAATTTTGCCAGGCACTGAGGTGAGACTGACAGGTGGGTGGCCAGGGTCATTCCTCTTGCCCTTCTTGAAAATTAGGATGTTTGCCATCTGGGACCTTCTGTGATTCTATGGGGATGGAAACATACAAAGGTTGTGTAGCTGTCATGCTTTTGATCTTGAGCTGTATAAATCATTTCCCTTCCTCCTCTACCCACATAAAGATAAGTTATCACATTTTCAATTTTAGCTCTCTAAATTATTTCAATTGACTTAGAGCCTTAGATTTTGTAGCAGCTTCAGAATCATTTGATACTAGAAACTAAATGGTAGAAAATAGGGTTCTAAATTTAATATGGGTAGCTGCACATCTGCTTTATATCTGCAGGTAGGATGGACGTTCTAGACCTTTTTCTGTCCAAGCTGGACATTACAGCATTAATTTTCCCAGAGGCAATATAAGACTAGGGCTTATTTGCCTGAGCAGATGTGGTGCTTCTGGTCCAATTTTTATGTTTTCCACTAGCATACCATGAAATACCTGAATGCCAGTATGCAATATTGATTTAACTGAAGTATTTGTAGTCTTTTGGATATAAATAGTAGATAGTCATTAAGATTTTAATTGGTAATCTTGGCAACCCTAGCTGTCCCCAAGAAAAACCCTTAAATTTGTGTTGTTGTAAGTTTCAAGAAGCTCAAGTTGGATATATTAAAGTTAATTATAAAATATGTTATTTATCTTTTTATTTTAATGCAAACTCTGTTGTCGTTGGTGCCAATAGTTGTCTTCAGTACCTATGAAATTGAAATATTTGCCTCAGTTTTAACACTGTAGATGCTGTTCTGCCCATTTGCATTACTAGATACCATAAATCAGAAACAAAATAATTTGTAATGTTTCAAATTTTAAATTACAATAAAAATTTTCATGTTAGATTCAGTTTTGTTTTCTTTCTAAATTCATGAAAGGGCAAAATTATGATTAAAAATCCAAGTCGCAAAATTTTGGGGTTTTGTCTGTGTGTTGTTGCTGTGGTCACTGTTCTGTCAGCTCAACTGTGGTCTCAAGTACAAGGTATAGTGAAATAAATTTACTCAACACGCCTTATGCCAAGGTGCCTTGACATAAGGCTTGCCTTGAATAAGACATTCCACAGCAAAATTCTGTTGAAACATTTAGGATTGTCTTTTGCTTCTTTTATTGCAGCAAACACAAGTTCAGTTTTGGGTAGCATATGTGCCATTCTCCAGTGAGCATAGGCAAGAGAGGGCTACTCTGAATATGTTTTATTCAGCAAAGTTAAATCTACAGCTTCTTAAAATCTTTCTCTGGTTTAATGGCAAGATGATAATAGTTTCATATTTCATAATTAATTTGAATATTTTGTTCAGAAGCTACTTAAAGTCTAAGACTGACAATGGACTACAAGCCTTTTATGTAGAAGAAGCATTATAAACTTGGCTACACTTCAGAGTGAAGTTGCAACTCTTAACAATGGAAGGAAGAGAGCATATGCTTTGTCCAAGGTTAGCCCTTGACCAGCAACCATTTTGGTTCATTAAATAGACTGACCTATTTTGACTATTGTTGCATGTGTTGATACTGTCCTTAGCACTTTTCAAAACTGATGACATTTAATCCTAGAAATATTCATGACAGATTTCTCAGGGACTGTGCCCATACACTGAAAGACAACATCCCCTTAAAAATTCTGCAGCAAGGCTTCCAAGTGTGTCTCTTTTCTTCCTAGCTAGTAATCAAGAATCTAGTTTCTAAGTTGTTATTTAATCTCAGTTAGAGGTCATATGGATGGAATAGGTGTATTATAAAACTTGACTAGCATGGCAAAGTAATATTTTCTAGTTACTTCCACAATCATGAAGTTTACAGAATAAACTGACTCCAGCAAGACTTTCACAGGAGTGTTGTTGATTCTGGGAAGAAGATGAGAGTTCCCCTTGCCTGTTGCAGAAACACAGAAGGAGGGTCAACATACAGCTTTATTGCCTGAATCTCAGAAGTAGTGTTCTGTTACTAGCAATGGTGAAAACAGAAGTGTTCACAAGCTTTTCCCCTGAGGATATTTCCAAATAATGTCAGTGATATATCTGACACAGATATGTGGCAGCAGGTATCCTATCACTAATCTTACCAGCCAAAACCAAGTGCCCACTTTGTTGCAGCTAATGCCAAACAGTGAATGTTCCTTCCGGAATATGCTACGTAACACTTGTAGCAGTGTGGTTTTTGGGTTTTTTCTGTACCCTAGATATTTCCCTGGGTTTCTCTGTATCCATGCTTCACACCCCCCCTCCCCCCTCCTCCCCTCACAGAAACCATCCCAATACACAAGGCCTGTCTGGGTATTGTTTTCCCTTATCTGGAGACATTCCAGAGGAATGTCGTGTAAGTGGCCAGTTTCAAAGGATGCTCCTCTGAAGACATTGGCTTACCTAGGTGTCACCTTCCCTTGAAACCTGCCCCCTGCCTCACCTGGTTGGTGGGTTACCTGTTCCTTCNCTGCTGGCTGGCAGTGGCTCCTCTGGGGACAAACCCCTCAGCTGGAGCTGCTGAGCACAGCCGAGATCCCAGGAGGGCACGGCAGGCTCCATCCGGACGTATTGGGGAAATAACAACAACACTACTACTAGTTCTGGCTAAGATGGCTGCTAGCCCAAGCCTCTTTTTTTTCTTTATTTTGACTATCTGCTGTCAGTCAGCTTGGACTTCTCTTCAGCTCCCAAGCTGAACTGTAATCAGCCAGGCTTTCTCTTCCTTATCAGCCAAGACTCAAGAAACATATTTGATTTAGGATTTTGTGGATTTTTTCCCAGGGCCACTGTAACCCCAAAATGGGCCCCTCCAGCCATTCTGTGAAGCTGCTGTGAAGAAAGACTTGGTCAAAGCAGGCAAGCTCTGTGAACTGCTCCTATTATGAGATTCAGTTCTAAACAACTTCAGTTATAAACAACTATCAGCAGAACATGGATGAAGTGCTGCTAACATATGTTGTCACCTTTTATTGTAAATTTTTGGCACTTTTAGCAACAAAGTAATTGCATGTTACAACATACCAGTTTTCTGTCTTAGAAAGACATTTGTTTTCTTTCTATCTGCGACTTGTAAATGCTGCATTTTATTGTTGTTCTGCTGTCAGTTTCTCAAGAATGAGAGGCTGTATCCAGATCACTTAAAGGAATATTAAATGAAATGGACTGCAGTGGAATATGCAGAGGCCTTTGAGGAGCCATGAAAGGAATGGAAAGGTGAACCTTCTTGCATAGGTATCATTTAGAGGTACCGTTAATGACTATATGAACCAAGTGATGGCATTTTGCTGGACTATAAATATTTCCATGTCTTGCCTTCTTCCTTCTTTCCTCCTTCCTCTCGGCCTCCCTTTCTCTTTCAACAAGGGAACCCTTTTCTGTTGTGTAGTAAGCGCTGTCAAGGAGACATATCCATCCTGTGAAATGCTCTCCCAAGCATAATCACTATCAAGAATCAAAGTCAACCTGCCAGATACCAGGCTTTGCATTTCCCATCCCTCATTTGTGCGTGGGAATGCCTGGGGGCTCAGTTCATGGTCACGTGACAGAAATTAAGGACCCACTATTTCCAGTAGCATTGATGTTTAGAATTGGAGCCACGTTAACCACTGAAGCAGTAGTGGTAAGTTGTCACTAGAGAGCGCGACACTAACTGTAGAGACAGCCACACTGGACCAGGGAAAGGCGGAGAAGAGAGAGCTTTTTTTTTGAATTCACACATTATATAGAGTTTTGAGAATGGCCAGGGATTGGAGAGAGGAGTCACCACCTCTCCAACCACACTGGTCAATAGAAAAGCCCATCAAACCTTTCTCCTCCAGGAGAGGGAATGAAAAACAAAAAGACAGTGAAGAAAAACATCTGCATGTTTACAGAGAACCTCGTGAGAAACTTTATCATAGAAATGAAAACATCAGAAGGCTAAAACTCGGGGTGACATCTCACCCTTTTTCTGTATAAAAAAGAAAAAATGAAAAAAGA
>VWZP01004280.1:0-43953 GCA_013396995.1 Dicaeum eximium
TGTCTCTGCCCCCGAGGCGGGGGACGCCGCAGCGCTGCCAGCTGCAGCAGCAGCACGAGGTACAACGTTATATGCGTGTACAGTTCCGTGGGCTTCACACCCATGGAAATGGAAAAGTGCGAGGCGAAGAATGAATTATCGGGGCGTTTCAATAGGGTCGTGCTGCTGAGCGCTGATTCACTTGCCAAAATGACAAAACCCTGTTTCCGTGCTGTAAGATACGGATTTACCTTTTTTTCGCCCTCCCTTGCCATTTGAAACGGCACCTCAGAATTTGCCCACAAGCCCCCAGCTTTTCCTGCGTGGAATGGCCCTGTTCTGCGTTTACCTGCGGTCAGCCCCGGGTTTCTTGGGCGCCGGCGTCCAGCAGCTCCAGCCCTGGGCTGCCTCCGGCCGGCCTGGATCGCTCACCCGTCCCAGTTCGGGTTCTCCGTCTCCTTTCACTGCCGACCTCAGTGCCTGTTTCCACGGGATTCCCTCCCTCTGCAACAGTATCGTAGGTGCCGCCCTCTCCCACAGCCAGCTTGCTGCTCCTGACCTCCACTTTTGGCCCAATTCGAATCTCCTCTGGCATGTTTCACATTTCTCTGCCTACATTATTATTACGTTGGGTTTCAATCGTGTGGGGTTTTTTTCCTAGTTAGTCATTCATTCTGTCCCATGTCGTCTCAGAATTCTGTGGAACTGGAGCTGATCCTGTGCTCATGACTAGTGGTTCTTCCATTAAGCTGGTGTGAAACCTGAAAACTTACTCTGGAAAAAAGTTATCAATCACCCAGCCTGCATTTAACATGCACGAAGACAGTAAAATGAATGAAATGTACCGTGGGCTTTTCCTGTGGGATTTGCAATGTACCATCAGTTAAAGGCTTGCTCGTATACTTACCTTTATTTATGTGCATAGCTCCGTTTAAGTCAATAGGACTACTTCCAGTACATCAAATTAAAAGTAAATACAAGTCGTTCCATGGTGAGATACTTAATCTGAAATGACAGAATAGGCAGTTAAAACAAACAGGGAGGGGAAGTGGAAAATAAGGGTAATACCAATGAGATTATACTGGAATTTTGGCATGCTGTGTACAAACCACGGTAGTTCCCTCTTTGCTTGTAAAAGCCAGTGGCTAGGTGAGTTGTTCAGGCTCCAGTACTGCAAACATGTACCTGTCACTTAGGACGTATAAGTGGTGCCATTGTGTTCAGCTGGATAAGATATACAGAAGTTTGTTACATACAAAAACTTGCAGGGTAAAATCTTAGACACTTTGTTATGTATGGGATTTGATACAGAAAAGGGGAATTAGAGAAAGGGAATTAGCTCATAAAATGAGAAAAAGACAAGAATGAAGGTGCGTGAGGGAAAGAAAGTGAAAAGAGAAACAAAAAGATTAGAATAGCATGGTAGGGTAGTGAACAAATTCTGGAATAGCAACAGCAAACCGTCTTACCAGCTCAAATGTGCAGCTACCAATAAAACAAAAACCAGCCAGCAAAGCAGTTCAGTAATGTATTATTTTCTAAATGTCCAGAGGGATTCAGCAAATCAGTACAAATGTTCTGAAGTATCTTGGCTAATGCTGGAGAATAGGAGGGGAATAGAACCCAGGTGTTTTAAAATTCTGCACTGGGACACTGAGCAGTCACTGTAGTGGTGAGATGGTTTCTCCTTGAAGCTGATGAGGGACAAAGCAAACCTCCAGCCAGCCACCCTCCTGAGAGCTTGGCAGTAGAGAGCCTGCAGCCAAGTAGGTGCTTTTCATCAGAAGTATTCAAAATAGTCAATTAACAAAATACACTAAGCATAGGGAAAAAAGAAACTCTTTCCTGCACAAGCTGTACACCAAAACTGGCAGTTGTTTATTTTGGTATGTAAGGAAGATATATTTATTTGCTTGCTTGCTAGCTTATTACTATAGAACAGGATGACAGGTATTAATGAAAAGTATGGGCTGCTCAAACTCCTGAGCAGAGAGGACATACCTTATAGGCACTGCATTTGGTGAGGCATACAGGATTTAAGAATGTTAACTAGCCTGTCTTTCCAAAACACTTTCTGAAGAACATCTAGAATTCAAACTTTGTGGGTATTTAGTTCAGTTGCTGACAGAAAAGTACAAAGTATTATATCACAGTACAAAAATACTGCCCTTGGAGCAAAGCATCTGGTATGTTCTAAGGTGGCAGGAGCACACACAACATGCTGTCAAACATGGAAGGGTAAAAATTGTATCGACATGAAGAGAGGTGAGCAGAGAGGATTGAGGAAGGAAAAGGCTTCTTTTCTTGGTGGTAAGGAATGGAAAAAAGAGTATGAAATAGACAACCTCATCTCAATTTTTTATATCATTCTCATAATCTCTGCTCATCTGAACTGCTGGCCTCAGTGTAATTTCAAACTTTACATATGAAACACTGTTGACTCTCATGGTTGTGTAAAATCAGCACCTTGGGCCAGATTTTCATGTGTTGGTGGTCTTTAAACTCATATTGGAAGAGTATCAAATATGAAGGGTGAATGTTTCCATGTCTCTGATCCCACATCTGAGTCCCCCTTTGAAATCTTTTATCTGAATATTCAACCATCATCTTCAACATAAAATTGGCAAAGTCAAACTTTATTTTTGCATAGGTAATTTCATGTTTCCTGCAGGCCCTGTCATCATCTGGTCTCCAGCCCATCATTTTTAGGGAAAAACCTGTCCTCAACCCTTCCCTTTTCAACACACACATTTGTGTCCTTGATCTTTGTTTCATCTTGTTCTGAAGAACACCCTTTGTTGGAAGATTCACCACTCTCCTATGTTTTCCCAGCTCAACTGTCTCACCAATTTATTTTTTTTTCGTAGAGACTTTATTTTTAGCATCCCTGATTTTACTGATCTTTCTTACAGTGTTGCCCCACAGATGGCTGCATTTGCACAAAAAGCATTGCAAAAGATTGATGTGGCAGCAGGAACAAGTGGCATAGGGAAGGAAGAGAACTGTCTAGATCAATTTTGCTGCTGGAAAAAATGTAGTATAGAAATGCATTCTGACTTGCAACCAGAGAAGAAAGGATAAAAGCCTTTGATGAATTAAAATATCTGTAATACACATGGATGGCAAAACAGAAATCAGGCATGCAGAAATAGGAAATATTAGTAAATACCACTATATAACTGATAAATATTATGTATAAATACAGCTAAGATACAAATTGCACAGGACAGGAATAAGTGTTGAATACCATCAGGTTTCTGTTTGCCCATTGTGAAAGATTTCTTGCCATGCACTGATTGCCATAAATTGTATTGGGTGCAGTACATTAAAAAAAAATTAATACCTGTGTACCATGATGACAAAGCTAGGTTAATGGATTAGTGACAAATAGAGCTAGCTAATATAGATGCAATCTCACTGATCCAAGTTACAAAGTGGCAAGATACCAGTAAATAATGTGCAAGCTGAGAACTTTCCAAATTTTTTGGCATGTCATAAAACATTAAAGATGAAGGCTTCCATAGCCATTTCAAACATCTCAGATATCTTAGAATTATGTCATCTGATCTAATCAGTTTCTGTAGTAGTCAATAAAGAAAAAATAAAAGCAGAACACTTATAATATATAGAAGTGCAGGCCTTAGAACATGCCTATTGCAAGAAAGAAAATCTGTTCAAATAAATAAAATTTATTTAGATTTGTTTCCAGCCACTGTGACAGAGAATAAAAATAGGCTGAAAAATCTGAGTGCCTGAATCCAAAAAGTGGTCCTAAACACATATGTCACTCAACTTACAAGACTCCAAAAGTCTGCAAAAGACTACTATATGAGCTTAAAATTTCTCAAATGCCTAAAACTCTACTCCTAGATGTAATATTTAAGCTCTGGAGGTAAGGAGTTGCAGGATGCAACAGTGATACCCGTGTATTTTCTTGGAGTTAGCCATTTTTAAAGGCCAGTTGGCTATCACTGTCAGTATCCTTAGGGAACTTCAATTTGTTAGAAAAATAAATGAAAGTCAAGTAACATACTGCAAAGAGCAGCAGACTGTAATTTCTGTTGCACAACACTGTTTCCATTCTAGTCTCCTGAGCTTTCCTCCTCTTCTAGTCAGAACAGCCTGAAATTTCAGTTTTTCTGGGTTCAGAAGTTCTGTGCTTATTCTCTGCCCAAAGGTGAAATTGTTTCTGGAAAGCTTGAGCAAGAATGTTTTTGCTGGTTTAAGTGTGAGAACAGTGGGATGGGGAGAATGTTGCATAAAGGTAAAAGTGCTTTAGGGTTTTCTTAATAACTTTTTCATCATGATGAAGAGATGTGAAGAGATGAAAGTTGCGGTGGAAATAAGCCTGCCCAGGGAAGACCTGTACTTTTTCTAAAATTGGTCTCAAATGGGTCCTTCTAGCAGCATATGCATTCTATCTTTGTCAGAGCCAGGGAGCATTTAGCCCTGACCTTCCCTGAGAGGAAGGGCAAGTATCTGCTCAGATTTAGCTGTCCTTTGAGTCACAAACAGCTCCTTCATATTTTCATGGTGACACACTGACTGTACCCCAAAGTTCTGCCCCATTACTGCCTAATTCTTCATGGGGTGGCTCCTCTGCAGTGTGCCTACAGGTTCCCTCACAGATAAACTGGGGCTGGAGAGGCTGGTGAGGGAGGGGCTTGATGCCCACAGGGGCCCTACTTCAGTGCACACTGTGGCCACGCTCTGCTGTTGGCAGTACAGGATCTCCAAATGTGTCACAGCAGGCTTTTGTGGCCTTCTCTCTCTGCATGTCCTCATGCCACAGTTAAATATCACAGGCATTTAAAAATATAAACCATCTGTGTGACAGCGAGGGGCCTCTGTCAACTGTCTGGGGGATGTGCAGAAGCAGAGAGTTTCTCCTCAAGAGCACCTTCCAGTGTCTGCTGACCTGCCTCACGTCCATGGCCAGGGAGTCAGCAGACCTGAAGCCAGCATGTGTTTGCAGCCAGGGTACCAGCTCTCAGCCTGGACAGCAAAAGGAAGGGATTCTGGGCAGGATGACATGACACAATCTGTAGTCACATGCTGTCACATGTGGTCATGACAGATGTTACATGTCCATCATGAGCACACATTGGACAAAGACAGTGGGCAAGGTGTCCTTCTCAGCTGGATAGGGAGTGCTCACAGAAGCAGAGCTCTGTCCAGGAGCATTGCTGTGTGCAGTTGGATTGGTGGATGGAAAGGAGTGAGCAGTGGTTGCCTTTAGCCCCTGCTTAGGGAACACATTTTCTCATGCAATAGCTGCGAGCCAGCAGCAAGCAGCAGTAGGACACAGACCTCTGTGCACAGAGCTTCTCACAAGTGTGCCATCCCTCCTGGCCTCACCAGGGCAGATGAGCCACAGGAGAGAGTCGCTTGCTCTACGTGGGGAGCTGCAAACACAGCTCTGCCAGACTGTCTGGCAATTCCCACTTACAGTAAAACATTCTGCAGCCCCAACCACTGCCAAGGGCAGAGTACACGAGCAGAGCACTCTGATGGAGCCTGGTTCTTCCCAGCATTGGCAGGTGAATCCCACAGCTACTGTGCTCTCCTCTGTGTGCTGGGATGGCCATTTTGCCATGAGCATCGTGAGCGTGCCTTCCTTCCTGCCAACACTGCTGGCAAGTTTGCTGTTTACTGGAACTGCTGTCAGCATGACCCTCATAAAGCAGCAATTCTGGCCTTTACCTCTTGCCCAGAAGTCTCCTATGTTGTCTCTGTTTCCTCAGGCTAGCCAGAACCAGGCCTTCCAGAAGTGTGAAACTCCTGCTTCCTTGCATGAAGCTGACTCCAGACACAAGTTAATAACAGCAATTTCCTGTGGTCAAGAGCACCCAATTCCAATGCTCTCCCCAACAGTTTCCAAGACTTCAAGCCTCTTTTGCATCACACAGAGAGGGCAGTGACTGCAGTGCTGTGAGTTTACCTAGGAATGGTACATAATTAAATCTTTGACAGAGAGCTCTAAATACTGTTTTTGATTCATGGGGCAGCATACCAGGACATGCCTAGATTGGCCATGATGCAATGTGACTGGAGGAGAACTCTGGTCTCAAATGCCCTTTCCTCATGCAAGAGAAGTACCTGAAACATCCAAAGAAGAGTCACACCATGTGCCCAAGAGCATTGTCCAAACACTTCTTGAACTCTGTCAGGCTGATGCTGTGACTGTTTCCCTGGGGAGCTGTGCCAGTGCCCAACCACCCTCTGGGTGAAGAGCCTTTTTATAATATCCAACCTAAACCTCCCCTGACACAACTTCTGGCCATTGCCTTGAGTCTTGTCACTGGGACCACAGAGAAGAGATCAGTGTCTGCCCCTCCCCTTCCCCTCACAAGGAAGTTGTAACTGCAATGAGGTCTCCCCTCAGTCTCCTCTTCTCCAGCCTGAGCAGAACAAGTGACCTCAGCTGCTCCTCATACAGATTCCCCTCAAGACCCTGCATGAGGGTCTTTATGTGCATTTGCACTGATGTCAAAGTGAGGAAAATGCTGTGGTGTGTTTTCCCTACTGTCCAACAAGGTCCCCAGGGGCTGGTACTCCATCTGGCTTCACCTCTGCCATGCTACAAGTGGAGTGCTACAGCTTTTGGATGGTGTGCCAGCTGTGCCTCTCCTCAAAAACAAAATAGAATTTATTTAAAATATATATAACATCTGTTTGAGGCCATACTTGTTAATTTCTGGAACCAGATCTAGCCTTTTTATTTTCATTATAGAATTTGCTTACTGTCCCAAAGTAGGCAAGTCAGGAATCAGGATTTGTCTTCTCTGAGGACTGCATCTGCCTCAAGTTCTACAGAAGGTGCTTGTGTGTTGGTGTTACTTCCTCTTTTCCCTTTTTTTCCCCTTGGTTTGTCTTCACAGGGTTTTTTTCCCTTGATTCCTTTCTATTTTTGCATTAGATAAACTAAACACATGACACCTTAGACTGCACTGTCTGTGCCCCCTGCTCCAACCCCTGCACTCAATTCTGGCCAAGATATACGGACAGAGATTTCCTCTCATCCAAGGGTAATGAGTCACAAAGTCTGGGTGATTAGAAGGAAGGGTTAGGGTTTCACCTGCCTTTTGGGAGATCATTTTCTCCTCAGATACCATTCCTAATCCTACACTTAATGCAGATGCACTCTACTACAAGACCTGCAGAAGTGAGTCCTCCCTGGAGACTGCTGTGCTATTCATCGCTTTATGGAGGGTATTTCTGCCCCACATTTATCCCTAAAGGGTTAGAATTGACAATTGGCACTGAAACTTGTTTAATTTTTTTTTGTTTGTTTCAAGTTTTGGTAAAGTTTAACCACTGAGATAGTCCAGGTTTCTGCTAGAAGCAAAAAAAGGGCAGCCATAATGCTCAGTGTGCAGTTTCTGATGTTGTTGGGGGGGGCTTATCTATAATGCAGGGGGTGTCAATGCATTTGAGCCAGTTCTACTTGGGTTCAGCTGGCTGTGCAAGCATGGAGCTTGGTGAAGAGCAGCAGCTCACCAGCCTTACAGCACTAATGCTGCTGTTGTTGCAGCATTAGTGCTGACACTGAGTTGGTCAAGATCTTGTGATGCTAGTCTTTCCACTGCTGCTTGGTTTGGGTTTTTTTGTTTGGGTTTTTTTTTTGTTTGTTTGGTTTGTTTTGTGGGGTTTTTTGTTTGTTTGTTTGGGGAAAGAGGTTTTCCTTCACTTCCCTAGGGAATACTGAGGTTATAAGCTTTTGTACAAAATTATTCCCTGCAACAGTAACAGGCAACACACATCTCTGCTTATGTGGAGGTCTCTCTGCAATGCCCAGGCTGTGTGTTTTAAGTTTTAGGTCACCCCAGGTCACCAATTACTTATCTGTGAGGTCTGGGCCACGAAATACAGAAGCTGAAGTTATTGGTGACTGGAATTCATTATTACACCCAGATACTTAGCTGACATATCCAAACGCTTGGATAAGTTTATGATCAATAAGAAATCCATGTAACTATGGAGCTGAAGAAGGCAATGATGCAATCTACTAAGCACCGACCAGGGACGACCATGCAATTCCACACATGTATTCAGTCTTCATAGCAGAGTGGTTCCTCTGAAGCCTCTGGTATTGCCTGCTGCTGGAGACAGGGCTCAGTGGAGTAATTACTTCAGTCATGACGACAGATTCTCCAATGACATCAGTGGAAATCCTTTTCATGGTGCTGAATTACAGCTTGACAGCAGCGGTCTCATGACACACTCCTTCTGATTCCCCACCTGTGACAACTGTATTGCTTGGTTACATGGAAACAATATCACTGCCTAAGGGGAAGACAAAATGACAATACATTTATTTTTATGAGATCTCTGAATTCTTTGCCATCTCCTGTTTGCTTTATATATTTTTTGATTTTCCTTTATTTAGGATTCTACATTTATTGGGACAATCTTTTCACTGCTTGCAATTTTCCAATTGCTCTGATGTGATGGCTTTCCCATTTGCAATTTCTTTCTACGTGCTGCTAGAATTTAGAAACTAGTGTCACGATCCAGATTTTTCTAATGACAGGAGTGAAACACCTCCCCATCCCAAAAGTAAGTTTCATGTCGTTATTGAAGGTTTGGAGGGATGCTGCTTATTTAAGTTTTGCTGACAAAAAATGAAAAAAAAATCTCACAAACTGGGTTCATATAATCTCTTACAATTAAAAGTTTTTTTACTTACCATGGTAAGACAAAACTTGGAGCCTGACCACGTGCAATTAAGACATGAAACATGTACCATAGTGTTCTGAAGACTGGAGATCCTTGAACAGCTTATATTCTGACACTGAAGACAAAGGTTAGTGTAAACATTTCAGGCTGGTCATTTTTGTGTGACATACTGTAGCCTCATGTGAGCTAGTCTCTGAAGAAGCTGTATGAATCATATTCTGGCTTCATCTGCCTTTCTTCTTTCAGTGCAGAGAAAGCACAGATTATGATCTTAGGTTCAACCTTACCATTTGAATAGATAAGGTTAGGTAAGATGAATTCTGTCCTCAAATTAGCCAAAAATCAGAAAAGATATCAAATGGTCTTTTTTTCCTTCCTCCATAGCATTACTAAAAATCTAGGTGGTGATTCTTGCAGAATTATTCTATATAATAAATACTCAAAAGCAAAGTGCTATGATTAATTAGTGATGATAGTTTACATAGCTTAATTTGCAAATAGACTCTTACCCCATTTCTCAGACCCTTAAGCCAGTTTTTCCACAGCTGGAGGATTCTGTCAGCCAAATCACAACAGACAGCTGGAGGGAAGCAGTCAGGTAGCTGGTTGGTAGTTTTTATTCTCTCTATTCCGTATGAAACCTTGGTTGGTAGTTCTTATTCCTCTCTATTCCGTATGAAACCTTGATTTAGTGCTTCAGCAGTTCCAGAGATGTGTAAGGGTCAAGCCACAGGACTTGTACAGCCAGGTCTCTCAGCCACTGAGAGTGCCCCATGGGGGCTTAAAGTATGTCAGGACTAAGGGAGGGTTAGAATAAGTAGAATGAGAAAGTACAAGATCATGGGTTTTTGCACCATACTGAACTGTCATTTTCATGCTTTTCATAGAATCACCCCCAATACTGATAGGTTAGGAAGAGTCCAGAGGGGAGAGAGTTAAAATCCTCTCAATGCTGTGACCATGATGGCCTGCTTTCTTGTCTAACTGCTAAGCAAAATACAAGTTTCATAAATAGAAACACTGAATATAGACTGCAGGAGATTATTTTAGCACCGTATGAAGACAAGATGCCAGTGAATCTGCAATTTGAATATATATTTTTGTTTCAAAATCTAAAGTTCTGTTTTACACATAGACACATAACAAAAGCAATGGGTCTGTCAGTTCTGGCCATCTTAATAGTGTTCCAGAATTCTGGAGAAGATGGCAAAACACTGCATTCAATTGAGAAATCAATTTAAGCAGAACGCTTAGAGAAAATAGATTGTTATCTAAGGAAAAGGGAAGTTAAGGGCAAGTCGAACTTCACTAAAGCATGCTCTGTGTTGGAGAAAATAGAGAAGTTCTATGCCACAAATGGAGTTGAGCTTAATCAAGTGGAGCAATTAAACTTGTTGAGCTAGTTTAATTGCAAGAAAAATAATCAAATATATCTAAATATTAAGTTTCCTGAAACTGAAATAGATACTGGCAGAATATGAGGTACTTATATACCAATGTCAAAGAAATAGTCCCAATAGTTCACATATAAAATTAAGTAGCAGGGCAACAAGAAAACCATGTGTAATGTTTTAACAGGAATTAGGGAAATCTTTGGGTGTCCAAACTGGCTAGTGCTCATATTGCTACAGACAAGCACCTAGGTGTATCTTCTGGGCATTTTCCTTTTCAAAGTTTCTTCATCCCCACTGCCTATGGATATCTTCACATTATAACACTTCAATAGGCAATGTTTTTTATCAATAAATAAAACTGATCATTGGTATATATTTAATCCTAGTGCCATTCTCTATAGCCAGGTAAATGAAAGGCAGTTTAAAAATAGTTACCTGGAAGAAAACTCTTTCCTTCCCTTCTTTCATATGCACAGATAGGCTTGGAGGAGAGTGTTGATGACTTTTACTTTCCTTTGGGAAATATGGTGAGCTTTTCCAACTGGCTTGGCCAGAGTTTGCTGGAGCACAGCCCTGCCATGCACTCCTAGTTCTCTGCAGCTTGCTCACTTCCCCAACTCTTATGTACCTTCCAATTTAATGAGATTGTTTTCCCTTGGTGTTTTGCAGGTTTTTCCTGTCTCTTCTTTTTTTCAGTGGAATAATCATGCTTACTAATATCTTATCCAAAAAGCCAAAACTTCAGTACAGCTGAAATACTACATGCTGTGGACTTTCTTTTTCGTCTTGTTTATATCTGCCTTTAAACTATTAATAGGAAAAATTCAGAAAAAACCCATAACCATAACTTAGCCCATACGCTACTAAATATTTTTCCTGCCAAAACTAAAGATGATTTCTCAGTGTCAGTGCACAGAACAATAGTGAGACCAATTCTTTTCAATCTGTCTAGAAATTTCCTACTGTGACCCGTGGTGCTCTGACCAATGGGAGCCTGGTGGTCCCCACAGACTTGTGCTGCTGGCTCCTCATCTTTTCCAGCTGCTAGCTTCTAGTAAAAGCAGGGGGGAAATGGTATTCCACAGAAGTAATGAATACAGCTTCTCCAGGGGCATTCTGTGAATGTATACCAGAGAAAAAATGATCTCCACAACCCTGGAAGCAGGAGAGACAGAACTGGCAAGACAGACTCTCTGTTGACCTGTGATCTATTGTATGGAAAAGTTGGACATTTGAGTGGACTTTTATATCCTAGTTTGATTAACCTCTTTCTAGTAATTCTTTACCATCATCTTCCTCCCTACATTTACAATACATTATTATAAAGTACTTCCTCTCCAAATCTAGATCCCTGGAATGTAATTCTTTACCATCATCTTCCTCCCTACATTTACAATACATTATTATAAAGTTGTTCCTCTCCAAATCTAGATCCCTGGAATGTACATGTAGGATAAGAACCTTAGCTCCTGAGGCTAAGTATCTTATCCCATTGCTCTGCCAATGTAGGCTTTTTAAATGGTCCTACTCTTTATCTAATTACTTCTCCAGTTCAGTTTGAAATTTTCTCAGTCAATGTAGAATTCAAACAGAGCTGTAGGCTGTATGAATAAGCCCAGCCAAATGGGAATTTGTTCTGACTAAAGGTCAGGTTTGGCCTCTGAAGAACTGTGTAGTAATGAGTGTTTGGTTCCCTTGAAAATTGCAATTGTATGGAAATGTCACAAGAATACATGTATCTTTATTTAAAGAACTGGGGTTTATTCCCCTCTGGGTTGTTTAAAGCCACGTGACTGAGGTATTTTACAGTGCAGCTGTTACAGATGACTCTGACATAATCTCCTTTACAATGAAAGGGAGGCATGGAAAATAAGAGATCTTCAGGTAAGAGAAAAATCTATTGAAACTGTGCTTAGGGCTTGTCATTTACTTTTTCCAGAATAAGCCTTTGGTCAATCCTGCCTTAGCACCCAAGTGACTGTGCTGCAGGCTGGAGTGCTGAGAGGTTCAGCCTGCCTCCACACATGGCCTCTGAGGGGCTGCCTGGAGCTCTGCCTCCTGGTACTCCCCTCACCTCAGAGCACTGAAGCCAGGGAGAGCCCCTGTCACACTACAGCCTCTTTCCCTCTACTCACTTGGTGTCCCATACCAAATTCAAGGTGCTATTTAATAAAATTCTTTCCATATCTATCTTCACAAATAGTCACCCCAGTAAGTCCTTAGGGTTACAAGAGATTTATTTTAGCTCCAATAAAAGAGGAGACTCAAGTACCTACTGCTGATAAGTAAATAGCTTTTATTCCAAAAGAAAACACGATGTGCAAAAGTGTGCTTCAGACAGAGGATCGCAGAGGCGTACCAGTGGATGTTCACACTCAGCATGGCATTTACTGTACCCTTCTGCCAATTACCACCTCCAGGGTAACCCAGAGCTGCTAAGCTGACACAGAGCTGGCTTTCCCACCACAGAGGATGCCAGTGAGGTTAAATGTACCACTGAAGGGGCAAGTCCTTCTGATGCCTCACCGGAGCAGAGCTGTGGGCAGCCTCAGCCTCCTCTCAGCGCTCCTCTTCCCTCTCACCCCAGCACATTCTCTCTGCAGAGCACAAGCCCAGCTTCTCACTGTTCCTGAGCAGCAGATGCTTATGACGCCAGTCCAAATGCTTGCTAACAGCATGAGCAGGTCCTATGAAACAGTCCTAGCTGCAGTGAAGGACATGGAGGGCACCTTACTGCAGTTACAGCTTCCCCTTGTAGATGGCTGAGTAAAGAGGAACATTTGGAAAGGAAATGAAAGCAGCAGGAGGATTGCCAGGGAGAGATGTAGGGTGGGAGAGGGAGAGGTGGTGGTGTATTATATCCTAGACAGAATGCAATTGAAACTGCTGGGAGGGAGCCTGCTTCTGGCACATGGCTGTCTTCCTCCAGAGCGTGGTTGTGTGGGTGCAGCAGGAGCCAGTGAGCAGCTCTGCTTATAGTGTGACTGTTTGTTATTTCAGCCCACCGCAGACCCGGGGTAGAATTACCTACACACTCAATAGTCACATTTTGAAATGTTCTTTTAATTCCAGTACCATAAGGACTAGAGATCTTATGGTTTTGAAAATGAAAGAGAACGGTACAATAACTTGCAGACACACATAATAGCTTTTTACAAGAGGTTATAGCAAATTTTCTGACTACAGTTAATCTGCAATGAATGTAAAAAAATCTCATGCCAACATGCAAGAAAGGGAGAAGGAAGGAAAAATAAAACCTATTTACTTTTAAAGGCCTGTTGACATCTAATACAAGATCAAAATTTACGTTTTGAAAACCAGTACATTTTACCAGGCAAAATCTAATGAAGCTGATTTTTAAACAACTTAGCACAATTACATTGATTGCAAGAGCAATTTGGGTAATTACTTGTGGAAATGACCATAATTAGCCAGAAATGAGCAAGAACCTTGCAAATGTTCTCATATACAAGATTTTCATCTTTCTATGAGATGTTCAGTGCTCAGTACAATCTCCTTTCTTTAAGCAAATTAAAAGATGTGGTGCTGTATGTTCATAAATGATGTGTCATAATCTGGATATCCAAACCCCCCAAACTTTGGGACAGTTCTGAATAATTACATGTGATGGTTGGGGTTTTTGGGAAAGAGGGGTGTCCGTTGTTACAGTAGCACTGCCCAGTGAACACATGCAACTGCATTTTATTATGCAAATATGGGGGGAAGGAATTGTGCCTTTTCTGTAGAGGTTCTGCCAGGCATCGTGTCAAAAAGTTAATTTCAGTATGGTAAGAAGAACAAGGAACAATTTTAAGAAGAGTTTGATATTTTATTCATATTTAGATTAGGTCCAGAGAGATGATGAGAATCTTAATTGGTCTCCTTGAAGAGACAGACGTTCCCACCAAGCAGAAAAATCATCTCAAGCAATTGGGTCTTTTTTCTTCATTATTCTTTTTTTTGCCTTTTAATCGCCACTATGCAAAACTAAAGGGCAGTTGAAGAAAGCCAGGACAAATGGCAAGAAAATGAGCACATGAACAGAAGAGACTTCAACTGATGAAGGGATTTGTGAATTGCAAGGACAATAGTCAAAGCAGATCCTATCCTTCTAAACAGAAATGAGTTTGCTAGGACCTTTCATAATTGTTTATGACCTATTTTTGTTGTTATCATCATAAATCTCTAGTGAAAGAGGAAAGTAGCTGATGGAAATTTATGGCAACTTTAGAGATAAAATGGTGACTGTAGAAACTTCTGCTGTTAAAAAGCAACATTGAATAGTTGTAAGAATCTTCTCTGTTTAACCAAATGGTTCTGGCGATAAAGACTTCCCAGCAGAATGCTCAAAGTAACACTCTGAAGTGACTATCGCCATAAAATTCAACATACTGCCAGAAGAGTTGTGTTATCGACAAAACTCACCTCACTGTTGATCAACACAGTGAACTTTCTGTGCAAAACTCCATCCAGCTGGACAAGGCACGTAAAACTAGTAAAACAAAATAGATTAGCTCTAAAGCTCAAATCAAGAGGTGGCAAGCCCTGTGCCAAAGCCCTGTTTTTCAGCTCTGACAGGCTATCTCCTGGACTGATAGCCGTTTTCCAACATTCAGTGTTATTTCAGTTGGCTACATTACTCTTGTTTCCTCATGTTGTTCCATCTCTGTTAATGTTTATATCTGTCTTTGGACTTTTTTTCCACTGAGCTCTCCTGCTTCATTAGCACTGCTGCTAAACATGACACAGGAGCCTAACCCTTTGGGGATTGTTGACTTTGCTAGGACCTGATGCCCAGCTCTGTCCCACCATGTCTGACTTGTCCTAGTCCTGGTAGTGTGAGGAAGAAGAGCAGCCATGTCATAATCTGATGTGAAATACACCATTTGTTATGATACCAGGGGGCAAACCAACCCCACATGAGTAGGGTGAGTAATTACCTGCTTTTTTCATCCTGAGGTAAAGAAATTATGGCCAAGGGAAGGGACCAGGCAGGGGACTTGCTGCCCTCCCTGCTCACTGCTGAGTGGGTGCAGAAGGGTGTGAGTGGAAGCAGAGCAGTTTGCAGGGGCTAAGGAGGAGGGCATCTCTGTTCAGCCCACCCTGAGCCCTGGGGGTAGTGGCTGTGTGGCCAAACAGGCCTCCAGCAAGACACAAGCTCTTGTTCATCTGGGGCTGTGGAATGACTCCTTGTCTTTGGGGAGCTTTTTCTGCTCTTCAGCTCTCCTGCCCAATAAATTCCTGTTTGGGCAACACCATCTGTTTGATTTTCCTTTGAAGAAGGGACATGCTGGGCATTTGGGTGGGAAGAGGATGGTTTCCCTCAGAGGGTGGCTGGAGGCTTGAGCTGATGTTTCCTTGATCAGTCCGGAGAGTGAGCCTGGCAGATGGGGAGCATGATGGCAGTCTCTGAGATGGGAACATTTCCAAAAGAATTGCATGTGGCAGAAGACTGAGTCTAATGGCATTACAAGCTCAAGCCAGTAATGTATCCTTGTCCTGTCCTCTTCTCTCCTTTCATATCCTACCCTGCTTCTTATGATGGAGCTAACAGTACAGTTTCTGAAGAGGAGAAAATTCAGCATTACTGCTATTGAGGAAGCAGTAAATTCCCTTGTGAATGTCTTGGGCTGTGATGATCCACAGACCAGCATAAATTTGGGCTTAATTTGGTTCTGGCTTTTGCTGTCAGAGGACTGAGTTCAACTAAATTTTTCCACCTTGGCAGGATATGATACCAGATGAGAATTGTCTGCCTATGGATACTATTTAAATATATAGTAAGCTGGAATATAATACTCTGATCTAAGTTTTTAAAAAAGGTTAATTTAAAAGACGGTGCTTAGTTTGTAATTTAAGGGAGTGGATCAGAGCTTCACCTGGCACATGACTGCATGACTCCCATCAAGGAACTATTATGGTACATGCCAACGAAGGGGCTGGCTTCAGAGCTATAATTACTTTGGGCCCATATTATCTATTCTTACTTTGCAAATTAAATGAACGTGCTTATAAAGTAAACATCCATCATGGTCCATGAAAGACTTGGGAAGCAACAATTCCTATCTGAAGTGAGCTCCCACGCAGTTCTGTTTCATACATAGCTGTCAATAGTGTTTTATGGGCTGCTTGGGATACATCAGATGTATATCAGATACAATTATCCTCTTTTGTTTGTGCCACTGAATCTGGCTCAGCTCTTTAAAACTCAACCCCTGCTTATTCTGCAGTGATCATTTTCATCACTTGCTTTAGCAAACTTCCATGACCTGGAGAGGTTCAATTGCAGTTAGCAGCAGTATTGTAAAATTAATTACTTTTGTATATTCCTGAGCTGTAAGCACTGGGTGCAGCTACTGTGCTGTAATATTAGATTAAGCTGAGTACATTATTAGCTTTATCAATGATTCATTACAATCTTAATGCCAGCTAAAAGGACACAGAGTACCCATTTACCACTGTGCCTCTAGCAAACACTGCAACGCATACAGGCACTTTTTTTGGAAGTGCCTTTATCAAAGAATATAAAGTAGCAGAAATTTCCTGAGTTCAGTGCATGTGTTTCAAGTATATTATATCAGAAATCAGAAAAAACCACCCTGCTTTTAACTTCAGACTTAAGGCAAGGTGCTCAAGATGAGACTCTGAGCCCTGTTTTCCAGGCAGCCAGGATTAATACAAAATCTGTGTGACAGCAGACAACTATTGAGTAGGAGCTGGACCATTCCTAACACTGATGGACAATTTTGCTCGTGTCAGTCTGTGTGAAGGCTGGAGCAAATGAATGCAACTGTGAAATAAGGTTAAATAAAAAAAAAAGATACTCACAAAGACTCTCAGAGGAGTGTGGCATGTGAGTGACTGCCTCCCCTCAGCCATCCCTTCTTGTCTTTCCCCGTGTTTTGGAGGGTGTTGTCTCCTTGATTCATTGGTCCCTTTGATTGCTCCCCTGAAAAGTCATTCCTCTAACACTCTTCCCTTCATAGCAGACCCTGGAGGAAGGGTGGAGATTTGGAGCGCTATTAATATGTAGAAAAATGCTAATTAATAACAGAATAAGTAGAATATGGGAGTTATTCTTTTTCTCTTCCTTTACCTTTTGGGCCAGGATGAGAAGGGTCATTCCAGAGAACAGACTTTAGCTGGTACAGATGTAATACACAATGTCAAGGCTTCCCAGTCTTTCTGAAAGCTGAGCAATTGGCCTGTGATATGCACACTTGTCAACAACTGGATATTCACCACCATGGGCTTGAACCCAATCCTACTATACCCCAGTTTGCCACTGGTATAACCACTGATTTCAGTTAAATGAGTCTTTATTTACACTGGTGAGAATGAAGAAAGGCAGGTTTGCTAAGTGCAGCAGATCACAGAAACCAGTCTTTTTCTTCAAGGGAGGCATTAGTCACCACTGCAGGCACTTTGATTTGTTAGTCTGTACACAGCACAAGCAGGCTTTCAAGAAGGCAAAAGAGTATTTGCATGGATTTCCTGGGATGTTTGGTGCTCTTGTAAGAGGTGTGCTCATTTTGGTAAAGTTGGTTAAAATAGGTAATTGCCTGCTTCAAAAATGAATCAATGGAACTGCAGAAACAGACCCTACCAGGGGTTAGAAGCCAGGGCTGCTGTGGGTGAGACTGATAGGTATTTCCTTTAAGTTTCCTTGTTTTCCTTCCAAGAACAGCCCACAGATGTTTACAGGGCATCTCTATTAGTACCTGAAGGATGGGAGCAGTTCCATGTGTCTCAGTACTCCTGTATGATTACTATTACTCACTGGTAGGTATTTGAATGTGCTGTATAGAGCTCAAAGTCCTTCCAAGAAAATAATAGTTATTAATGATAACAATTAGATTACTGGAGCCTTTGGAGGCCTGCTGGGATTCACTGATCCAGGACCAGGAGACTCAGTAAACCATGAGTAAGAAAATTAAACTCCCAGTGATTAGGTTTCATTTTACTGGAGATAAATCTGTATTTCTACCGGAAAACATTTAGGGTTTAATGACTCAAAAATAACTGAAAACTACTGAGTACCATTTTTGCCATTTGCAAATAGATGACAGTATATAACATAATATAAATGAAAAATCCAAATAATCAGATTCACATATTTAGCCCAAATGAACAGAATCACAGAGTGGTGGGGCTGGCAGGGACCTCTGGAGGCTGCCTGGTGCAAACCCCTGCTCAGGCTCACTCTGAGCTGATTGCCCAGGACTGCATCCAGATGGCTTTTGAATATCTGCGAGGATGGGGACTCTACAACCTCCCTGCACCAATGCTCAGTCACCCTCACAGTGAAAAAGTGCTTTCTTGTGTTAAAACTCACACATTGAATCTCAATTTTTATGTGATGCACGTACAAATAATTTTGGAAAGTAAAAATATCAGGTTTCGGTCTCTATCCTTCAAACGGAGTAAGCAAAATGGGCAATGTCTACAAAAGACAAGTAAATAGAAGAAATTGAAAAATAATTTCCCATTAAAATGCTTCTTCTTTCAGCCAAATCTAATTAGAAAGCTAATGTCCTAGAAGCTTTCAAAATCTTTCCCATTCCTTTCACAAACATTTTTGCAGGATCACTGCACGTTATGCATGGAGCATGTCCCTGAAGAAATCTGGAAGGCCTTGTCATTGGTATGCCTCTCACAGCTTGCTGATGCTGTGACACCAGCAGGAAAACCAGCCACTGAATGAGACCTAGGCTACAAGGCAGCTGGAAAGGCAGTGCTCCCTCACACACAAGACACAAATAAATAAATAAATAAATGTGTATATATATATATACACACACACACATATGCACATATATAGTTCTGCAAATACTCTATGGATATACATATATTAAAAATGCTGAGCATTTAGATCAGTACATATGTAACATAAATATAGAGATGCACTCTCGTGTATGTGTGTCTGCATATATATACACACAACCATACGTGTTTAAGCTTTATTTCTCCTTTATTCCCTTCCTCCTACACTGGTCTCCTTAGACTGCAAGCTTTGTGGATCAGATGCTATGCCTGTACTGGTGCATCTTGTCTTGAGGGGGAAATGAGGGTAATCATGTAATATAAATCACAGAACCACACACAAATATTAATCTATAACTCAAAATCTCTGTTCAAAGAACATTAAGGGTGCAAACTCAAGCAGACAGAGATTGGAAAGACCAGGACCAGGGAGTCCTTTGCTGCTTTTATTCAGTCCCTTTGCATACTGCTAATTACCTGATCATATATTCTGTTTTTAGCTTATTCATCACCTCATTCAGTGTTTGAAATGTGTGGTTCTAACTTACTGAGCAGTGATGCAAAATTGGTTTCCCCCTGAATGCTCCATGGGTAAATTTACATCCTAGCTGCTGCATGCTGTTCAAACACTGCTGCTGGAAAGGAATGGTTATTTCCACTCTTCTGTGGAGGTGGTGTCCATAGCTAATGGCAAACTGAGCTAGAATAAGGCAGAGTAGTTTTGATTTGGCAAAACTGAGATAGATAAAAGTGAAGAATTAAAAAACTTGGGGTACACAATTTGAGATATACCTAATTTTTCACAATATCCATCACCAAATAATAGTTATAATTTCAAAGTTTAGCTCCTGAAGCTGTGTTTGATGTTCAGAAGTTCTGAAAAATGAGCCCAGAGAGCAGCAAGCCACCTTTAACTGCAGATCATAGCCCAAGTCACTGAGCCATCTGAACCCAGATACGAACTTCTGTAGTGATGTTCAAGACACCCAAGAAGTAGAAGAGAGCTCTCCATGATGTGGTGTGGGTCCCCATACATTCTGTGGTGAGAAACACTGATTCTGTGCTGCTTCAGGACAGCACACATCAATAGGCTCCACAAATGGAGTTTTGGAATGAATTAAATATGAAAATGAATAATGCACTTTGTGCACCACTCACGAGGAGACCTAGTTTGAGACCACATTTAATTTCATATGCCTCTTAAATATTACATTGTCATTGCATTACAGAATGATAAAACAAAAATGCCAGGCTGTATCCTGAGACAAGCAGTGGAGGTTTTGGTAGCCAGGCAGGGACAATCAGGAGCACCAGCCCTTCGGAAGGTAGCAGGAGCCCTGCGAGCTACAGAACAGGTGAGCTGGCTGGATATTTCATTAGAGTCATCCCCTTTGACACCATTCCTTACCATCACTAAGTTTCAAAGTCAATCTTGGGTGTATTTCTTTGGGGCTGCCATTTCCCATAAAGATTTTCCAGTTTTTCACAATCTCTGACATACTCGCATCTGTTCAAATTCACTTTGGGCTTGGAAACATTGCTCAAGAGAAGGAGCAAGTCAGGTGAATTTTTCTAAAAGAAGAGATGTATTTCTTGAGCACAATTTCTTAGTATTGCAGGGAAAGTCTGGTTTGTAATAAATTTGTCTCCTTTCAAGCCTTTGGGCTGATTTTTTTCCATGGGCTATGTGGCTCTGGTGTCTGCTCTCTGCAAGGTGTTCCCAGCTCATCTGGCACAGCCAGCCTTTGTGCGTGACTCCAAGAGCCTCTGCATTTCTTGTGACCTTTGAATTCCTGCCCATGCACAGAGCAGTCCCCAAGCTGCTGCGTGCTGCCTCAGCTCCAGCCTCAAAGGACTACCTGAGCTGCAGCACCAGCTGAAGAAAAACACTGAGGCTGTTTTTGGGAACTGCCCACAACCACCCCAAAAATTTTCCTGCTTGTAATTCACAGAAGAGATGTGAGCTATATCTGGATGATATCCCATGCCTGCACCTTTCTGGTACCTTTGAGTCCCATTTGACAGTAAAAGCAAAGGGAGGGAGGTGCAGGTATCAGTGTCCCAGGCTTTGTTCTCTTCTTCCCTTTTTTTGACCACCTGTGGGCTATGGAGCTGGTGCTGCAGCCAAATGCTCATCAGGGATGGGGAAGGCAGGTGTCTGAAGGTGCAGAAGATTTCTGGGGAAGGAGTGTGCAGGAGACCATGTGAGTGACCAGGGACGCGAAGGTCTGAAAGGCTTGGATGTGTGTCAGAGAGGAGATGAGGGAGGGCAGAGTCCTTGGCATGGGGCAGGCTGTGAAGGATGTGAAGTGGGGCTCTACTCTTGGCAACTGTCAACTGAGGTGTTTTGGAAGGGGTCAGGGGGCAGGCCAAGACCCACAGATGTAGCTATAACTTGTATGGCCTTCTTCCCTTGTATAGCTCAGTGCTTAAGGCTGGGGAACAAGACTGCCAGGCCATTCAAAGGCTTTTCAAGGACACATGATAACCTCAGGGGCTCTGACAAGCAGATGCACAGTGAGAAAGCAGCTCACACACACGGCCAGGGGGGCTGAACAGCCTGGCCACCCTGTGGTATGCAGTGTCATGGGACTTGGGGGCAAGGGGAAGGTGAGAATATCCCCTCTTGTCCTGTCTGAAAATTCATACTGGGAATTAAGATGCAGTGTTTGTGACAGTCAAGAGCTCAGTTGGATGATCCCAGGAGCTCCTTCCAGCCCTTTTTCTCTATCCTGGGCGTATATATTGCTGTACAACACATCATCTGAGGGCATTGGGTTCATACAGCAAGCACAGCATCCCTGCCTAACCCAGACAAGGCACTGCCCTGTAAATATGCCCCTTTCTGTGCCTTCTGCTAAAGCACATGTGGGGGGGGAGGTACACAGCCTTCCCAGGTACATGCCTTCACCTTTCTGATGCCTGTACACTGGTTCTCATGACCAGGATCTGCACTGGAGCTAGTTCCCTTGACTATCAACAAAACTCCTGTTGGCTTTAAGAAGAGCGGGAGTGGATGGAAGAATCTGTAAAAATCTGATTTCAGGTAAGAGAGATTTATATAACATACAATTAGAAACAATTCAGCTAAATGTGAAAATTAAATTAACAATAGGAGGGAAGCAACTGACTTGAAACTGGGCTTTTCTTCAATACTTTTCATTTGTCTATGGTTTAGAGAAAACAACCCCTCTTATTGGAGTTATCTGACTCCACAGCTATTGCAGAACATCACTGCACATTTTTTTCTACCACATCTGGCAAGGAACTGGAAATCTGTTACCTGGGTTTCAGGTACAAGCCAGAAACATGACATTTAGTCACCTGCTCCTCCTGTTTATGTGTGTTAGATCAATGGTATGGGCCACTGCAAATTAATTGCTATTCCCTTTTATGTACTCTAGCTGGCTACAGCTCCTTGAGACACTTTTAAATATCCCAACAACTCCAGTATTGTTTGCTGACACTTTCTAAATTCTCTGCTTGGCATCTGGTTGTCATGATAGCATCCAATGCCTTGTTTCCCTTGGAGGCAGCCAGAGGCTTTGGTTAAGGGCCTGTGCAGGTGTTGCGGAAACAATCCAGGGCAATTTGAGCAGCATCTAAAAGCCATACTGTTTGTTTTTCTGTTCACACGGGCTGCTTATCACAACCACCTGGAAAATTCCACACATGCAGTTACCCCAAAATGGTGCTTTGTGACAGTGCAAGAAAAATGGTTATTTCATCTGATTCACTGGCAGTAAACCACCAGTAGGTAAAGCATGTTTGGTGTAGAGTAGCAAGGCAGAAAGATGAGAGGGAGTTTTAAATTTAAAGGAAAGATTTGTTGATATGAAAGATAACCCCAAATTTCTGCTGTTGGTGGCCAGAAACCTGCTCCCTTGCCATGGCCTCAGCTCCCACCATCAGTTTAGGCTTGTCTGGAGTTTTGCTGTGTGAAGGTTACAGCTGGGTGCATTTGTGCCAGGGCTGGGTGTCAGTACTAGCTGGAACACTGACAGCTTACACAGGAACACCCTCTCACGGGTGCAGAGCATTTGCTTTCTCTGCTGCATTCCTTCAGCTTGGCCAAGGTGGGAGCTGTGGCTCACTGGAGACCCATGGCTGTGCTGGGGACAAGGAGGGTGCCTGTGTATCTGGGAAGGGAAAGGCAGAGCATGCCAAGAGAGTGCCCAGGGCACAGTGTACCTGTGGATAGCCACAATATCCAAGGGGCCCAAGGGTGTTCCAGGCTGAGCTGCCAGGGTCTGCCTGCTCCAACTTTTCCCTAACAACAAGCTGGACCACAAGGCAATAAATGAGGCTGAGATGAGGGTGAAGTGGCCTGTTGTGTGTGTGAAGCTTCCTGTGGGGTCACTATCTCAGAAAAAACATAAGCAAGAAACCATGAGCCAGGAAAGTAAGGGCTCTTCCCTATGCCTTGTGTTGTTCTGAGGTACAGGCAAGGTCCTCTTCACCTGTACCACGTCACCTCTTGGTTCTGCTGAGGTGCTTTGGGGTGGCTGAAAGGGCACTGTGATACCTGTCCTGCCCTTCACCAACTCTCTACCCAGTTTTCCTTTCCTGCTCCACCTCAGCCTCCAGCCTTTTCTTGTGCAAATATGTGTATGGTTGTAACCCGAGTGGCAGGAGTTATATGGCCATTCCTGGGTGACCTGGAGCACATATGCCACAGCAGCTGATGTAATAAGGAATAGGGAAGTTGTCCTTGTGATCCTGCTAATGGGGTGTGCATGGGGAGCTCCTTTCCTTGCTGTATCCTTGGTGCTGCACAGGCAGGGTTAAAGAGCTAATTTCTTTAAGGACACACACCACCCCCACCACCCAGGGACAGTTCAGCTAGATCGATGTCCAGGCTGAAAATCAGTGTACCAGGGAAACTAATGGAACACATTAACGTAGTGAAATCACAGGTATCTCTGGAAGTTACCCAGAACCATTTGGATGTCATAAGAGGGTGATTTCCCTGAAGATATTCCAAACCTCCCATAGTGGCTGACTGGTGTGCTCATAGTCAAGCTCTCTGCACTAGCACCCAGATTTTACTTTTGCTGTGCAGTGTAAACCTTTTCACTCTGCTTGGGCTTTGCTGCTTCCTTTAACATATTGTCCATTTTTACAACTGATGTAGCAGTCTCCCCCCCATGAGCTATCACATCACTATTATCTTCCTTTTTAATCATATCTGACGTTCTGTTGGCATATTTTACAACCATATCAGTGAGATTTGTGTTCTCATTTGAACTCAGTCTGTCAGAGATTGGAGGGCAGAGAATCCTTGAAAGAGCCACAGCCCTAATGATAAATACTGAAGAGGAGAGGCATCTTTCTTTGTGACCTCTTGCTGTGCTCTGTAAGAAATAATGGCCCCAGTCTGCTATAGGCTGAGTGTCTGTACCCAATGCCACAGAACTCCTTGCCTTCACTGGGTTCAGAAAATGCACAGAACATACACAGTGCTGCAGTGTGTAGTACTTCATCACCTGCTTTAATGCAAGGACTCAGATACCTGTTCTTTCCCAGCTCTCTCCATTTTCCTGGTAGGGCTGAGAAATGTACCCTTGGTCAGCCCCTGCCATAATGTTATGAACAAGCAAAAACTCCTCTGAAGCTGCCCAGCCACTGCTCTTGTCAAGTCTCACTGGAAAACAAGCAAGAGTGGTCTGCTACCTTAGGTTTCTAAAGGGATTCACAACAACATTGGAATTATTTGTTTGTTTGTTTCAAATATAGCAAAAATCTGAAAGACCTAAAGGTTAATGGAGACTAATCCACTACAAGACTGAGAGACCGCCCATCCTCATATTGACATTTCCTGTACTGTGGGCTCCTCAGGGCAGAGAATCCCTTTTCTGTCCTTTGTAAAGGAAAGCAGGCTTTTGTGGTGCTAGATATGTGCTGAGGGAAAGCAGGGCTCCTGCTCTCAAAGCACTTAGCCAGGGAAGGCTTTTGCACAGCCTCCACAAATACTTTTCAGTTCCAGAAAGATACTGAGCAAGGCCTTCCGGATTTAGCCTATGAATTGTCATTCTCATAGCACACAGGGCTCCTGAGATGATCTGGACTGAAATTGTGTCAGGGAGGTCTCTCCTCCTGCTGATGCTCCTGGTGGGGCAATAGTCTTAATGTCTGTAGCTCTCACATGATTGCAACTTGTTGCACAAGAAGCAATTACAGACGAAGTCTGAGCTGCCTGGCCTGTGGCTGCTTTCCTGGGTCTCCTTAGGCATCTGTGGATAACTGGATGGATGGAATGTGCCAACAAACATATTCCCCCACACCAGGCTTGTCCTACTGCTTGCTTACATCAGTCACATGGAGTGAGCTGCCCTTACTCTGGGCTAAAGGCAAATCAGGGGTGTTAGATAAAGTCTTAAGTGTAGGATTGTCTCCAAACAGCAAATGCTGAGGTGCATTTGTACCTCACCCCTGCACAGAAGAATTCAGGAACTTGGCTGGAATATAAGGAGTTTTTCTACAGCTCTCCTGTGCAAGGCTGCCTTTCAAGGGAAGCTTCTGGAAAGCTGAAGCTATGCCTCCTTACATTTTCCCAAATTACCATGAAACACTAGAGAAGATGCAAGACCACTCAAAATTGTCCAGGTGCCCTGGAAGGGGAAAGCAGGCTGAACTGGCTGCATTGTGGTGTAGCCTACAGACCTAGCCCATGCACATGAGCTTGTCCTGGTCTGGGACTGCTGTATCCCCTTTTCTCAAGCCCATTGGCAGTTTTCCAGAGTGTCTGTGAGGGTTATACAAATCTCACACAAGGTGTTTGTACCAAGTAGGCACTACTAGGCTGTCCTGGAAGAGGTTGCCATTAATTTTTTTCCCTCCCTCTGATGACACATTTTCTAAACCACAAAGCTGCTTTGATCTGGACAACATTAGGAGTCCTGCTGTGCTGTGGGTTTTCCCTTTAAACCTCTTGGCAATTATGCACACTGGCAGCTATGCCTCCCCTGGGGGCCACTGCTCAGAGGTCCTCCAAATGGGCCATGCCCTTTCCTACAGCTCTGGACCTTCTTTCTTTCTGTGACCTTCACACACAGAGGTTTTGCTTCTTGTTGAGCCTTGGCTGCCTTGGGTGGCTGCAGCTGATAACAGGTTTGAGTTTAAACCCCCCATGTGTACAGGAACTCGACCTGACGTGAGCCTCTCACTGCTGACTTCTTCCTCACGTTCCTCCTCTGCAGCCAGGCCAGCACACTGAGATTTTGCAATCTTTTGCAATCTCCATCCATGTGGACCAATTGTGAAGAATTGGCTCTGACTTGGGAGTTCAGGGCAGGAAAAAGGCTCATTTTGTCTTATGTGTGATGATCCAGCATGGTGCTACTGTGTGCATCAGAGAAGTTACACTTGGAGGTCTGCTTATTCAAATGGAGAAATTGGTTTCAGCTGACCTGGGTATAGTCATGTTACTGCCTGAAGGACTGGATTGGGCTTGGATTCCAGTTTTTAGAGCAGATGGCATATGGGAGTTGTGTGCTAGCTTCCTGCCCGCTTCTGCCTGCAGCTGGATGTGGTCCTGGAATACACTTCTGTTAATAACAATGAGACAGCAGTAGAGCCAAACCATTCTGCCTGGCAGCCTGTCTGGAAGTTTGTCTCTTCTCTCCAGCAAGGAATTTGCAGCATTTATGTAAAGACAGCAGAAGTAGTCTGTTCTAGGGTGCCTATGGGACAGCATGGAGGAGCCAAAATGGTTTTCAGATATAGAAAACACACCTTTTCATGGTTTTGTTCTAGAGCTCACTGGAAAGGAGGCAAAGTTTTCAGCTGCCACCAGCTGTCATGTGCTTTGCAGAAGTGTAATTGGTGGTGTCCATCCATTTTCCCATGGGCAGTCATCCATACAAAAGCTGTCACCAATCACCTCCACAACCAGGCTACATGACAGCAGTCCTGGCATTCCTGATGGCAGGAGGCTGCCTGGTCACCACAGGGTGTGGTGTGCCTCACCTCCTCTTTTAAGGGAGTGCCAAAGCCCTTTGTGCCTTATTAGACATCTCCAAGGGAGGAAGCAACTCTCTGCCTGGGTTAGTGGCCAAGAAACCTGCCTGACCCCTTACCTTTAGCACAGGCCACCAAGTGTCAATCAAAGGACACTGCTAAAGACACGAGGACTTCAGCTCACTCTCTGAAGCATGCTGGTGCTTCATGCATTGCTAATTCTCTCCACTCATGCCTCTCCTCACTTCAACTGCTCTTTGCTGCAGCTCTGGATAGAAGCAAAGTGAGCAAGTTTTCTTTCTCCCCATCCACTGAATGTCTGCTCATGCTCCAAAACATGCTTCCTCTTCCCTTTTATCTGATTTCCAAGGAGTTCCAATTTCTCTGAGCTCAGTTGCTTTTCTGCCTTCTCTGCCCCTGCCTTTCTGGGCCATGCTCAGCCACAAGTGTGAGCTATGCAAAATGCTTGTCTCCCACCAGGTGTAACAGATATTCTGTTATAACTCATTTCTGTTCAACTCCACTGCCAGTAATAAGGACGTAAATAATGCAAGAACTGATGCTAGATGGGGATCAAATATGCACAGCTGTGAGTTATTATGTAGTACCCTGCTTTAAGACTGGTGAAAAGAACCACTTTCCAGCCACTTACAATTTTTGTATTCTCTTCCCAGGAACTTTCCTCTGAATGTGCTCACAAGATAACATCTTAATTAGTCACAGTCCTTGTTTCAGTTTCTGCTTTGCCTGACTTCGTTGGTTAAACACCTGAGCTTCCCAGACCGGGGTCATAGGAAAGCCCACAGGGAGTGGAGATTTTTCACTGTAGGAGGGAAGCAGAAAGGTAAAAGGGAAGGATTGTTTTCACATCCTTGTCTCTCCCCTCACTTAGAGTAGCTCTAAATAATACAGCCTAAATCATCCCCATCTGGAGGCCTATGGACACCTCCCACGTGGATTTTAGACTGGAGAAAGTTCACCTGAGGCAGGATGTTAGCCTAGGAAATGAACAGCCATTACCTCTCCAGAACATTTGACTGTGTCTTACTTTCAAGTTTTCTTATTGTGTGAAATGACAGCAAATCAGGCACAACACAAGGCAAATTGTCTCTGAAGCTATCAAAATTGTTACTTTTGGACAGTTTTGTGTTCAGCTATTACAAGTATGCTTTTCTAAATCTTTTCCTGTCTTTGTTGGTGTCACTGCTTGCTCACTGAGACACATCAAAAGACTTGCCAAGTTCCTTTTTTCTCCTGCTCAAAAGGCACCTGTGCCTCTCCCTGCCTCACGCTGATAATTTCTAGCACACTTGACACACGAAGGTCAAACACTTTTTCTGATGCTTCTGAGCTTGTGCCTTGTGAACCAGCTGACACCTGAGAGTGTTCCTTTCTCAGCCCTGGGCACAAAGGCAGTTTGGCAGGGCAGCACCCAGAGCTCAGTGAGCTCAGGTCAGGAAGGCTTTGCTTTGCAAATCATCTCACCAGGGATGACTCAACCCCAAGGCAGGCACATGTTTAAATGGAGGGGGACAATCATGAAACTTCCATCCTTCCCAGGCTGGAAACTGCAGGCAGCCAGAGTAGATGTCAGAGGATCAAAGACAGTGGAGATGCCAAGTGGCCAGGCTCTTTAAGGTTATAAATAAGCTATTTTAGGATGAAAGGCCCATCCTTCTGGCTGGTCTTCATTCTCCCCAGAACTGGGATGCCATAAGGGGGACAAAGGAGGGGGCTTTGCCTCAGTGCACTGCTTCTCATGTGGGAGCAGGTGACAAGGCTGGGCTGCCCAGTGGGCAGGAAAACAGGCCTTGAACAATGGGGTGGAGCTTGGGCACAGCACCTGTGTCACTCATGGCCCATCACAGCTTACCTGGCCTTGGGGAAGCCATCACATGCAATGATGTGGGGAAAGACTATTGCAGTGCACAGAATTAAGCTGAGGCTGTTCAGCACTTCCTTTAGTTTTTTAGGTTATGTCACTTTGCAGTTTCTAACAAGCTTTATCTCATCTTCTTGTATGTGGAACTTTTGTCCCCCACTAAGGGATTGCTTTGTTCCTAGTGGTAGCTGTAGGGTGTTGTCTCTCAAGAGCTGTAAATACAGTGTCTCCCTTTAAGCTGACATTCCTTTTTAGTGAGTTGTTTTTGGTGAGCAGGTGAATCTTTCCCTCCTTGTTGTGCTGCTGTCCCTGGAGTGTTGAGTGCAGGCTGGCACAGGCATCAGCTCAGGGCCCAGGAAGGACAGTCTCCTCCATGGAAGGGCAGAGGGACCAGCCCAGCCATGCTTCCCTCCCCAGACATGGGCACCACTGCTTGCCAAGGTGAGGACAGGGGTGTGCAGCTTTGTGTCTCTTGTGATGAGTCTGCAAAGGAATCTACATTTTCTTTGGCTTTGTGAGGTGGAGAGGCTTCTGGTTTGAGCATCTGCATCCAGGCTGCCTCTCAACACTTTGGAGGGCACTGTCTGGAGAAAAAAAATCAAAATCCAGACCAGTAAAAGAAAAACAGTTGGAAAGATTATGACTTGTCAGTGTCCAAAGCTCAGGCAGGAGCAGAGCACACCAGCAAGCAGGACTCTGATAGTCACTCAAGGGGGGCAAAATCCTTCGAGGAGATACCCCTGTGGCTCAGAGCTGGGCATATGAGAGCCCATAAGAGAGAGACTTCAGAAAGAAATACATAAGAACTACAGATGTGCTGCTGGCCATTTTTTTGTCTGATTTTCCCCTGTGTCCCTTAGGAAATACCTTGTTATCACATCTCAGCAGCAAGAGGCATTACCTGGATGCTATTTATCTGTGGTCATTAAAAATCCCTTTTAACTTTGTTGAAAAAAACAATGGTCCATCCAGCACTGCAGTTGTGCTTCACTTAGGGGCATGCTTCTTTTGGCTGAAGGATTTTCAGAGGTGTTCAAAGTTGTTATACACCCAGCACTCACACAGATTTCCTGGATGATATGCACCAGAATGTGACATTGGGAATAGCTGGAAATCCTGGCCAGGATCTTTCTAGTTTCCTCTGCTCTGTGGTGCTGCAGTAAACATTCCCAGCTGCACCCCTGGATGTGGTCACACACATCCCTCTCCTGTTTGCTGACATATGGAATGGATAGCTAACAGCTTTATTTACATTTCTGTACAGGGTGCAACTGTCATAACAAAAAGATACCCAGGCATCCAATTTAGCTACAAATTTACCACTGTCACACCAACCCTAGATCTGCAATTCTGAAAAGTACTGCCATAATCAATACCAGATTTTTCCAGTATGGATATTAACAACTTCACATATTCCCACACACTTCTTTGTCATCCTTTTTGGATCTTCCTTTCTGGTATAGCACATTTTGACTATGAAATTATACAGCCAATCAGTAATAAAGTACTTGAATGGCTTCTGTATCAATGATCAAGAAAACAGTGTCAGAATCGGGGAATAAAGAGGGGAGCTGAAAGGGAGGAGGCTTTAAATTTCATTTAATGATGTCTACTAATACATTGTCAGAAAGTGAAGCAACATCATCTACATCTGGATGAGAAAAGGAAATAGTAGTAATTCCATTTTCACATCCAAAAGCTTATGAAGTGACAAATGGTGTTTATCCTATCTGGAAAAAATGTTATTCTTGACTGTAATACTGTCACTGCTGCCAGCTCTCACAGATTCAGTGTGTGGTTCACGACAAATGGTGTCTTTTCAAGCCCTTTTCAAGCCCAAGGTTTGATTATATAGGAATCTCAGCAATGCTTTTCTTTTAGGCTTGAAAGTATGTCCTAGAGCAGAACCTAGAGGACTGAAGACTGAAGGGCAGAAAATTCACTATATATTGATGTTTTAAAATCTTATCATTTTTAAGGAAATGTGATAATTTCTTTCTATTTTTCAGTTTTCCAAGTTAGTAATACCACAGTCTGGAAAAGGAAGGCATGCTATACACAGGTAGACATACACATATTTGTTGCCACAGTGTCTCCCTGCAGAGAATCACATTTATCAAGGCAAGCCTTGTATTTTTATACACATATCAAATGCTTACATATATAGAAGGTGTAGGAATATGTCATTATACTTCGGTTTGTTCATGTGATTACATTTCCTAGACTCATCTGGAAAGATACATGCCATACCCTGAAGAGTATCCATATCATAAGACCACAAGGAGAAGCTTTCTGGGAGAAATCTAATAATGTGGTTAAAAAAAACCCAAAACAAACCACAACAAACCCAAACTGAAAAACGCAGCTCATACGTCATCAGACACTAGATTTTTCACAGTAAGAAACAGCAAAACTAGAAATGAAGTAAACTTTCACGAGATAATTTTCTGCAGTTGAAGACTGGTGGGAATATGCAGGTAAATCCAATGCTTAGCTGAAGGCAGTTGGTGCACATATTTTGACAAATATATTTTTATTTGACATCAAAGAGCATTAAAAAGGAGAACTGCCCATCTCAGTTTCCTGAAAGTGCTGGGCACTCATTCACACCAGAGCAGCTTCTTATCTAGTGAGCCATCACTTACTGTGACTTTGCAGCACTTTTCAGAAACAAAGGGACAATGCATGAGCAGGAGAGAATCTTTCTGTCCCCCAGACAACAACAGCTCTGCCCTGTCACAGTCAGCTTGAGGGAATGCTGTTGTAGAATGCAGGAATGTCTGACTGTGGGGTTTTGACTTGAAACAGATCTTGGTCCAGTCTGAATAAACATTTCAATGCTTAGCCACAGCAAGATGTTGTCAAGAGCATAGTTTCACACACTGGAATTAGAATATTTCTCTGTCCTGGTTTAGGACAGACTGGGGAAGAAAACCTCCCCTAGAAAACAAACCTCCTTCCCCCCCTTCCCCCAACCCCGGGGTCGGGAAGGAAAACCTCGGAGGAAAGTGGAAAAAACCTGTTTATTTTACAAATAACACTCCCCAACACAGAAAGGAAAAAAAACAGCCCCAGATGTTACTCAGGCAGATGCTGTGAAGGGAGGGCACTCAGCTTCTTTTGCAGACTCACGTCCCAGAGCAGGTCCTGAGCCGGTCCAATTCTTCGGGAAACAGGGAAGAAAGAAAGGGAGAGAGAGAGAGACGGCAAAGCAGCCAGCAAAAAAAAAGCAAGCAAGCAAGAAGCGAGCAAAGCCGAGGCAGCCAGCAAAGCAGCCAAAGCGAAAGTAAATCAGCCGGGGCAGCGTCCTGCCGAGAGAGCGAGAGATGGGGGGGCAGCGGGGGAAACCCGCCGCCCTAGACAAAACAAATTCCAAAAAGCGATTGGGATAGGAGACACCGTCAGCCTAGGACATTCTCGTAAACATTAGCACAGCTTAGCTCCTTTGAACGTGGAGGTGCCTGGCCATGGGGAACACAGAGTTTATGGTCATGGGGCCACTCTTCCTCTGGCAAACAGAACAGCAAAAGGAATAAACATGGAAGATGAAGCAAGGCAGAGGGGAGGTGAGCTATGGGAGCAGCTGGGGGTGCTGTGGCATCCAGGCTGGGGCTGGCAAGGTCACTGTTGAGATGGCACTAATTTCTGTCTATACAGAGCTTTGAGATCCCTGCTTGGACCATGCTGTGGAGGCATGGCACCTTGGAGATAACAGTGCCCTGAGTGGAAAACTCGGCAGGAGCCTGGTCAGAGGAAGCCTTTGGAGTCACTGAAGGAGTCCCTCCAAGATGCTGCCAGGTGCTCAGCAGCAGGGAGTGTGTGGGGGAGCACTCAGTGGCTCAGCCCCTGTATGCTGGCAGACTGCCAGGGCAGGTATTCTTTTCAGCCATCCCAAATCTTCTGGGGTTAAAAGGACCCATTATCAAGATGACAGATTATTTAAAGTGAGTAATTTCACCCATCTGATTCCAACAGAAGGACAAATGGGAGCAGTGTCACCAGCATGCTGTCTCCACCAGAGATGAGCAGAAGGAATTATTATTTGGTTTGAGAACAGCAGGATATCACACACACCCTTCTAGAAACAACCAAGGGACATGCAGAGGACAGGACAACTAATTTCCATCAAGAATTTCAAGCAAATTGGTGATGGCTGTATTTAGCAAGCAGATATTTACTGTGAAGTAGACAACACACTTTTACAGAGGCTGTGGGGCTACTGTCAAAATGTGAAGGTGCTGAGACACTGCTTTGTGGGACTCAGATCAACACCCTTTGTGGCACTGCCGATCCCCCAATCCACACAAAGAAAACATAGAAAAAAAATCCATGCATCCACCTATCAAGTCAATAGCTCTTGCTAGTCCCCTTTCCTGCCAGCCCTGGCAGCTGTGGGAGGTGTAATAGGGTGAACACCACAAATGGTCAGACAGGGTGTGGAAGGAAGGCTGTGCATGGTGGCAATGTGAGGGTAAGGAATGGCCCTGTTGTGGGAGGCACTGTGCTCCCAGCCTCTGCCCTTTATTTACAGTTTTGGGATATCCCAGAGGAAGAAGCTGAGGCAATGGTCCTGTAATGTCTCTGGGTACATTTTTGTCCCTGCTCAGCCTTGGGCCTTTGCTCTGGAGTGATGCCCTCCCACTTACATACATCTGCAGCAGGTGAAAAACAGCTGAATTAAAGGGCAAAATGGGTGAGAGAACTTGGGCTGTACCTCTTGTTTCCAGCAGAACCCATCCTTATCTACAGCAATTCATAGAAAATGTAGATTACCTTTGGATTTACACCAGAATAGAAAAGCAGAAGCTCCTGAGAATTTCCTGTTCCCAGAAGAGCTATGTACTTTAGTACAAAGCACACCCACCCTTTTCTCTGGCCTCTTCTTTAGGATGACTCATGCAGATTTCTGCTTGCTGTTGCCTTCGATCACTCCAGTGAGTCTGCTGTGATTCAGCTGTTCTCGTTTTGAACTCTCTCAGAGCATTTAGTCAATCCCAGTTTACCAAGATTGGAAACTAATGGAAACAACACGACACAATTTCCAGAGATGCCTGGTATGCTTGATGCTCAGCCACCTTTCTCTGCTGAATTGTCACACAGCTTCTCTGCAGGAGCACAGTCAACTTTAAGGCTCGTTGGGACAGCAGGCATGGGGATGTTTGCCACCATCTCCATTGAATAGTTCACATTACAACCAAGTGGTTTTTTATCATGTTATGAAAATATGATGTTACACACACTAGAAATAGCTAGGAGTAATATTTTACAGGGCCAGATGGTATAGGGCTGTCACTGTGGGCCTCAAGGGTCATATCTTTCCTCTGAGAAGAGGATGTCATGTCCAAAACAGAAAGGTGCAAAATTAGGAAGGGTTCATCTCCAAAGATGTTCAGCATGTGGAGCAGACGAGACGGAAACTTCTCTGTTTGGACCTGGAAGGTTGAGTGGGGGTCACATCTATGTGCTCAAGTACACGTCTGAGTGGGAAAATAGATATAAAGGGGATCTTGAAATAAACAGCTGATAGGGAGAACCAGAAAAATGAGTCCACATATCAGCACGGCTTTTTGCAGTAAATAATATAAATAGATACTTGAACAGGACAACAAGCTGCTTTAAGTGGGAAGAGATGAAGGAAAAGAAAAAACACAGCCTTGTTGATTAGAAAGTTCCATTACATTTAGCAAAGGCCTGAAGGAACTATGGGATGAGGAAAGACTTGTTTTGGGGAAGGTTGCCAGCTGAGCTGTGATGTTATTGTAAAAAAAACTATTTTGGTTCTTGCGCAATTCTTGGGAGGCAGTTTTTAAAATTCCAGGGAAAAGAGAAACCAAAGCAGCCAGATCAAGTGGAATCTCTTTTCTGCCTTCTTTTGTGAGCAATAACAGCTCAAGTTACAAATTAAGATTATTTGTATCCAGGATTCACCATGCTACCTTTTAATTTCCAGTGCACATCTGTGAACCATCTAAGAAGTTCCTCAGCAAAAACAGGAAAGATGGATGATGACATTACCCAGTGAAACAAATCAAGGCCAAAAAAAAAAAAATCCTAGAACAACCAAAAAAATCCTGTTTGGAAGGAAACTCAGAACAAAGAGTTTCCCCCCCTTTTTTAATATACTATAAAGAGCATAAAAGGCACACATATAATTTCTTTTCCTTTGGGACGAAACTGCAAACCACATAATGGAAAAGACACTCAAAGCAAGTTGGCCAGAAGAATGGAGCAAATGTGTGGCTCATGTGGAAATACCTCAGTCCTGTTGCTGATCTCAGGACCTCTGCTTCTTCTCAAGTAAAAGCTCCAGCAGCACTGCACACCCACAGATTGGATCAGCCATTGGCTCACGAGTGACAGAGCAAAAATTTGGCTTCCTGTAGAACACAGGACATTGCCTAGTCATCTGCAGAGCATCCTGGGCACAGGGTGTGAGGAGATCAGAGGAACAATCCTGGTTGCTTTGGGGTACTACCAACACCATCAACAAGGCCTTTGGTTTTCTGGAAACAAGTACTTTATTCTTTTTAGCAAGTTACTCCCTCGCTTCAGGTGACCACATTTCACACCCACCTCTGTTCTTTGAAAGATAAGTTCATTAAAAAGTCATGATCACACCACACCCATCTCCTCTCTAATGTGAGCAATCCTGGCTTTCCAGGCTTTCCTCTTGAGGAAGCTGATCCCTTTGTCCTTTTTGGTTGCCTTTCTCTAACCTGCTCTGTTCCAGTGGTGCAGAGACCAGAACCACACACACTGCCCCACATGTGGGTGAACTACGCTGGAAGAGATTCCCTCAAGATTCTCACCATTTTCCTGGCTTTCTGCCTGCCATGGCACACTGAGCTGAGGTTTCAAGAGAATAGTCCATGGTGACTCCAACAGCATTTATCTGAGTGGTGGCTGCCAGTTGTGAGTTCAGAACCATGTAAACATGATTCAGATTATTCTACAGATTATTCTACCCAAGACATCACCTTGGTGAACACTGAAGCTCATGTGTCACCCTTCTGCTCCCTCTCTTGGCTTTGTTAAGTATTTCTGGGGTTCTTTACCTACAGCTCAGCACTTCACCAGACAAATGAACTTGCCACTGACTGCAAACCTGGGCATGCCAGACACACACTGTTACTGCAGGCTGCTGGTGAGGATGTAAAGTAATACCAGAGTGACTTCTAGGAGTTCTGTTGCTGCTGCTTTTCCATCCTAAAAAAAAGCCACAGTTGAGCCCTTAACTGTCCTTTCCGTTTTCAAATCAAAAAGACTTTTCATTCAGTCCATGATGACTTAGTATGTTCATAGCCTTTGCTGAGAAATTGTCAAGAGCTACCTGAAAATCTAAATACAATATGTCCAGTATCTCTACATTCTTGTTACCACCCCTATGGACTTCCAGCAGACTGATTGCAAGGTTGTCCCTTACAGAAATTATATTGACTGCTTCCCTTGACATCACACTTCCCTGTGTGTTCATGTTTTTTGGCTCTGCTGTTGTAGAAGGGACGGAAGTCAAACTCCCTGGCCTGTTGTTTCCCAAGGCTCTACTCTGGTGGGGCTGCAGTGGCAATTCTGCCCTCCTCCTTCTCCAGCACAGAGGCCACTTGTAATGGCAGTTCACACACCTTGGGCCACCAGTTCTGCAGCTTCACATGTGAAATATTCTGCAAAAGGTGCCTGGTCCTACTGGTTTACTGACCTCCAGCTTATCTGTTTGGTCTGTTAATTGCCTGTGAATTCCATCCAGGTTGCACTAACTCCTCTGAAGAATTGCTATTGAGAATATGCTTGGTTTGGGGCTCTCTCTCATGTCTTCAGCAGGAAAGACTGGAACATTAAACCCAGTGAGCATTTTTTGCAGTTTTTCTTTTCTTCCCTAAGTGCCCTTTTACATATTTGTACTCAAACTAGTTGGCTTCTTGCCTTTGCCATATAAAGAACTATTTACAGTCTCTGCAAGGCTCAACTCACATTATTTTTTAGCCCTTTTAATTTCTGGTATATGGATGACTTGCCTTATTTTATGGGTTTTCCTGTTCTCCTAATTTGGGTAAGCTTCCCATTTTTTAAACATTAACTTATTGCTTATGATAGCATCCTTAATGTACCTATTGAGCTGTGAAATGGCCTTTTTGGATCACATTGTTTTCTTTTCAAATTATGTCATAATTTTTACCTGAGATATTAATATAGTATTTTTTAACAGCACCCAGGCTGCCTGTTCCCTTCTGGCTTTGGACTGCTCTGTTTAAGACTTGCTTCCTTTCTTTCCTTTTTTCTTTTTCTTTCCTTTTTTTTTTTTTTTTAAATCTCCATTTGATAAACCTCTCTTGGAAATGAACATCCATATGCTGAATCTGCTTGGGTTGTTCTCTCCTGCAGCACTGCCCTAACTGTACTGTGATTACTGACACAGAATTGCTCTCCCAGAAACATCTGAAGCAGGTTCTGTGTGCCACCCAACACCAACTCCAGAATAACATCTTTTTGTGGGTTCTATGGCTAGGTTTGGTTTGTTTTCTTTTTTAAACAATCTTCTGTTTGTGTCTCTGCATCTCATGTTGATAAAGATTCAAATGTGGGTCATGCTAGAACCTGCCTTAAACACGGAGCTTTAATCTTAACAGTTCACAGAATCAGAGAATAGAATAGAACTGAGGATGGAAGATACTTCATCAACCCACCCCTGCTCAAAGGAACATCAGGCACAGCAGGTTGCTCAGGGCTGTGTTCAGTTGTGTTTTGGGTATCTCCAAGGATGGAAGCTTAACAACCTCTCTAGCAAACTGTTCCAGTGTTAGACCACATTCACAGTGAGAGATTTTTTTCTTACATTTAAATGGAATTTCCTGTATTTCAGTTTCTGCCCATTGTTTCATTTTCTTTCTTTAAATATCTTTGAGAAACTACCTTTAAGTAATTGCAGTGACAGAGTTCTGAGAGATCTCAGCAGATCCTGACCAGGTTTTTAGTTCATGACAGTCTTTTTTTTGTTAGGATCCATGTAAAGATCCCCGATTTTAGTGCTCATAAGATCATATTTGGACTACTGTGTCCAGTTTGGGGCACCTAGGAGAACATGGACAAACTGGAGAGAGTCCAGTAGAGGGTCACCAGGATGGTTGTGGTGATGCAGCAGTCCCTGTGGGAGCAGGGACTGAGAAAACTGGGTTTGTTTAAGTTGGAGAAGGTTGAGGGAAGGTCATTATAGTGCATGCATCTTCCTTATGGGGAGTTACAGGAATGAGTTATGTTCTCCTAGCAAAAGGAGACAAATTCCAGGTGGATATAAGGAAAAAGAAAAAAAATCATGGGAGTACTTAGCCAGGGGAACAGGTTGCTCAGGTGGTGGGATCTCCATACTTAGAGACACTCAGCACCTGGGCTGAACTAGGCCCCGAGAAACATGAAGTAACTCAGAAATGAGTTATGCTTTGAGCAGTAATTCTTCCTCCACCCTTGCTTTTGGCATACCTTTTCCTTAGAGCTCACCTATAACTTATGGCATGATAATTGCCTTCTCTGGGCATAAGCATTTGTGAATGCCAGGTTTCATTCCCAGCCAGAGCAGAGAGCACACTTAATGACACAGCTCTCTGGTAACAGAACACGTTTGGCATCTCCCACTGCCTCACAGTGCCTGGAAGCATAAAGCTGAGTGCCCTCCAGGGCAGTGAGAGCAAGTCCAAGAGGAATAACTCTTCCACTACAAGGCAAGATGGAAAAGACTCAGAACAGTCATGAAAACATTGCTCCTTTGCAGGCAAAGTTATCCTTGCTTTTCCATCCTTTCATGTACCCACCACAGAAAGTTGCTAAGTAGGACTTGGAAAGTAAAATGTGCATTAAATGAATGGGTTTGGCAAAGAGAACATCTGCTTATGAGTAACTTCTTGTTCTCTACATATGATAATGGTTATGGATTAGTGTGCAGAATACTGAACTTGTTTACAGCTCTGAGGAACAGTATGTTTTGAATCATTAATAAGGAGCGTTTTCAAATGCAGAATTTTTCATCAACACAAGCGTTGCTGCTTTTCCCCTCCCTCAATAAGTGCAATTCAATTTGCAAATTAAATATCAGTGAGAGTTACTTAATGTCACTTTTTCAGCAGCAACAGAGATCAACATTTTTATTGTCACAGTCTTTTATTTTGTATATTGATATTCATGACACTTACCCAGCAAAACTAGAACCATTTTCACATTTTCACATGATCTCTGAAAGATATTCCAGTTTTAATCTGTTATGACACCAAATAAAGTAGGAAATATTTACTAGGGGGGGAGCGGGGAGGAGGGGCAGGGGGTGTCTGTTTGTTTAAAATAAATCTGGGAAACAGAGAATCTAAAATGAAATTATCTCTAGCTCAGACTAAATATATTTACACTTCTTTCTCCTTATAGAAAGGTAGTCCCTTCTAGGGGAGGTGGGCTACAAGATTAATGAGGAGAACTCTGCATCTAGTGCTCGTCTTTAAAGAGTTTTCCATGATCTGACTCTCACCTTTTTCAGCTCAGATGCTTCCTTCTCCTCTTGCTTTTTCACTCTACTCTTTAGGCAGCTCATTCTCTTGTGGAGATGCTGCCTTTAAAAGCAATGAAATAACTTTTTAGTAGAAGTACATGTGTGCAAACCCCAGCTGGCTGTTACGCTCACTTAAGCTCCGGCCAGCGCTAAACGCAGGTTTGGAGGGCTGCGGATTTGCTGAGCTCCCTGCAGACAGCCCGTGCCTTTTGCTTGTTTCTCCCTGTCATTTTCATGTGGTATTGCCTCTGCCTTGATGCTTATTTTCTCTAGATTGCAACGTGAGCCTCCCGAATGCCACCACTGCTGTGTGACTGGGAGGTCTGCATTCCAGTTCCCCATCTGAGCTGGGAGCACAGAATAGCCCATGACATATTCCAGTAGGAATGCCTTTTTTAAAAGAGCTTTTTGGCAGCACTCCAAACACAGCAAGTGCGGGATGAGGATCTGATTTCACCTCTAATGCAAGAAATATTCATGTGAAAACTTCTCTTCCACAGAAGAGATTGCAACAACAGTTAAAAGTTGTAATTAGTGTCCCTGCTTTGTCTGATTTTGGTGAGTGTGCACCATGCACCACACCCTCCACAACCACACTCACGCCCTCTCGTAGCTAAACTAATCTGAAGGGAATTGCTTGTCTGTTTTTTCCTGCATACTCAAAATTACTGGGGGATGGCTGGACAAGTTCATCAGACAAGACAAGAAGAAAAAAGTATTAAATCATAAGAAAATTCACATGACTCTATTTTGGACTTCGTATTACTACTTTGCCCAGTGCAGAACCCGAGGGAGGCAGACTCTAGCTAGGATGTGCAGTAGTCTCTAAGCAAGCAAGCCCACGATGAATACCCAGACAACCTTTAAACCAGCTACCATGAGACAGCATTTTTCATAAAACAACTACCCCATTCTCCACTCAGCAGTTTTCAAGAAGGACCTACCAAAAATAGGCCTAGGGAATAGTATTCACTTCTACTAGCTACTAAAAATCAGCAATCAGCAGAGATGTTTGCCTCATGTCGTCCTGCAATGTTTCACACATCCTTCACCTGCTAATCCCTTACAGTCTCAGTATTTCCTATCTTGCAGTATACCACTTCTCCCCTTACCAGACCCTCTGTAATCCATGGGTGTCTTACCTTAGGCTATTAAAATTATTGCATGAAAAAGAAACTGATTTCAAAGCAATTGTTCCTAACCAGTACCATGAAAATTGCAGCTTGTCTCAGACCTATAATACAAGCTCAGATTCCCAAAGATTTATGTATCATTTTTGAGTGCTTAGATAGGTTGGTCTCATGTAAAATTCACCTGCAGTCCTGTCCTCATTTGTGTCCTTGGACCTTCATGATGATATGTGATGTCAGGGGCTGGACACAGACACTTCCCATTATTACAGGAAGGTTTAGCATCCTTTCTGGAACCAAATCACGCAAACAACAAAGATTTTGAGTCACAACAAGGCAGAGTGGCTCCTTTGCTATCTCTGGTGGTTTCTGTGAGTGTTAAAACATGCAATACAGCAGAGAAACAAAACCTTAGCAACTACATGCAGACAAACATAGAAGTCTTCATAGCAGGAGAAATCCCCCACCCTTGTAGAGACTTTTGGCTGAAAGATAATGTCTTTGTTCCCAGCTCCAAGATTCTGTCACTCCTATTTGATTTCTTCTGCTCTAAAAGAAACAGACTTCTGCACATGCTTTGTAAATGAAAGGGACCGCACTGAAAAAATGTTTACTGTTATCTTTTTCTCCTGAACAGAAAGTGCCTGTGGGGTCCCTCCTTTCAATCAAGGGCTTGTCAGAAACCATCAACAGTAACACTGAAGGAGTTTGATGTGTTACTTTCATCTCTATTAGCTATTATTGATCCAGAGGAAGGAGAGGCAAGTTACATTGGACGGATGCTGGAGCCCCTGAGCACAGACTGTCTATATTGGAACTGATCAGATATCTGAGCTTTGATAACTTTGTGCATAAGTGCTCCAACACAGTTAAAGAGAGGATAAATCCTGTGGCTGAGAGTTCCTCTTGAAAAGATTAAACCTACGATATCTTCCAGGAAGATTTACACAGTAAGGAAAATTGCAAACTTAAAAACATTCCAACTCATCTTCTGAAAACAAGAATATTAAAATGTTATAATCTACTCATTTTTATATTTAAAAGTGCAAGTATTTTTAAAAGCTCAAGATTATTTCCATCCAAAAGCTTGAATAGAATAAACCATCCATCTGGGTCTTGAATTGTTATATAGGTATATGTACTTACAGGTACAAAATTTATAAGAATATAATAGGGTGTTTTGCAAGTCTAAAACTTCCAAAGTTAAACACCTTTAATAAACCATTTTCTCCAGTGCTGAACACTGAATAATCTAAAAATACAATTGAGAACCCCAAATATCTTGAACTGTTACTTACTCCTCATAGTATCACATTGATTTTTTTCCTCCTGTGAAGTCCCCAGGATAACAGAGATGTGAAAAGAGGCCACAGGGGACAGCTGTGTGGGACATATTAGCTCCTGATGACAATTACCACAGTGGCAGAGCTGACTGTGTAAATGTAAGGTGCCATGGCAGCTGGGTGCCTGACTCTTTCCCTTGTCTCTGAGCTGTAAAAAATCCCTTTACTTAATTCTGGGGATCAGACTTCTTAGGTCTGTAGTCACAAGCTATCAGAAATACTGGTCTTATTACCATGACATAAATCTATTTATTTAGGCTAATAGTCTAACAACTAGCAGCTCCCTGCCAAATTGTGCATAACCTTTCACACAATCTCTTTCTAAACCTGAAGATTTATTGACAGAAAAAGTAAAAATATCAGAGTGATGAAAAAAACCCAAAACCCCTTTGACTCAGTCACCCCTCTGAATGCGCCAGGCAGCGCATTTTCTGTCACCAGCCATAGCAGGCAGATCTGGGCAGGTTTCTTTTGTGACCATGAACTGCACTCTGAGGGTATAAACAAGATAAGAACCTCTCCAAACCTGGAGGGCTGCAGCACCTCCTGCTGCAGCATCTTCCACTTCCAGGAAGCAGTGGAGAGCAGAGAGGCAAAGGATGGGAGCCCGCTGGAAGTGGGACTGTGTGGCTGGGACAGGAACCTGTGTTGAACTCTTGAACTCAAAAAGCTTTCCTCTACATGAAGAGCATTTTAAAAGCTTCCTCTCATGGCCTGAGAGTTCACAGGCTTGGCAGACAGACTCTACTAAAGATATTTAAAAACTTTTCTTGCCTGACTTAAACACAGTGGCTCTGTTGAGCAAAGTGACATTTTTCTCTGGAGATGCATGCTGGCTAGGATGTGGTAAAGCATTTTTTGAGAAAAACTTTGTTAGCAGTCTAGCAGGCACATCCTCCCCTTCCACAGCCCCAAAGAGGGGGTGGGGGTGGCACTGGACCAGTACAAATGGCTGGGGCAGGAAATTAAGAACCAGGAAGGGGAGTGGGATACAGGGACCAAAGAATCCAGGATCAATATTTGAGCAGAACCAGAATCAAGCCAGCAAATATGTTGTAACAAATTCTCTTAGGTCCCCTGGGGAACTCCCAAATGTGCCTGTGGTGTCCAAAGGCAGCTTTAAGCATCCCTGGGCCTCAACCAAGTACAAGCCAGTTACAAGTCAGGATGGTCAATTTTTGACCATCAAATCCACCAAGCAGAATCTTCCCTGTATTCACCAACCAATTTGGGAACTGGATAAAGAGTCTTTGTAACATTCAAGACAAGGTAGTTTGACACTGATAGCTAACACACAGATAGCAGTATGGCTTTTGCTGCTCTACAATGCCCTGTAGCTACCATCAGCATAAAGTCCTCCTAATAAATGCTTCTCATTTTGCTATCACCATTATCACAGCATGAGTGTGCCCACATCTGGATGGCTGGGGATAAGTGTTAATCTATTGCAGTAGTGAGCAGGGGCAGGAACTTGCTGTGGTAGGCACTGGTTATCCAGGCAAAGGCAATGCCCACTTGGAAGAACTCAAGACTGCAGTGGAAGATGAAAATGGAAAGATTAAATACTGAATGTTCATCTGAATGCAGTCTGGATTCAGCTGAAAGAGAATGATCAGGGCCAGTTTTTCCCTAAATCCACCTCTTCAGACCTGGCTGACAGGATAATGTCTAGGACAGAAGAACTCAAGACTGCAGTGGAAGATGAAAATGGAAAGATTAAATACTGAATGTTCATCTGAATGCAGTCTGGATTCAGCTGAAAGAGAATGATCAGGGCCAGTTTTTCCCTAAATCCACCTCTTCAGACCTGGCTGACAGGATAATGTCTAGGACAGAAGAACTCAAGACTGCAGTGGAAGATGAAAATGGAAAGATTAAATACTGAATGTTCATCTGAATGCAGTCTGGATTCAGCTGAAAGAGAATGATCAGGGCCAGTTTTTCCCTAAATCCACCTCTTCAGACCTGGCTGACAGGATAATGTCTAGGACACTATCAGGCAGATGAGAGCATTTTCCATCCATAATTAACCATCTCTGGCAAAAGAGGTGATGAAGAATCAGGCAACAAAGATTTTATGTGATACTTAGGACAGATTTACATCTCTTTGTACTGTCTGATGCAAGGAAGATAAAGGCCACTATCACTGAAAGCATTTTAATCTTGTAGTTGATCATGAAGTCTGTTCCACAACTGGTTACCACCACCCCTCTTGCCACACATGAAAGCATCACAGTCACAAGACACTGACAACCACATAAGCTCAAAGTCTGAAGTCTCATTCTTGCTTTTTTTTTTT
>VWZP01004280.1:43987-127702 GCA_013396995.1 Dicaeum eximium
TTTTTTTTCTGTGGGAAGTTCCTGTTTAGATCAAATGCATCATTACTGTAGGAGACACAAAAGCAGAGCTCTATCATTTATGATTATAATCTATTTTGGAACATACTTTGCATTTCAGAGGTGTTAATCTCAAACTTCTTTGTCTTCACAATGTCCTTTTATTTCAGAAATTACAGTGGTTGCAGTGTGAGGAAGCTCTTTATTTACTTTTTGTTTTAAAGTTGCTGGATGGTCCTGCACTGTGGGGGCCATGTAGACTTGGTCTAAAATTTCTAACTGAATTATTTTCCTTGTAAAAATGCCACACTTACCCTTTCCAGAGCTAGTTTTCCAGATAGAGCATATGCTGTGCCAGGGAAAGAGGAGGGAGGTTAATACTTTCTGGCCTGAAGGTCAGGGCACCCTTTCTTGATGAAAGAGCTTGAGGCTTAGTTACTATTTGATTACCAGACAAACATCTGATCTTTTCTCATGTCCTTCTAGAGAAAAAAAACCCCCAACAAAACCAAAAAAACCAAAACCAACCAAAACTTTAAAAACACCTTGGTGTTGGCCTACTAAAATAATTTGAAAGTTCTAAAATCTAAACTGCTCTTGTGGGATGGCATGAGCTTTTCATTTCATATCCCCCTCAACCAGTAAGTTTCATAATGGGAGCAATAAATTTTAGTGGGACTAGACTTCCTCTCAGCAGCTCTTCCTTTTAGAATTTGGGTCATTTAGATTGGAAGAGACCTTAGAAGTCATCTTGTGCCTCCTCCTGTTAAACATTAGTCCAGCAAGTTCAGATGGCCCAATAGCATGTAAGTGAAGTTTTGAAGGTCTGGAAATGACACAGATTCTCTGGGCAGCCTATTCTGGAATGAAATCCCTTCATATTGAAAATGAACTTCCTAACATCTGAATGAATTTCCTGTGCTGCAGCTGGTGCTCCTTGCCTTTTATCCTTCCAGTGTGCACCACACAGCAGAGTCTGACTCACATTACTGAGCTGGGGAGAGCAAAACCATCTCCCTTGGCCTTCTCTTCATGGGACTGGACAAAGCCAGCTCTGACTGCTTCTCTTCAACCACCATATGCTCCTGCCCCCTCACTGTCCTGGTGACTCTCTGCTCCAATTTGTCAGTGAACATCTTGAACTGGGGAACTCCAGAGCAGACACAGTACCCCAGCTGTGGAATTCACAAGTGTGGAATACCAGAGAGGAAAAACTACTCTTGACCAGCTGGCTATACTCCGGCTAACAGGCCAACATATGGTTGGTCTTTGCCAGCATATTACAGATCACAGAATATTCTGAGTTGGAAGGGACCCAGCAGGATCACCCAGTCGAGCTCTTAAATGAGTGTCCCATTCAGAGATTGAACCCACAGGGACTGAACCCACAACCTTGGTGTTATTAGCACCATGCTCCGACCAACTGAGCTAATCTCACATCCTGCTTGAGGCACACAGGGACACCCAGACCCCTTTCTATAAAGCTGCCTCCTAGGCAATTGGCCAGACTGAGATGTTGCACAAACTTATTCCATCTCATGAACAGGAACATTTGCCTTTGCTGATTGTCATGAGGCTCCTGTCAGTCCATTCCTCCCACTGTCAGGGTCCCTGTAAATAGCAGCCTTGCCCTCCAGAATGTTAACCACATCCCTGCAATTTGGTATTACCCACAGGTTCCAGCTGTTAATACACACATTGAAAAGTGTTGGCCCCAGAACCAGTCCCAGGGGAACACCAACAGTTGTGACCTGTCACCAGATGGATTTTGTACTGCTGATCCCAACCTTTTGAGTCAGGCAGTCCAGTCAATTTTCTATCCACCTAATTATCACTTATACACTCCATATCTGACCTTACAGTGACATAGTGAAGATTTTTGGGTATCTGTAAGATGTTTTGAGAGCTGCAGCCTCTGTGTGAAAAGAAAACCACAATAAATTTGGATTAAAATGTATTTGTTACATTTTCTGAGTGCTTGACTTTACAAATTAACTGAGTATTTGTTTAGAAAATTTTATTTATATTTATACCAAGTGGGAAGTGTTAATATGGGGCTCAAACCCTTTTAAATACTGGGGGATGTGCATGTGGATATACTAGTGTGTTGCTTTTTGGTTTTGTTTTGTTTTGGTTTTTTTTTTCTGGTAGATGCTTTGAAGTCCTGTGGGTGCCTCAGTAGGAACAACTGAATGATTCTTCCTGACAAATCTCACTCAATGCAACTACAGTGACCAATACAATTAATGTTCTACTTTTCCACAAATCTCCTGCCTACAGCAATGGATTATGTGGTTATTCAGGTTTCTCTCCATTTGCCTGTAGTTCCTCTCTGTGCTACCTGTGATTCATGAAGACAGCTGCAGCAGTCACTACGTTCCCATGCCACTGGCAATGGCATCTGACTTCAGATCTGACTTCACTCCAATCTCTTCCTCTGTCCCTGTCCCTTCTCACATTAGACTAGGCCATCCTTGCATCAGCAAAAAATCAGTTTCACTTACAATGTTGAGAAACTTTGAACTCCATTTGAATAGATGCTGAATTTACTTCACAACCAGCACTAAATGGGACACCTTGGTGGAGGGGGGAGGTGGGATGGGGGGATGGAAAGATTACATTTGAGAAGGGAAGGTTTTTTTGCAAAGAAACTGAAGAAAACTTATTGAGAAAGCTCAGGACTCTTTACTGTACCAAAAGGCAGCTGTGGCTTTTGGTGACAACATTAGTTGTCTTCCACAGATTAAACATCCACTTCTGAAGAAGAGGTTTTTGTGCTGGTGGATGAGCTGCAGGCACTTTGGATGCTGGAAAGCCCTGCATGTCACAACAGACACATGTAAAAAAGTTCACTTGCTGAATGGGGCACACAGTGGAGTGGGTGCAGCCTGAGCACTGTCACTGCCCACCAGGACCGAGCCTCACTGTCCAAGGAGCCGTCCCAGAATCGTGTGCTTATGGCAGGCACTGGCTGGGAGATGGTCATTGCTTAGACAATGAGAAGAGCTTAGTGACAGCTTTCCAATGACCAAAATTAAGGAACCGTTCAAGGTTTTAGAAAGAAGGAAAGGGAAATAATACACAAGTTCATAAGAAAGCTATTTTGAGAAAAAAAAGTCTCTGTCTTCCCACAGGAACTGCAACTGTTGAAACAATTCATTAGCCTGCTAAGTTGCTTTGGATATCTGGATGAAGATGGGTGTTATCTGAGGAAGGGAAGCTTGACCAAAAATAGCAGAAGCAGAGCCTTGAGAGACTGATGCTTTCTTGTTGAGAAGTTCAGTTGGAAAGCACAAACAGAAGGCAACAGTGAGAGAACAAACCCCACTGGACACATGCTGGGCACAGTGCTTAAGGCAGTACTGGAATGCACTCAGAGATGATGGGGATGTGGCTGGTCATAAGAGCCGATGTAGAATGAAAGCTTTGTAAAATTTGGCATTGCTGTAAGTTCAAATGGTTGTATCTCAGGGTGGAAAATTGTTTCTTGCTTTTGTCATTGAGTTTTCAGCATACATTAGGACACAAAGACCCAGAAGAACAATGGCTTACCATGTTCTTACTCTGTGAGGACTGTCCTCACAGCAAGCCATGTACCTGATGGCTGGACAGTATGAGTGATGGGTACTGTTTAATGCTAATGCAAATATTTTGGTGATATTTTAAAAATAAAAATTAAAAAGTAATGGTATGGTTTAGAATAAATCCCAAAGCTGAGTGCAAATTAATGCCATAGACACAAAACAGAACAAAGTAACTTTTAGGGAGAAAATTACAATTTTTCTCCATGTAGCATAATGATGTATGCTTAAGCTTGTCAGAGAATGAGGAATACTAAGGTCAGCTCAAACAGTCTGTGTTTTTCGTTCTGTTTAGCATGAAAAGTGACAACTCTGCTCAGGAACACTGCTGTCTACAGAAAATGTTTTGCTGACTTCTGCAGATTACGGCTTAAACTCTTGTAATGTCAGCTGGTATCTCCCCAGAAGTAATTTATTTCTTGAAGTAGCCTCGAAGATATAAAAACTCCATTATTATTACCAAGCTTTGCCAACAGCAGTCTCAGCCTAAGGGTACCATGGTGAGTAATACTTGGGGAATGTCTGAACAGGGCTTGAATGCTGTGGAGGAACAGGATGCTTGTGCCATGCCTAACACAGCCTGCTCTGGCTCTGAGCTGTGGAACACAAGGTTAGACATGACAAAGAACACAGGTACCCTTGGCAAAATGGTGAATCACGTTATACTGACAGAAAGAGGTTATTTCAGGGCAAGAACTGGAAGACTGTGGGGAAGCACAAAGTCAGTGCTTAAGGCCAGATACAGCTTTCAGGTAAACAGGTATTTACCTGAGTAACTTCACCAAGACAGAATCTACCTACTTCATATTTGCCTAATTAGTTTGGTAGAATTGGTCCCTGATTTTCCATGCTATACTTTCTTTCTCTTTTTTTCACTGCTTTCTTTTTGCATCCTTGCTCAGCACCATCTACCAGGCTCCCACTGGTTTAGTCCATCCCATTCACAGTCACATTTACACTTTCTCTACTTGCCCTGTTTTACTTGAACATAACATAGTTATGAAAATATAAAGCAACACCTTTGTTCCCAAAGTAACTATGATGGTCCAAAAAAAAAAAAAAAAAGAAAGAAGAGGCACATAATTTCAAACAAATGACACAAAGAGTTGGGGTGCCTTGGTGTGGTTTCTGACACCACTCATAGCCAGTGGGGTGACTCTACTGCCCTTCAAGTCATCAACTGTCTTTCTGATAAATACCAGTTCCTCACAAGGATCCAGTACTTGCAAGGACTCTGGAAATCTTTCACAGTGGCAATCTTATACACATCAGCCTTTTTAGAACTACACTGCCTGTGACTTACAAAGGCTGTGCTGTGCTGGACCCCGTCCTTCATTGTTAGCACGGGGAGAAAAGATACTGGGTATATAAATTTAAAAAAACCAAAAAACATAGAATTTATTATTTCCATTTTTAATACCCATGCAGCAATCATGGCTAGATGATATTGCTCTCTCACAAAAAGGCCTTCAGTGTAATAAAAATTATGAATAAACATGGAAAGTAAAGACAAAGCCACTGAAAACTCATGAAGCAGGGTGCCATTTCAATGATGTGTGTGAACTACAGAACTAAACCCTAATTTTATTTTAAAAATAATTATACCTCATTATTCCCAGTGAGAGAGAAATTTTCCTTGCCTGAATTACGTATTTGGCGTAAGTCACTCTCTCCACAGAAAGACAATTCTAGTCTCATTCATTTAGTCTTTCTGTTTTCTACTTAGCTGAGATGTCTAGCCAACTCTCCCTTCCCTATGGAGAGCTGGCTTTCTCTTCATCTGCTTTCCAATATGCTGTTCAGAATGATTTTCCTGCTTTCAGGACTTGGTCTTCAAAGCACCTCATTATTAAAACCCCAAGTTATTTATTTCTATTATTTTTTTTTCCTAATACAAAGAAAATATATTAAGAGTTTAAAGCTGAATATGGTGCAAGCAGAGCCTAAGCATCTTAATCAATATTTAATTTAGCTAGATTTGCTACTTAATTCCGAATAGCCAAGTTCCATGCATTAATAATTGCACCTCTTGGTTTTACAAGCCATCTTTGCCAATACAAGCATTGCTGCATCTGCAAGGACTGAGAGAAAAAGCTAGAGGCTCACACTTTGCACTTATTATAGCTCTTTATCTTAATATTCCTTAGGAAATGATTGAGATCACTTGGCTGTAAAACTACCTTGTCCACACCTTAAGATTATTTTGATGTCACAGAAAGCTGGACGGACCTAAATGGAAAGAGCTTTCAGAAATCCTCAGGTATCTGCACAGTGCAACCAAAGGATTGACTCTGTCATCCACACTCACAAAAGCAGGCAGGCATCTTATCTTAGAGCTGGTTCATTAAAAAAACACAACGAAACAACAACCCAGCTGTGGCAGAATAAAAGGAGTGAGTCTTCACCTGGAGAGTGCAGCAGGGTGATGTGGAGACACAGAGACTAAAATCCGCCCAGCCTGGTGATTTGTACTAGCTAAGATATTTGTTTACAAATTGTAACAACTCCTTGAAGAGTATTTGGCAATATAAAACAGTTCATCATGTCTTTAGAAGTTAATCTTGTCTTTAGAAGAGGAATCTACACTTTGCACAGGGTTTTTAATGATACTTAGAGTCTGTCAGTTGCAGCATTCAAGCAATGTCACTCACTTTACCCATCTCTTCCTCCACTCCCAGAGGAACTGTCAATCAATATCCCCAGCCTTTTGTGTTTCTATCATAAACTCTAATCAGACATTTACATACCACTGAACTGCTATGACAAAGTCCACTGCATAGCTACTTGTCCTAAGTTAGCTGCCCTGCTGAGGCATACCAGTGTCTCTTATGAATGGGTGAGCTGCCTATATTAAAAAAAAAAATCTGGGCTTTGAATGGTTGGAAATTTGCCTGCAGTTCACACAGCTGGAAAGAGACATTATTGTTTTTTTAGACATCTTTGTCAATCTCGACTTGATATCTCTATGTATAATGAGCTTCAAGACAATAAAACAGGCAATTCCACAGTGGAAAGCTGGAGCAATACCATTGCTTCAATGGAGTTACCCTGGATTTACAGTGTGGAAAGTCAGACTGAAATCTGGACAACTAACAATGGGTCAGTAAACCCTTTTCTCACCTTTTTTCCCCTCCTCAAGAAATACAATGAAGCTAACAAAAATGAAACTGGACCAAAAATAAAGTGAAGTGGCTGTTGCACACAGTTAATGCTGCAGCCAGTGTTCTCATAAAGAACAGGGAATTTCCACATGGGAAATTCCCTTAAACTCTGTGTTTATCCTCATGGGAGACGAGCAAGCAGCCAACTAAGAGAGTGCAAAGGATTCAGCTGTTCCAAAGGAAGATTGGTGTTAGATTGCAGAGGGAGAATCAGAATTGCTATTATTTTTAAATGTAACAATCACTGTAAGCAACAGATCTCCTAGTGGTCAATGAGGCCAGCACAGGCTTTGACATAAACATCCAATGAGGGAAGTTCACACTTGATCTTGCCTCAGCCTAGTGCAATGAAGTATGTGGTATAGGACATTTTCTGAAGTACAACACAACAGAAAATAGAAACAACATAGCCTACACAGGAGGTCTAAGACTGCTTAACTCATGTGTCTTGCAGCACTAAGAATATTTTTCAGTCTGGCTGTTTGCATACCAGACAAGTGTCTCTGCTGTTAGCCATGTTGCACCAAGAGCCTCACCAAAGTCAAGGTGACACTTCAAGGCAGCTTTTCACAATGCAGCACCCTGAACAGCAGTGTTTTGTTCCCACAGTCCAACACTGCACACAGGGGTGGGGAAAGCAATGGGCTCCACAGCCAAAATAAAGCCTCACAAGCCTGCTATCAGTAGCTGGAGTTCCCTTTACTCTTCCTCCTTCCTGTCTCTCAGTGGATTCTTGATTGCATTTACTTTTCTGTTTCCCTTGAAATTTCCCAAACTTACTCCTTCTGGATACCAGAAGGCAAGTTGGGCTGCAGCTCTGAGAACAGACTGCTTGGTTCCTCTAATGCTGTGAGGAATTTTGGCCCTGACCTCTATTGCACAGGACCAGGTGCTGCCAAGGGCTGTATGAGAACTGAGTAAGACCTGTAAGATATGATCCTGTGTGACTGCCTGGACTGGAAACAACAAGCAGAATGGAGGAGACTTGGAAATGCTACAGGAAATAAAGCAGCTAGCTCCCTTTTACAAACTCATCTTCACCCTGTGGGACTGGAGCAGTCTGAGAAAAGTAGCTCCACAGCTAGTCCAAGACATGGCTGGAAAGCACTCCCCAGCTTCTTGCATTCAAACATGCAGTGTCTGGCCTGACTTCTGAGCCTGGATGCTAGATTTAGGACCTGGCCATCAAGTGCTGTCATTAAATGATGTGCTAAGAATGGAGAAATGTCACTGAAGACCTTCCAAAGCTCTGATTCCATAGCTCATACATCCTCTTGCTGCCAAACTTGTTTCCAGAATGAAAACTGATCCCCTGCTCAACAGGGAAATGTGAGACCCCCTACATCCACCAGAAAGAAGAAAGGGAAGTGTCTTGTTCACAATCCTTCCTTCTCTGCTTACACTGAACCTCAGCCAGAGGCAGTGACACAGGGAATGAATTTCTTAGAAACTGGAGGAAATGGCAAACACCTGGCTCAGCTTCCCTATTTTAATAGTCTTTCATTTCCATTATGTCTAGCTGAAAATAGGCAGGTCTTCCATCCTTGGTCATGATTCTGGATCTAAATCTTCTCTGGACACCAATTACTTTTGCCCAGGGCCACTGAAATCAGTGGGACTTCACACACCGGTGCAGAAATCTCATCTGGAGAGTGATGATGTAAGATCAGAGCTTTTGTCTGCAATTCATGCATGCCTAAAAGTGCTAAAGAAATAATAGTTAACAGTGAGATTATTAATTGACGTATCAAGGAATTTGTATTCCTTTGTCATTAGTATATTGGGTAAAGTGAATATATATGTTGAGTAAAAAACCTTACAGGGTATCAGTACAGTAGTTAATTTTAAAGACTTTTCATGCATGTTAATGGCAATATTGCTCTAAGATTAAGGTATTCTGGTTTTACTGGCAGGGAAGCAGAGGCTAAGTAAGTTTTTTAAGGCCCACACAGCAAGCCCTTGGATTTATAACTCCGAAATCTGCCTTCTGCTCAGTCCAGCAGGTCATGCTGACTAACTGTGGAATGCATATTTCCAAAGAACTCTTAAGGGACAAGAGGAATCAAAAGGAACAAAAGGTACAGATAAAGTAAGCATTAATTCTTAAAAAAAAAAAGAAAGAAAGCTTTCCACCATTCAAACAACACAAGTCAACTTCTGTTTAAGTTGTCGTACCTCACCAGTGCATTAGCCAGGAACAGGAGCACTAGAAGAACATGAGGGAAATTGTCCTGACAGCGTTTTTAACAAAACTGAAATAGACACAACAGCTTTATGCCATGAGGTTTCCAATACAAACAAAATCTGTGTCTAAGATTTCAAATCAAGTTTATGGAGGTTTATCCCAATGTAGATGAAAAGTTCAGAGAAGCCACAACTGTTTCCTTCCACGCAGATCTTGGCAGCCATGAGACTGCAGGAAACAAGCAATGATACTGCTATTTCAGTTCTTGAAGACTATTTCTATGCTACTGCTCTATATTATATAAATCTGCTCCTCAGAGTCGGACCAATCCGTATGTACTAGAATACTTATAAAAACAAAGCCTGTTTTAAGCAAATAAGGAATTTAAATATATTAATTTACTCATCTTAGAGATGAAACATTTTTAGAAAACTAAGACAATTAAATGGAACTGACCCTGCAATTTCAAAGACCTTTTGTCAGACATTAACCAAGACAAGCGTGAAAGGAAGTGCTGATTACGTGACAATTCTATAACCAGACCATCTGGAATCTGACTCTAGAGCAGGAATAAAGAATTCATTCCCATTCCATCAAGAGTCTCCATCCATAAAAAGTTAATTTCCTTTTATAGGTAAACAAAAGGGAGTTGCTCAACCTGACAGAGTTCCCTGAATAATCAGACAGGATTTACAGGGGCCTTAATGCACAAAACCATTCAAGCTGCAAACTGCCTTCTCCCTGCACCCTCTTCTGACTGCACCTCATTTATGCTTACACACCTTATGACATGGGACAAATCCCAACCTGCTGCTGGCAGATTAAAATGAAGTACCTGCAACAATCTTTCTCACGAATTCAAAGAGAGGTAGGTACCGAGAGTCAAGTGACAAAGTATCAACAAAAAACCCCTCAGAGATTAAAGAACTGAATGGCCCTGTTTGAACTTGGCTTTGGTAAAGCCAAGCAGCTGGAAAAGCTCCTGATCCCATACTCACATGTAAAAAATAGATGGAGAAATCACATATTCTGATACTTAATTTAGAACCTGACATTCTAAACTTACTCTGTGGGTAGTTAAGTCAGAAGCAGACACTACTCCTACTATGCATTACCATTTGAGAAACAGACTTCTGAGACCTCATATACAGAAACATCTTACATAATATTACAAATAAAATTCACATTAAGAATCTTACTAGCTTTAGTCAAGAGGAAAAACTCCAATTCTGCTAATATTTCTTGTACAAAACTAGGAACATTTTGCTCACTTTGAGAACTCTGGTAAAATTACATTCAGGTATCTGTAACTGGAATAATGAAAAGAGTTCCCCCAAACTCTTCTTTTTGCCAGGAGCATGGAAGCATGTCTGTGTCTGCCCAGTCTTCCTCAGAAACATCTGCAGTTTCTAAGGAAGTTGCTAATCTCTCTCTGAATCTTTCTCCTTACTTTTTGATCCGTTACTTTCAGCATTCTTCCTTCATGCACCAAAAAGTCACACTAAAACTCAGATTCTAATACTTACCTACCTAAACCAGGGGAAGTTACTGAAATATTTTTATGAAGAAAATACGATTTGTGCTGTGCACAGTGGCTCTCACACATGGTTTGTGGCCTCCAAGCTGGCCATGCAGAGAGAGCAGACTACACAGCACTGACTCCACTTCCTCTTCTCCCCACCCCGGCGCTGGGTGCACATCCTTGTCCCCTCTGTGAAGTGACAGGGCACAGCCAAAAGTGCCATGGTATGTTCACAAAGCAGGGTAGGTGTGCAGCTGGTTCTGCCAGCTCACTGGTGGTGACTGGGAACCACGGTGGTGTCAGCTCTTAACACCTGGTTTGGCCTCAACAGGCTGTGTGCTAGGCCACTTGCAGCAGAAGGGGAGATCTGCAGTGCTGTGTGTCCACTCCAGAGGCTATTTCAGCACCCTCCTTTTGTCTATTACAAAGCCATAGCCAAAATTTTGGTGGTAAACCTGGGCCACCCCTGTATGCTGATCTGTGCTGCTGCTGCACACTGCAAACACCCAGAGCCTACAACACCCTGTTCCACAGAGCAGTGGTCTCCACCCAGTCCCACCATCCTGTCTCACAAGAAGGAGAAAGACTCCTTACATCCACTCTGACCTAAACCAAGTGCAGCTTGTTCACAGATCACATTTTGGACGTTTTCTGTTGACAGCTGAAATAATCCACACACTGAGTTTGATTTAATAAAAAAGTAATACAAGAATTAACTACAGCATGAAAGAAGGGAAGTAAAACTGAAAATAAGTCTCACACAACAAGGTTAGCTTCTGTTATCTTTATTACAGGAAAGTCTAAATTAAGAAGATGATTACTACTGACAGCAGTGAACAAGGGAACTTGAGCCAACTGATAACCCTCTCTTCATATGTGGTCTCTTCCATCCCATAAAGGGCTTTTACTCTAGACAAATCTAGGCAAATAAAGATACCTTGGAAATGACAATTGCTCAAGTAAGATAGGGGATAGTTGCTGTAAGCAATAAAGATTAAAAAATTGAGAGAAGTTGCAGGGAAGAAGTGTGCTTTATAAGCAGAATCCTCAGTGTGAATCCTCAGTCAAGAAATGGGGTAAATCTCAAGCCTAGGTGAAGTGTAACAGAGACATGGAGTGGAGGGCAGAAGATGAAATGACAAGGAGAGGCAGAGTTGGGAAGAATGCAGTGGGACTGGGAGTAAATTTCTGTTAGGGCTACCTGACACAGCTTCCCAGTTCAGGCCCCTGGGGTCAGATGCAAGCACTACTATCAGGGCAGGGGCAAGGAAGCACATTGGGAATAAAGCAGCAAGTGCCTGGCTGCTGGCAGGAGGTGAAGTCTGTGGCCTTGTATCCTTATGTTAGTTAAGATTTAAAAACAGACTTGCAGTTAAGATTACATTCTTAGCTTAAAAATACATATAAAGTATTCCTAATTGCTCCACTGGAGCATAGCTTGTTTCTTGGAGGAAGACACAAGTTTTCAAAATATACCTTTGAATTTCAGAACATACATAATGGCCTAAAGTTTCTGCAAACCTGTTGTCCTTTGGGTAGAATGACTCAGAATGGCCAATACAAAATGCCCAGGTCCTGGAAAGCCCAAAAGTGCCATGAATACACACCTTTCCAGGTTTATTGCCAGACCATCTTTTAATTCTTCCAAGCATTTGTTCTATCTCCAGAAGCTTTCTGGAGGACCATGTTAAGCCAAGGCCAATAGTTCCTCTAATTAGTGTTCAATTTCACATGATAAATTGGACAAAATGACCAAGTTTTTAACTAAACAAACTGTACTACACTAGAAAATTAGTTTCTCACTTTGCAAAACAGAGAGCATAACCCTAAAAACCAAAGAGAATTGACATTTTTAAACTGACAATTCACTTACTGTCAAAGTAATGGTGCTCAGTGGAGGAAGCACACCTTTGAGAGGTAGGTAATGTGATGTACCCCTCTTCTACCACCAGGACCAAGAAAATATGTCACTAAGTCAGTGTAACAAATAAAAACAGAACTGGTGGTATATTAAGTACCAATCTGATGACAAATGACAAACACCAGAATTCCTTAAATCAGACTTATTTCAAACTGATCTCACTAGAGGCCTTGTTTGCTAGTCCTAAATATCCTTCTGGCATAGGAGTGCACAGAGTAAGGACACCCACACGCTCATTATCTGTGCACATTTGCAGGCTAAGAGCAGTTCTAGTAAACATTAGGCTAAAAAGAAAAAAGTTCCTTGAACTTTGAAATAAAGAATAAAGCTCTGACTTCTACTATAATTAAAAACTTTGAGAATGGCCTTCAGTTCAAGTCCTGTGTTCACCACTGGTGTTCACTGACACAAGGGTTCAAACCAGTACCATAAATGGGAAAACCACCAGCTCTGTAAGGAACACATCTGGCAGGATTGTGCAGTCCACATACAAGCTGTCATGACTTTCATAGCATACTTCATTATTCTTCATGTCATCTGCAGAAACTGGTCTTGCCAGCTGAAACCCATTGATATCAACACACTTCATTTTTGTCTGAAAATATCTGTAGCCAAACAAACCAAGCCAGATGTTCAGCTTGCAGTGAGACAACAATATGAGGATGAACATATGGCATTTCAATCTTACATCCCAGCAAAAATCCACTCTATTACCTATCTTGCAGTATGCACACTTCATTAAGCCAGACAGCCTTTAAACATTACTACTTTCACACTCCTGCAAGACTATGTCAGCTTTTCTTTTAAAAAACTTACCTGCAAGAGTATTTCTTTGAAAAACCCCTCATACTAAGGAATTTGGCTCATTAAGGAATTAATATTCTACAGATCAAAACAAATTTACTGTGATCTTCTTGCTTTGCATTAAGAGAATGTTATCTGTTATTTTTCATTTGGCAAAGGAAAATGAGATATTATTGCATATACTTGATCCTTCATCTGGATTCCTGCCTTCTGATATTTAGATAAACATAACTTAATATACCAGAAATATTTAATGTTTTACAAAGAGCTTCTGTTCACATTTGGTAAAACTTCTTTTGCTAACCTATATGCAGAGGGATCCTTGTATAAGAGGAACCAGCTCAGCTTCCACATGAGCAGCTGTTAATGTAGGCACACATTCAAACACGCAGTTGTCTGAAATAGCAGCGCTGCAGACGTTGAAAGTCAAGAAGGGCCAGCTCAGGTTGCAGGGCTGCAAGGCCACCCCTGTGGGATGGTGTAATCACAAGCCAGTGAAATCCTTCTCCTGCTAGGAAGCTATTACTGGTCACTCCTTGTACTGCTTCCAAGCGTTGGGATTGGCCTTTAAGCAGTGATTCATGAAGGTATCACACTGCTCTGCCTGCTGTGCTGCTGTCTTGGCTCACTGCAGTCTCTTCCCTCGTAGTTTCAGCAAACCATACATTGCACACAACAAATTCTGTTCCAAACGTCTCCCTCCCCATTTTTTCCTTATCCAGAAGGTAGTTTAAAATCACAAATGGCAAGAATGTATCACTTGAAGTCATGGTTATGACTTGTTCACCCTTTGACTTCATAAGATCTTCTAATTTGTTGCTTTTTAGTTACAACAATTTCCAGTAGATTCCCTGTTCCCTTGGCCTTAATGAAGAACAACAGTTTTGTCTCATCTCAGTCATTAGGAAATACTAGTTGCTCAATGCTTAGTTACAAGAGTGAATTACAAACTATAAATGCCTACAGCAGAGACACATTTTTCAGGGTTCTGCACACGCAGACTGCTCAGCTGCAACACCAGAGCACTCATCCTGCTTGGCAGGATATAAGAGGACAGACACACCAGATCACTTCAGTCAGGGACTTCTAGTGTTCAGCTCACATTTCTCTGGCAGCGTGACCCTGGGAACACTTCACTTCCCAGCAATAAATAGCAAACAATCCCCAATTAGTTGCATTTGTTTCCCAATACTGTATGTTTTAAAAGCATTCTCTCCTTGAAGCAATTGTTAAGAGCAGTACAAAATGCCAGGCAACACAAAATTCGGCTGAAGTACTTAAATACGATTAAGATAACAGGCACATCACAACACTCTGCAAGTGCATGTCCAGAATTATCTCTGTTGTCACCAGAAATTAATTTAATAATATGAATACAGATTCAGGATTCATGATTCAACAGTATTTCACCACTTAGAGTTCACAGAGAACTGCAGGTTATGCAACTGTGCAATGACATTTGAATTCTTCTAGAAAGCTGCAACACCAGAGATGAAAAGTGCAGGAACAACTGGCAATGTTTTTTGTAACACTTTGGATCACTGAGGAAATTTTACAAAGTGTATTGCAAGTAACCAATCAACAATGATTAATGTTGAACTCTAAAAAAAGAACTATGAACAAAGAAAAAGCATTTAGACCTAATTCTCACATCATTGAAGACTTATTGTGATCACCAATTCCAACATGAATTTAATAAAGACCTGACTTCAGAAACAGGAACAACTTCAGAAACCAGTTACTTTGTGTGTCAGCTGAGGAAGCTATCAGTTCTGCTAAACATCAACTTGGGGTAACATTTAAATATATGCTAGACTTTTAAAAATCCTGAATATGACACCAGTCAATATTACCCTTTTTTGAGTTTTCAGAGAAGCCATCACTTGCAATTTGTACTTCTGAATAAATTAATTTGCATTTCTCTAAGTAATTATGACCAAATATATTTTACTAGGAAAAAACCTACCTAGCTAACTAGCCAGAGAGGATGATTTTTACTTCAGTTATTAAAAACAGCCTTAGATATTCATTGACTCATGGTAAAATCACACCGCCAATCAGCTGCAGACCCAAGAAACTACTGAAATTTTATATTTCAGTATTTCAAAGTGAAACCATGTTCTTTCCCTGCTGGAGCTTTTCATGATGAAAAGCCTCACAGTGCCAGATCACATCCAGTAATTAACTACCTGTTGTACTGTGGCAGCCAGAAACAATATCTACTCATGACAGTCACCCAACAGAACATCCCCTTCTACAAAGCAAATTACCAGTGTGAGTGAAAGCAGAGCCCTTGAAGATGAAGAGATATGGTCTGTGAAGAAGTTCCTGTGAGGTAAGATAGGTGTGATATTGCCATGGGGTAAATGTGAGCACCAGGACAGCCCACTGCAGAGCAGCCTGTCTCTATCCTTTTTACACTCCAGTTTACCTTGCACTGTCTTGACCACCAAGTTGTTTCATGTCATTGGAAAAAGAAATCTCTTCATAGCTGTTTGTTTTCCCTCTCAATTCCTTATTCCATTTGAGCTCATTAGTCTAACAACAGCTTGAGACAACAATCTGTTTTGGATTTGAAGAGTGACTAATCTTGAATCTGTATTAACATTATTAAATTAATTTCTGGTGACAGCAGGGATAATTCTGTACCTGCACTTGCAGGATAGTATGATGTACCTGTTATCTTAATCATATTTAAGCACTTCAGCTGAATTTTGTGTTGCCTGGCACAAAAGTGAGTACCTGGATCAAGGTACCCAGACACCACTGCAATAATAATTAAAAGAAATCTTATTTACCTAAGGACAATCCAAGTCTGGATTTACTGAAACAGTAAAACCCATGATGACAAGTAAGCTAAAGTTACAGAGGTAAATTCATTCTTTAGAAGCAGCCTTTGAAAAGGAAAACATTAGTGTTTGTAGATATATTGAAAGGCACAACAGACCTTTTTCAGTAATAGAGGTTTATACAGAACATACTCCACTTTTATCGGACATTTATCACATCCTTATTTCAAAGAGCAGCACTCATTACACAGTGAAGTTCAAATAGTGCTTTGGATTTCTTTCTGGTTTAAAATATCTTAATTTCAAACACAATTTTTCAAACCTTTTCAATGTGTAGTTCCTGCATGTCTCCTTATGCATGCAGTGAAATAGGAAAGGGTACTTAAGGGTCAACCTTTGTTTTCTTGGTTATGTTTTGTACTCCCTCATAGGTAATCTTAAAATTTGAGAGTCCTCTAGACCACATGGTCAATACCTGAAGTCTCAGAGAACAGAGAGAGCCAGACAGCGATTTTAATTCAGCAACAATACTGAAAACAAAAAAGGCAAATCTAAAGAACCTGCGCTCTAAAATCTCATTTATAGCAGTTGTATGGTTGCCATTTCTTGTGTAGGGAAGTTCCTCACTTCTGAAATACGCATTATCAATGCACAACAAACGTAGTAAAATGGGGTAGCATCATTACTGCTGCACTAATGTAACAATAAATATAATAATAATAAAACAATAAATGTAATAATAATAAAACAAAACATATTTACTACATATATTTATTTGTGGCATCCACCCATACTGAGAATACAATTACAAAATTATGCAGATAATACATACTAAAAGACAATGTCATTAATCAACATGCATGGTATTATTAACAGAAATGTACTTACTTAGACAAGTAAATGTAATTTAGGTATATGATGAGTTTATATTTATCTGTTCGTGAACAATGGTACCATAAGTGAAATACTCAGAAGAGGAATATGTTCTCATTTTTTGTTTTTTTTTGTTTTTTTTTTTAAGATGTTTTCTTTTCTGCAGCATTGTGCTGTTAAAAAAGTATTGTGCCATTAAAGTCAAACTTAAGAATTGACATCAAGATTTATTCAGATGTGATTTAGAATGGGGCCCAGCTCCAGTGAAACCCCTATCACACATCAAAACAAAGACAACAACCCCCTTCATTCAAACCAATAAACGAGAAAGAAAAATAGACATGGTACCAGAACAGAACCATGTAGGTTACATTGAAATGTACAATAAATGTTTTATGGTATTTAGCAACAACTGAGGAGTGTCTAATTAAAAAAAAAAAAACTTGATTTCTTAAGCTCACAGAATTAATTTTGTTTGGGATTTTCAAGGCAATGGCAAAAGAGAATTAGATATCTAATCAGCATGGGGAGAGAGAATCCACTTTCTTTGAAAACCTCCAACTTACTATGCAATACCTTTCCAGCCTTCATAAAGGAATATCTAATGGATTCGTATCCTTAGGTTTTTTACAACAAAGGGTTTCACAGCAAAGTACAGAATAGATCAAGATTTAATTTCATACAATGTTCCTAAATATTAGTATTTTAAATACCTTTATTCTGCATACTCAGAAAATAATTCATAAGCCTGTAGGTTCCGTCTGAAAGCAAGTGAAATGGAAAACAACCAGAAAGGAATTCTATTCAATCAAGTTCTCTCCACAAACACAGAAACAAAATTACATGGTTCAGTCTAATCCTTATGGGAGGAAGAAAATGTTATCCTTCATGATATATTTCACAATGACCGTACAGAATAATTATATACATGGCAGAACATCCAAATCACTTTTTAATGACCCTTACAAAGAAAGGTTTGCTTAGCAACATTTCAACAAAAATGTAAAATTTTCAGCCCAAGGCTTCTTCCAAAGCACAACAAACAGTTTTATTCTACAAAACGTACTTCAGGCAGGTATTAACAACATTAAATTCATCCGGGGAAGACACACTACATTAACCTAATAAATAAAGGAGTGATCTATACATCATAGACATAGTAAAACTTGAACTATTTCTCATTCTTTTTACAAACTAGCAGATAGGAAACTATGGAGAGGCATTAAAATAACTATGGAGTTGCAGCTTATCACCATCTATGTATCAGAATGTGTTATCACATTACTGAGATTTCTTGAGGAGGACTTTTAAGAGTATTTTTCTTTCAACTGAAGCACTTACCAAAAAATCCAACAATGGATTTACCTCTCTTCATAGGAAAAATAAACTAAATTTGGTTCTGTACTAGGATTTATTTTTCATATGCAGGAATTAAATATTCATAATGAAAGGTCTTTTCTAATCACAATATTTTTTCAGAGAGGAACACCTTCACATCTTGCTTGCAAGTCAAGGTAAGCCAGAGGTATCTTAGGAATGCTTTAGAATTTAGTGTTTTACATGAAATTAATTAATCCCTCTTTCAAAGGGGTTAATATTAAGTACAAAAGGCAGACAGTATATACAGCTGCCACTGCCTGCACCAAGCGAATAATTCCAAGCTCAAAATAAGATTAGATTAGAAGAGGAAAAAGGACACTGTACTTCCTTGCATTTGCTTCAGTGCACCAGTTCAGGCTGATTTTCTACAAAAGGAAGCACCCCACTAACATAATATGCTATTCCAAGGGACAGAAGAGCAATGACAATGATGAGAAGCAGAACCCTCCAGAAGCCCAGGTCTTCCACAAACTCTTGCCATGTTGTGCGGAAACTGGAAAGAACTCCTTCACCTTGCTGTAGGTTTGGATTAAGAAGGGAATGGCTTTCCATTGCACTACAAAGGATTAAAGTTAAAAATACATCAGAGTAAAAGAATGCACCTCTAAGTATGACAGTAATCCCACTAAGGGCATCTGAAACATTCTAGATTAAAAATTAACCCCCCCTACTGATTTATAGCATTGCTTCTGCTAAATCAAGACCAATCAGATCAGGAAAACACTCTTAATTCTAAACTTATTTCAGCTGAAAGGACATTTTATTAACCTGTGCAAAGAGAATGGTATTTGTGTATGTATAACTGCACTGAATTTTCAGGCCTGCTACCCAGAAGCCTTCAAAGGTCAGTCTCCATAATTCCTACTAAATATGGCTTAGTAAAATAAAATGAAGCAAAAGTTAAGACCTCAAGGGGCACACATTATTTGTTAATAAAACAAATCATGACTAAAAATAAACTCTGATTAATAAAATGGAAACTTTAACCAATATTAATTGAAATGCTGAATTCTGCAGTGACCTTTACTACTCCTGGATGTCTTTGTTACATGTCTCTTCTCTAGCATAAAAAAAGTCACAGGAAACAGTAACTTTGGATAACAAAAAGTTCAGAAACTTTCTGAACGAGTTGGCATTGCTGTGTTTTCTATATAGTGTTCAGTGGGTGCTTTGATGTTTTAGCATTCCACTACCAATACATCAGGCCCCCTTAAATTGTCAGACTATGTATTAGGGAGTGGAATTCTCACTTTTAAAGAAAAACAAATATAAAATCTGAGAGAGGCAGTCTTCTTGACAATTGATCACCTTTATAAAAGATGGAAGTTGTCTCAAAATCCTGCATGGCTTCTTGTGTAATTCTCCCAATTTTGCTGGTTTCACAATTGTAACAGGAAACTATCTGTTGCTTATGAAAAATCTCATGAAGAATAGGAAAACTTCTGCATACCCTGACTTCACTTAAAATTTTGGCCATCTGCACAGTCTTACTACTTATCACTTGAGTGAAATTACATACATGGGTGTTTACAGGATCAGGCTCTGACAACAGAAAGTAAATGATGGAATCAATGATGTCAATAGCAGAATGTAAGCAAAAAACAAAAAAGAATTTTCATCCCTTTAAACTGCTTTCCGTTCCCATATTCCTAGGTATTATTTACAAGACTAGTAATAAAAATTTTTACAAATCAAGGAAAAGCAATTTCCAAGTCAGAATTAATTGCAGAAATGCTGCTGTTCTTCATGACAGCAATAAATCGATGGTTTATGACAGAAAAATGATGGTTATCAGGAAAGTCTCATTCACAAGGCTCTCTTGTAAGGTTACACCATGGGAAAACTTCACACTATTCATGTGGTATTTTTTCTCAGGAAGTACAACCACTGAAGAACAATTAGCCTGAACTCCCACAGCTTGCTCAAGTATTGCAGCATCATGTGCACAAGATTTCAGGAATTGCCTCTTAAACAGCCTGTATTTTTGTTTTTTAAATATCTACCATGCTGTAAAGCTATTTTAGTTTACCCATAGCTGCAGGATTTAGTAATCTTCATTGCTTATTATGATTTACCAAGCAAAACAAAGGGTTTAGTAAAAGACAGCCCTTTGTGCAGAACAGAACTTTTTACTCAGTCAGTACTAACTAGTTAATACATAACCAGAGAGGTTAAATAAAGATGCAATGCAATTTAACTGGAAAGGTCACATGCTTGCTCATTACAAAGGGTATACAGAAAGCATTTTTACTATTTTATATTATGACCCAATTAAAATCAATGTTATTCAAGATATTTTTTCTTATTACAAGTCACAGCTGCATAAAAACTGGTATTGCAGCAACATGTCCTCAGAAGAATTTGTGCCACACAGAACAGATGTTCTGTGTCCAACAGCAGGTGGGAGTTCACCTTTAGACACACTTGTGGCACAGCCACAGGTCCTGCTGGGCTGTGCAGAAGGACAGATGTCTGTGTGAGAGAGGGACAGAGGGAGCTCTGCCTCCTGGCAGCAGGGCTGCTCCTCACCTGCAGGAGGGCAAAGCAAGCAAAACCAAATCTGACTTAGGAACAGAGCTCTGGCCTCTGCTTCCTGAGCAGCAGCACCAACTGCGTGTAACAGGGAACAGAAAACTGAAGTCAGAGACTCTTCTTAGAAAGGGTGGTATTTCTCCATAGGTTCATTCCTAATGTAAGAGTTCAGAGGGCAGAGGACAGGAGGCATTAATCTAAGTGTCTCTAAAATGTGAAAATAATACAAAGAGGGTAAGTGAAACTGTGGAGGTCTGAAAAGCCAAATAGATATTATTTATTTACAAAGCAAACAGCACACAAACTCATTTGCTTTGGCTCCTGTAGGCATCTGCTATTTGTTACTTTAAAAATAATGTATTTCAGACATTTTAAACACGTTCCCAAACAAGCTGGGTAGTGCACTGTTTATGTCTCTGTGCCTGTCCCCAAGGAGAGTTGCTGACTTCCTGGCCAAAGCAAACAATATAACATTTATGAAGGTCAAATAACAGAAAGGAAGCTCTGTTTGTTAAAGGGACACCATAAAATGAAAAATCAAAATTCAAATGGGGCTGAGCTGTTCGTCCAGATGTTTAAAAAAATCAGCCTAAGTGCATTTCTGTGTGTCAAGAAACTTTTACTGAAAGTTAGAGAAGTCAGAAAGGGAATATGCACTAATTCTTACATGTATTATCATGTCATTTTGAAAATAAAATTAATTTTCTGTTTCAGGGCTTAAAACAGTCTCTCTGACAGGTGAGGTCATCTGATGTAAAAGAAAGAACTTCATGGGAGTACTGGGTATTATTTCTGCAGTTTTGTTGGTTTCACCTTTTCTGTTTACTCAGCTTAGATCTAACTCCATCTATACAGCTTCTTTTCTGTTTACAGTACAGTCTACATATTCACATAAACCAAGCAACAGTTATATGACAAAACTCCCTGTCTTTTGTGATACAATGTTCCAGTAGTCATAGTTCATGGTCATCATTAGACAGTATTAAAAAACCCACAATTTTTTTGAATGGGGGTAAACAGCATAATAAGACATACTAGAGAGCAGAAGTCACCACTGCTTTATACAACAGGACCAACAGCTTTCTTTAGGTGGTGAAAATATCTTGGTTTGTGCTTTGTAGGACTTCGCTGCATTTTTCAGGACAGCATTAATTCCTGGAAACTGATTAATGCACCAAGCCTGTTCTCCTTATATCTTTGTTTTCCACTGAGAAACTTTTATTTTATGGCATACAGCTTTCAGTAATTGCAGTTGCATTTTGTGCTACAGAATCACAATTTATTACTACTGAATTCCTCTCCCTAGTAACCCTAGGTTTTTGTCTGTGCCATCCCAATTTTCCTCAAGGTTGCCTGTATCTCATTCCTTGGTATCACTAACATGCTTCTATTTCTCATGGATTTTGCTTTTTTATTTAAGAAAATTCGAAGTAAGCATAGTCCCAGAACCATACTTTTAGGAATTCATTAGTAACTTCCCTCTAACCCAACATTTTCCCTGAAATGATCAGTAATTTTCTCAAAATTTCAGTTCTGCATTAACTATCTCTTCAGACACCATAAAATTCTTATTCCCCATCTTTTCCAGGACTACTAACAATAAAAATTGTAGACATTACACCATATAAAATCCTTTATTCAAGTTCAGATGGATGAAAAGTCTGCTATCCCTTTTTTGCATAGAAAATCATCAAAAGGATGTGAGGTTAGCCTGTGATACTGGCATTTTGCGTTTCACACTATCTCCCACTTGGCTTTGTGGTAGGTGGAGGAATATTTATGTTTGGGATTCTGTACTTAGTAATTATTTTTTGAAATTTCTACCATAAAATTAAAATCTCAATAGAAGTTCTTTTTTTCTTATATTGGCTCTGTTTAAAGAGATTTTTTGAAAATTTAACACTCAATTTTGATTTTATCTGATAATGTCAGGCCAAATTTGATCTTATCTGTTTTGAGGAATAAACAACCAAGTAAATCCCAAAAATCCTAAAGCAATAAACATTATTTCTCCCGGTAATTATTTTTGTTTGGTAAATACCTTTCACTTTCAGCGGTTTGCATCGTCTCCAGCTTTGAGTGAGCTCCTCTGTTAAATCCTTTCACCTCTTGCTCCTCTAAAGATTCCAGCAGTCTAATCACATCTTTATTCACACCCCTTCGTTTGGCAAGAACAAGTGGTGTTGCACCTTGGTGGTTGCTAAACAAGCCCATAAAAAGACATAAGAAAATTTTAACATAGAAATTTTGTAACATGTCAATCAGCATAACATTCTACAATTTAGTAAGTCCACAGAACTATTCTCTATTTTATCAGACAGTAATAAATTCCTATCTATCCAAGTTACAGCACAATTGGCTATAGAAGAAAATCAGTATATTTAAGTTTGAAATTGCACAACTCTTTCCCCCCTCTAATAAAATCAAAATTCTTAGGACTCTAATCTAATTGGAATCTCTGAGCGTTACAGCAAAAGAAAAAAAAAAACCAAACAACAGTAGATTTATGGCAATGTTCAAGTTTAAGCTTAATTTCAAGAAAGAATTGTGCAATTTGGCTCCTAATAGTTCCTTTTCCATGAGGGTATTAGGACATGAGGCAGAAATGAAATAAAATACAGATGGTCCCTCTGCTGCTATTAAAATAATACTGAATAGGTCCAGAGTTGCCTTTAGACCAGGAATTTCCACCAGAGCTGTTTGAAATGAGGGGAAAAAATCCCAACCCACAACCCATAAATAATCTGTTCTACCAATAACTAGTTTTGCTGAGTTGAAAACACTAATGAGGGACAGGTGAAAAAGGGACAGATTTAAAAACTCAAAGGTTTTGACATTACTCCTGGTTTTTGCACACGTTGTGAATATACAGAAAGTTCCACAAACAAAGTAATTCAGCACAGGAATGAAACAGCTAGTTATTTTGCAGCTTGAGAGCTTCCATCTGAGCACTGGCATCTGACAGCTGCTGGAAGCCAGCAGGAAAGAATATACAATATTCTGAGTCACAGACTTTGGGGGAGGGCTAAAACACTGAAAGGAAGCATTGTTACCAGAGGAGTATGGGAATGAACTGACACACAAAAATACTGTATTTTCTTTGTCTTATATAGTACAACAATAGAAAATGGGGTGGAGAAATTCTTTTAAAGTAGTCAATGTGATTTTTTCTTTGGTGCCAACCACCCACACCTGGCTGTCTGGCCAAACCAGGGCAGCAATGTCGTCAGTGTGGCAGAATTAGATTCAGCAGCTCACACCAGCAGCAGCTATTTACATTTGCTTTGCTTGTTGCACAGACTAGCAGAAGTGGCCTCTTACTGTTTTCCTGCCTTTTATTTTGTTTTTTTAATCAAGTGGTATCTTTGTAAGGTAGAACTGCACCAAATACAGCATTTCAGCAGATTTATATACAAGGCTCTGGTGACAGAAGACTAATGTATTATAAAAGATGTACTGTAGAAAGTGACTTACCAAATATCAATTTTAAGTCCATTAGAAACGAGGAACTGGATGGTATCAACATGCCCACACAGGTGAAGTGCTGTGTTACCCTGGTAATCAGTGGCTAGTAGGTCAGCACCAAATTTATGCAAGAGTTGACAGATGTCTACATTTCCTCTGGCTGCTGCCAGGTGAAGGCCGGTTCGGCCTCGGCTGTCACGAATATTTGGGTCGAAGCCACTCTCTAAGAGTCGTTTGGAATAGTTAAAATCTCCATCAATACAAGCCTGCAGCAGCGGCACGTTTGTCTGGGAGGAGTCGTTCACAAAAACGTAGGACATCGCTCTGATTCTCTCAGGAGGAGGTGACCAAGCTGCAAGTAAAAGGGTGAAGAAATGATGGTGAAACCAGGAAAATAAACACAATGCTAATATTCACTACACTGCTCAGGTTCCCAAACAAGAATGCAAACTAGCTTATAGGTCAACTCTGAAATCTTCCTGTCGTACACATTAACTTTGTGTGCTGCATTGCCTTCTAGTAAAAAGGAAAGAGCTCACACCTCTGGAAAGAGCAGCAAAGCTTTGTTATGAGAGAAAACTGGTAAGATTTCTGCCACAGATTCCAGACAGGTGATTAGTTTTCAACCTAGTAAGGAATCACATGTAGCAGTATTGCTATTAAAGGGCAAAACACCACAGACTGGGACAGAAAGGAAGACCCTTTCATAAATGGGGAAACTCTAAACAATTCAGTCCACTGGTACAGTCACACTAACTGCAATTTTTACCAGCTATAAGCAAAGCTGCTCCAATGGATTTTCACCCTCTGAATTTGAACTTCAATGTACAAACTCCAATACAGCTAAAAATGCTTGATATTTAAAATATTTAATAAAATACTGATTTCTTCATTCTGCAAGAAACTTATTTTTCAACAGTCTTTGCAGAACATTATTTTATAGTGCCAGAGATACACAAACTATGGAACAAACAAGAACAGCAATACAGAAGACAGAAAACACAATGTATCAGGTAAAATTGCCCACCAAAAACTGGAAGTGTGTGAAAGGAAGACAATGGTAAAATCAAGCACAGAGCTACTGTGGGTTTGAGTAGAACCTCAACACAGAGAAATACAAATGTAGTTTCTCTGGCTTAATATTACATAAAGGATTAAGTCCTTTTCTGTATCAGGACATAAAAGAGGAACATAAATGTTTCACCATGGATTACTTAGTATAGAATATCTGATGAACTATGATTTCAGTTTTGCAGAAGAATATTTTAAGGGTGAGTCAAATCATGAAGGTATGATGACACTGCGTGCTTACGGGACACAGAAAAGATTACTTGAAAACAATAAGGTAAAAGAGAATGATTTAGCAAGAGAATGGTAGAATGAGGCAATTTTAAGAAGCAATGAAAACATCTAGAAGACTGGACAACAGTGCTCTTTTTGTACTGCCTCAGAGAGGTGGTAAAAAAGAAAAAAAATCATGTAAACAAGTAAAATTCCTCTAGAAGAAATCTCAGTATACACATGACAAAGTTAAAGTGACAGGAGGGAAAAGTGATTTTACTAGATAAGCTTTGAATAGAAGGTGAACTGAAACATCACTTGAAACAACATTTTTCACTTGCCCAGGGTTTCTATTCTGGGCTCCCGGTGTAGCAGTGCTCTGATTAACTATCTCAATCTCTTATTAAAACTGCTATACACAGATTTAAATTTTCTCATCTATATAAGGTATCCTTCCACACCAGTGCACTCGTTCAGCCAGGAGAATGGAAACATGGCCAGGAGCCAAAGAATTCAATTTAAAACCTCTCCTTTTATGAGAGTTCATAATGTCTATATTTTATAGCTCTTCCCCCGTGTTTTAGATCAAATTCAAGATCAAAGTACAGAAGTAATTTCAAAATGTTTACAGACTGGTCTGAAAAACAGCTCTAGCATTGGGAGCTGTTGAGTTTAAAAAATCATATTTAAACTTCACTAGGCTGTGTTTTCTATCTGGACAAATTCTGCTACATATATCAACACTTGTCTAGTTTTCCAGTGCAGGAATGCACAACGTTTTTTTCTTTATTGGATACTGAAGAGGAAGAGATGGAAATAAATTCTTTGTCTTGGTATCTGTATAAGGAATGATTTTAAGCAGAGTACATTCCTCTAGGCTGCAAGTATGTTTTTAAGCACGTGATAGTACATCACTGGCTCACAAACTCTTTTCCACAACCATCTCCAATAGCAAGTGGCCAGTTCACTGATACACTGTAAAACTTAGTGCCAGGCTGGTGTCATGTAGGGCACTGACAGCTTCCTTATAACCCTATACAAAAAGAAAGGAAAATGTAATTACTCAAATTTTCAATGAATATGTTATGACCCTCTGGATGCTACAAAGCCATGATTCCCAGCTGTCAGCAATTTCAATTTTCTTGCCCATTTTCCACCCAAATCATGAATGATATGAGGATGTGATTCTTCTTCCACTCTGCTCGTCTGGTCTTCACTGAGAAAAATAATGGGCCCAGTTTCTCTGCAATGTGATTGTGACCTTTGTATTCTGCACTAAATCTTCCCTAAAGCAAGATCATAAATCATTTTGGAACCTCCAATTATCAGCCATAGTAGCAGCATATCAATACCACAAATCCCTACTTGCACTTGAAAAAAGTAGTTTGCTTGTAAAATAATGCTTCTGAGTTTAAACCTGCTTAATAAAACAAGGCCTAACATAAATCAACATGGGAGTATTATACAGGAAGAAACTTGGGCTATTTGAGAAACAGCATGGCATGTTCTGTTAAATGTAAGCTAATGTCTGTATTTTCATACCAGACATACATGTCTGGTAAAGCCCTACAGAATTCCCCAACTGTGATGAAACATTAGCTAATAATACCACGGAAAAAAAGCCACCTCCTTATCTTCTCAGAAAAGGAAGCACAAATACTAGGAGTTAACAGAAAGTGTAACTCTAAGTCCTTCTAACTCAGAATTTATTATCACTAGAATCTTCTAGCTCTGATCACTCATGTGTAGAAGACTAAAGTAAAACCTTAGTATTTCACACTAAGAAAGACAAAGATGAAGCAAATCCTTCTTCCCAGTACTTGAAGATTGTGGACTAAGCAAATGCATTCACAAAAAAAAAAAAAATCTGGACCATCTGGTTTGATTTATCTTTGTGATTAAAAAGATTTTTTCTACTAACACAATTCTATTTCACATATGGCTAGCTAACCTATGCCAAATACAAGCTGCACACAAAGCTGAACTATGCACCATCTTTAAAATGTCAGTCCCCAAACGACATGTTCTTGCCTCAAAATTAACCCAACATAGCAAAATTTTCTATGTAAGAAAACTTACTAAAAAACACCAGTAAACTTAATTAGGTAGTTTTCATTAAATAAATGGTGGTTACATTTCTGCCCACAGTATCAAAAAGATTATTATTGCAATGACTATCCAATACAACACACTTAGGAGCAAAACTTAGAAACCAAACAGCATAAGCCATTAAATTTAAATTGCTTCTGAAAGGTGAATCAGGTAATGACTCTGAACCTGCCCATAAGCTGATACATTACCACTAAGAACTGATTCATAGGCACCAATTAGGATAAATGGATTTGCATTAGTAACAAGACATAAAATATTGCAAAATGACCATCCTGAACATCCCAAAAAATCCTACTAGTAGTTAAATAAATCTAATTTTAAAAGACAGAAGTAAATGACTGCTTGTAAAAATGCATCACTATCTACTGAAAATGTATCTGTTAAATAATACTTTTGTTTAAAAAAAGGTTTGCTTTTAATAACTTGGTACTTTGACAGAAAATTAGTTTTGTGAAAAAAAAGTAAATTCAAAGACATCCTCTCAAGCTAGAAGGATTCCCATTAGAAAGGCATAATATAACAACACATTTTCCCTAGATTTAGACATTTATTTAGCCCCAACACAGGGTACTTCCTAATTAATAACTTCGGAAATTATGCTGTAAGCCTCTTCAATGACATGTGGGCTAGTACAGGATAAGAAAATTTAACCAAACTGTTTTGTTTTCAAAAGGAATACTTAAATTAAGTGATTCCATTAAAATAATTTATTTATTAGGAGTCAGTTGTCTCTCACTATACTGTGCACAATGGTAGTGACCATTGCCATTGTCACACACTGATCTGCTGCAGGACACATTCTCACCTGCAGAAGCCAGGAGTGATCTTAAAAAAAATCAAACCACAGAGCTAAATGCAAGTTCTGTTACTTCTTAAACTAGTCCTAGAATTTGTGTTAACTGTGCACAGTTTTATTTGACAGTAAATATATGCTGCTGTCTCTGCTTTCTCCTTAAGTTCAACAGCTACCAAATAGCTCCAGGAACAGGAGAGAATGGCTCCACATGAGAAACACAATCACTCATGGGACCCATGCCTCCACTACAAAAGAGTTAATGAACCTGCCAAATTGGGAATCATCACCCAGGCACTGCTCCAGAGGACATACCAGTTATGCAAAACTACAGTTTTTCCCACTACATTCAAGAAAACTGAACGAACTGCCCCTATTTTAAAACAATACATCAGTGCCACAGAAAATATCAGATTGCTCCATCCTTGAGACCTCTCAATATTAATACAAACTCTGCCATCTAGGACCTAGGCATCAGTAAGATTACCATTAGGGAAACAGCCACCACCAAGAAATGGAAACTAAAACGAATCCAGGAAATAGTAACCTCCTATGCCAGCAAACACTCCCTACGTATTCCTTGGAAAATTTGCATTTGTCAACTCCCTTGTGGTAAACAGCATCCTCTTTCTGTAATGCATTTTGAGAGCACTTCAGTGGCAGTGGCTTGCAGAGCTCTTCCTCTTCATTATTTAAGTGAATGAAAAACATTCCAGTACTTTGCTTAAAATGCTGAGGGAGAAATTCCTTGCTAAGTTGTCATGCACACATATATTTATAAGTTACTGAGAAGTCATTCAACAGAATAAATAATATATGTAGTAAAAATGATGTGATCAACTCATTTATATTTAGGAAAGAACCCCAGTATGTACATAAAAATCCACTTAATTTCTGTATTTTCTACTAGGAATCTTTATCTTTTCAGTACAACTGGAACAGTTTTATGGCTCCACCAATATGGAACTGCTGCAAAAAGCAGCACCTCAGATTAACTTCAGAATTATGCCTGTTTTACACACTGCTATATTTTGCAGATTTTCCCTTTCTAACTTTAGCTACTTTTTCAACAGTTCTTTGATTTGAGGTATCACAGCAGGTTTATAACACCTACATCCCCTCTCATGTCCCTAGTCAGCCACACATGGGCAGGTGCAAACAGAATAATATTATTTATGCCATTTGTTTCCAATCATTCCCATTCCCTTATGCAGACATGAGACATACAGTAATGATCTCTTGATGTCAGGACCATCCTGTAAGTAGAAACTCTGGTGCACTGCATATATAAAGGGCTTTACAAGTACAGGCTGCAAACTGCTTTATGAAAAAGTTTTAACAACTATTGCTGCTCTTATGGATCAGCAGACGATGGCATTGGGAAACAGGGAGGTTTGCTCATTATTGCCCAGTATGTCAACACTATGAGATAAAAAATATACAAGGTCTCAAATGCCAATCCAGGGTTGCAGAATGCTTCCCAGATAAAATAGTACAAGCTTTGTGTACTTAGGTAACAAAACAAGGGAAAAATAAGACAGAGATCATTCATGTAAAATGCCTTTATTAACAAGCAGATTCACAAGCATTTTATCCTTGCTAAACTTAACTGGTAATTCAGTTGCATTACATGTTTGAGCACATTTAACTTCTATCAAATATACACCTAACTATTTTTGAATATTGCTCATCTTTCAACTTCTGCACAAGAACTATTTAGGAAAAACGGCAATTTACAGATTTCTTCAAATAATCTGTAACTTTAATTCCCCACAATTGGCTCAATTAAACCAGTATATAGCTGCAGTACTTCTCTGATCATTATGGCCAGTTTGAATACATCTGTTTCTGTATAAAGTTGAATCATATATTGAATCATATCGGTCATAATTATCAACCTCTTCACAAAGCTTTAGCTGAATTCCTTTTTTTGTTTCTGCTGGGAACACATAGGGTGTTACTACATATTATTTTGTTGTTGGTTTAACTGTCTGGTTTTTAAGAGAGTAGAGAGAATTTGCCCCACTCTTAATTAGTGTTTGTGTTTAAATTTGCTGCAGACTCGGAGCAGTTTTCTGCAAAAGACATTGGCAGGGGTATCTCCAGCTGGTCGCAGGCTGCCGAGGCACGAGCAGCACTGGAGTCTGGATGGACACTGCCACCACGTGGACTGCGGAATTCCTGTCTGGAGGGACGCACAATCACAGAATGCTCTGAGGTGGGAGAGACCTTAAAAGGTCATCTGGTGCAACCCCCTTGCCCTGGACAGGGGCACCACTAGACCAGGCTGCTCAAAGCCCCATCCAGCTTGGCTTTGAACACTTCCAGGGATGGGGCATCCACGGCTTCTCTGGGCAATTTATTCCAGTTTTTCTTCACCCTCATAGGAAATAATTTCATTCTTATATCCAATTTAAAACTTCCCTCCGTCAGTTTAAAGCCATTCCCACTTGTCCTATCATTTCATGTCCTTGTAAAAAGCCCCTCTCCAGCTTTCTTTAGGTTCCCTTTAGGTACTGGTGTACTGCGTAAGCCTGGACTCATGAAGACCACTTTTTCTACATTGGTGGTGCTCTCTATTTTCCTGGGAAGGAAATAAAGAAAGGCCTGAAAATAAGATTTTATAAAACTTTATTAAAAGGATTCTGAAATCCAAACTACTACTTCTTTGCAGTATAAACAGCATTCTCATTTAATCTTTGATCCTCTATTAGTGAAACAAGGCCTTAGGTATGTTGCTTGAGTTCTGAAACCAAAGGTATTTAATTTTAAAAAATATGTGCTTATGCCTGTTTCTTAAAAAACATCCAAAACTAAATCCAAAACACCCCCACAGAAAAAGCCTAGTCCTTATCTAGACAAACAGTAAGTCCGAGATGACACACTTACCAAAATGGGGTAAAACTTTCTGTGTCCAGCAGGAATCATCAGAAATCAGAACTTAATAAAAGCAATACAGCAAACTAAGAACCTATCACCAAATGACTTGTTATAGTTCATATTTTCTTCCTTTTTTTTCCTTATAATATAATAGCTTATATATCTTTAGTCATGCATAACCTTGATGACATAACCTTAGTGCAACAATCAAATCTGGTTTAGTGGCTAGTGAACAGAAGCAAGTCACTTTTAAAAGCAGATTTCTCCTAAATTTGTGAGTCATTTATATAAAACTGTATGCTTGACTTCACCTTTGAAAAAAATATCTTGCTCTACTTGCTCATTGAAGTATTATTAGTATTATTTTATACTAACCATGTATTTAGATCAATGTACTGATGATAAGACAACTAACACTGTCAAACATGCAACTCTTACTACAATTGTTGGATACACGTATTTCTGTTCAGAATTTTCATGTTCACACAGTAAATCACTAAACCAGTTTATCAAATAGCAAATTGACATATTTACTCTTTCAGATATTCTAAATATTTATCAACACAGCACGACTTTAAAAACTTAACTGTATCATAGTCGATCATATTATGTGACACAGTAAGATGAAATGGTAACACTATTAAGGTTGTATGTCTAACTAGAACATACATAGTGATACTGCTTTTGCATAAATAGTTGCTTCACCATGCCTAGGCTCAAAAAATTTCTCCATGTAGACAAACATGTAGTACTCGTGTCTGCCCAACTTCTAAGGGGACTGAAGGGAGTAAACCAGCAGCCTAAGCATTCCCAGGACAACAGGCAAGTCTGAGGAGAATCAGGGAGGCCAACCTCAAGCTCCTGATCTGCACAGGGGCTGGAATTGACCAAAAATACAATGAAACATGATTGAAAAGAACCTGAAAGTGAGGTAGCTCAATTGATGTTTACCAATTACATCAATTTATCCTGCTGAGCCTGAAAACAAAAGACATCACATGTACAGGGGAAACTTTTACCTCTAGATAACTTAGTAAATACCAGTAACTCGTCTGTAAAAGACTCAATCAATATTCAGCATGAAACTCAGTGTCTAGTCAATGAACAGCAATACCCATGTTTCTTTAAAGAGGTTTGACAAGTTCTGTTTGAGGAAGGATGAAGAGAAACAGTGAAAAAAAAGTCCACATCAATTATTACTTTTGTGAATAAAGAGCCAACATAAAAGAAGCCACAGCAGATCACAACAAAGGTCCTTTTAGGCGTAGTATAATTTTTCAAATGGTGGCAAAAAGCAAAGGCCAGAAAGAACAGAGAATAGAGTAAGAATATATAATATTGCTTTTTCTATTCAAAATGGATGGGGTTTTTATGTATTTGGTTTCACCTCCACTTCTCAATCTCCTCTTCAATACAAATACTTCTATTACCCACAACATATTCTGGTAAATTCTCCAAATCAGTTCCTATGAAGAACAATATATTTTGATCTTGCTGAATCAAGGGCTTGGTAGCTTCCCTCTTGGACCCCCAACTCCCTTGTGGGAAGAACAGACTGTGCACCTCTGCCCATTCTTTTCCTGCCACTCATGACTGTACAGGCCTTCATCACAGCCTCCTCAGACATCCCTTTCCAGGATGAATTTTGAAGTCCAGCTTTCTTGGTCATTCCTCGTTTGGAAGGAGGTCTGTATCTATGACCATTCTTTTTTTGCTTCTCTGAATCTCACTCATTTTTACTCTGTTTGGTAAGCTGAGAGACAGAGCAGGGGTGACTCAACCAAGATGTTCAGGGTGAACCATGGATTAACAAGTGTCACAACAAAATTCTCTGCTTTGTTCTTTACTTGTTTCTCAGTAATATTCACTGTTAGTTTTACCTTTTTCACTGCTGCTTAACACTGTTGTTACATTTTCATGGAACCATTAATCAAAACTACAAGATACTGCTCATTACTGAGAGCCCAGTATTTCACATGGGAAGTTAGGATTCTCTTTATGCTACCTGAATCCCTCTACTTACACTGAACTCATGTGCCAGTATGTTGCATTATCCAGTTACTCAGTTTTAGAGGGTTCTTGTGCAGCTTTTCATAGCTGACCCTATCTTTACAACTCATGTCCTAGCAAATACTATCACCTTGTTGCTCACTGCCTCTTCTAGGCTGTACATGCAAATTCTAATGGTTCAGAAACCAGAACTGAACCATGCAGAACTAAAATTATTCCAGTCTTACTGATCATAAGTTGACTAAAACTGGTGTCCTGGATCAGACTGATCTGGCTCACCCAGTGCTCTGCTTTCAAGAGTGGCCGTCAGAGATCCTCCATTGGGAGAGCACATGAGCCTGGCTGCTTCCTGCAGTCCATTCTCCATACATGCCCAGCAGCCACCACAGGACATTGTGGACCTCCCTGAGCAGCTCTTTTAGCAGCCCTTCAACAGACTTTTTGTCCATTTTCTAACCCCTTCCTGAACCTGCTCACATTGCCACCACAGTGTCCCTGCCATCCTCCCCTGTATCCATCTGAAACTACCTCCCAACAGCCCCAGCATCCAACTCCCATTTCAGTGCCTCAGCTCTGGATGAGTAACTCTCACTTTATTCACTGCCTTCGTTGCATAACTCTGGTCATGCCCAAGCAATATCCTCTGTTAACAAATTTGACTTTCCAGTTTTTCCTCTTAAGGAAACTGATCCCCTTGTCCCTTTTGGTTGCCCTTCCCTATCCCACTGTATCCTTCTTCCAATACAGAGACTGGAACCACACAAACCACCCCAGATGGGGGTGCACCAGCCACAGCAGCAAAATGGTGCCCTCTGTCTTCTTCTCACTATCTCCCTGAGGACAGTCACCATTTTCCTGCCTCTCTGGCTGCCATGGCACACTGAGCTTAGGTTTCCAGGGAACATTCAACAGTAACTCCAAGAACTTTCTCTTGATTGGCAGCTGCCAGTTGTGAGTTCACCACCACCTGAGCATGGTTTAGATTATTCTACGCAATCCATCATCTTACTTTGTGTACACTGAAGCTCATGTGCCACCTTTCTGCCTCCTTTCGTTTTTTGGCAATTTCTTTTTGCCTTCTTTATAATTTTTAACCCCAACCACTTCTGCATGTAAGAAATGTCTTTGATGCTATACACATCCATTCTCCTCAAAAGCCTTTGGTATGGTACTTTGTTTTAATGTTTCCTGAAGATCCACATCACCTGTATCTACAACTCTACTCAGTAACCCTGAGTAAAAGCTGAGGAGCTTTGGATGTAGCAAAACTCTGAAGATGTACCCAATCCCAGAGAGAGCCAGTTCCTAAGGTACTAACACATAACACAGACAGACATATTCTTCTGTGGATAAAACACTCCAAGGTGAAGACGACACGCAAACATTTTACACCATCATGGGAAGCCCATACACCCCAAGCCTTTCCTAAAATGTGCTGCTGCCCTTTTTCTGTCACCATCCACTACTGCGTCAGACACTCGAGAGGTCTTGAGCATGCTGAAGAATATCATCAATGAGCATTACAGGATTTATGCCTTTGAGCTTTTATTGTAAAATTCAGCTGATGTAGCTGAATTACTTGGATGTCAAAAATTTGCTGACTGACAAAACTGGTGTTTAAGCAGCTCTATTCCACTCAGCCAATTAAAATTTTATTGATAAAGTAAAAGAAAAAATGCCACTTGGAAAAGTGGTGTTGATACATGAATGAAAGCCAGAACCTAAGTCTGTAAGTACAGACAAGGCTGCAGTGGGTACTGCATAAGATAAAAACTTTTTTTCCCCACATATTTAATAAGTATCATCTTTAAATAGCAAAGTAAACCACAAAAAAAGGGACGGTTTCAGTATCTGTGCTCTTGACTTACAAACACAAAAAACACTCACAATGGAAATCTGGTGGAACAAGCCCATGCACTCAAGACAGGCCTGTTGCCTACTCTGACAGCATTCTATGGATGGTCTCTCCAGAAAGCTCAATGCATCAAGGATCGTGTATTTCACATAACATGTATAAAACAATGACTTCTAAAATATCTTATGTGTTTATTAACTGAGTGGAACATCCACGACTTGAGACCATGTGGGGAGATATTAACTGACAGACTGACCAAAAGAAAAGAGTGGCACCCCCAAAATTCCAGCATACCCAAATCCCTAGAAGAGCCTCTAGTAGCAGTTCACTCCTTGGACAACTGAGTATCTCAGGTCCTGAGCTGCAGATGACGACTTCAAGGCCACATGTGCTCAAACATTAAGTTCAAAAGAGTGTGAGATGAGATAACACAATTAACTTAAAGCAAATCTCTCACTCTTGCTGATGAGACAACTTTAACTAAAGGACACTAAAACCTGCAGAGAGAAAATGTGCCACTGATTACAGATCAGAACTGAATTTTAGAGTCCCCTCTTGCAGAGGAAAACTCACATTGCTCTGGTAAGAAGACAGCAGATGCACATATTGCACTTCAACCTTCAACTCATCTCAGATTACTTGTCACACCTTTTCTTTGACACAAAGAAGACAGCAATTAGCCATAGTCATTTCCTGATTGTCACCAACCCTACTATTCAGACTGCAAACATTACTATAAATATTTTTCTTCTAAAAAACAATTTAACATGTTCTTGCTAATAACTTATTTCATTAACAAACAAAAAAGCTAAACTAATCTATAGTCTACAGGTAACACTAAGCATAGGCCTCTGCTACAGCAAATGAAAATATTATTTTTATAAACCAGTCACATTCCATCTAATAAGTGTCCAGTTTTTGCTCTTCCTTGACCTTTTGGCAGGCTGGTCCTAAATATTAGTGCTCTCTGATGGTTAGAAATATTCATATATTATTAATCTTAAAATCTATGTTAAATTATTCATGTGTTAACATAATCCTTTAGCTCAATTTATTTCCCTTATGGTATTTACCTTGATGGTTAATCAGAAAGCAAAATTACAATTATTCTGCAAAATTAAAAAAAGCAAAATGCCTCTTCCAACAGACTCTTAATTTCCCTACTTGCCCTTGGCATATCTTCCTGTTTCTGTTCCAGTTTTTTTGCTGAGAATGACTGACATTATACAAAGGATTCTGGAGTTCTGTTCATGGATAACAGTAACTCCTTTAACTGGATCACTGTAGTCAGCATTTACTTTTTCCGCAATTCAGTATCTTGTAACTACCTAACATTCTTTGGTTTTGTGTTGCTTTCAACTGGTAAGAATTTCTTCTACAATTTTTTTGCTTGCAAGGTTACAACTCTAAACCCTCATTCTTTAAATTGTTACTAAACTTATTTCATACCCTAGTTCTCAGGATCACCCAATTCTTTCTGTGTAGTACTATAACCCTCTTCCATACTGTCAGTGCCTCCCAACTCTTCATCACTACCAAATTAAGACAGTAAAGTTTTAATTACTACATCAAGACCTCTATTAAACGTTTAATAAGATTGGTCTCAAGACCGATCTTTGAACAACTAATTTTATACCCTCTGATACTAAGATTTGACAGATTTTCGACTCAATATTACTCACCACAGCTTGTTTCTAGTTACTTCCCTATCCTGTCTACAATTCAGGTGTTATCCCTACTTTTTCACCACAATAACAACGTGCAGTAGCTTTAGTGTGATCTAGAAAATAAAAAAGGTAACTACTCCATTTCCCGCAAAAACAGTAATTGCTTCATCGAAGACAGTTATGACAGCAGGTTAAAATATGTAGTTCATTTTCACTTATTTCGTTTTCTCCCAGGAAGCCCGTTCAAAGCCGCACACTTACCAACGCCCTGTCAGCAGGGCTGCCGCGTCCCCGTTCCCGTTTCCCTGCCCTGCCGTGAAGGCTGGCACTGCTCCCGCTGCTCTCCCACCCAACGGCACCGCAGCCTCCGCCTCTCCCGCTGCCGCCCGGGCCCCGCGGGGTCGCGGCGCCGCTCCCGCCGTACCTGCGCGGGGCTCTGGGCGGGCGTGCAGGGCCGGGCGGAGCGAGCGGCAGAGCGGGGCCGCGCGCCCCCTGCTGGGCGGAGGCCGCCGGGCGCTCCGTGACCATCCGGCCTCTCCCGGGGCACGGGACGGGGCAGGGCCGCGCGCGGGGCCGGCCCGGCGAGAGCCAGGAAAGCAGGAATGGCGTAGCCAGCAGGACCAGGGCAGCGGTCGTCACCCCGTACTCGGCTCTGGTGACGCCACCCCTCGAGCACTGGGCTCAGTTCTGGTCCCTCAGTTCAGGAAGGGCATTCAGCAGCTGGAGCGAGCCCAGAGAAGGGCAGCGGAGCTGGGGCAGGCTCCGGAGCCCAAGCGCTGTGGGGAGCAGCTGATGGAGCTAGGCGGGTTCAGCCTGGAGCAAAGGAGGCTCCGTGTGCCCTGACCGCTCCTACACTGCCCTGAGAGGAGGCTGTAGCCAGGTGGAGTCGGGCTCTTCTCACAGGTAACAAGTGACAGCACAAGAAGACATCGCCCCAAGCTGTGCCAGGGGTGGTTGGGGTTAGATATTAGGAGGAATTTGTTCACAGAACAGGCGATTAGACACTGCCCAGGGAGGTGGGAGAGTCTCCAGCCCTGGAGGTGTGTAAAGACTTAAAGTCTGGACTAAGGTGTGCTTGATGAGCTGGTGTTTCGGCAGAGGTTGGACTCGATCTGAGATGTCTTTTCCAACCTAACTCATTCTGTGATTCTGCGATTTTGACGCTGCTGTGTGTGCTATCCCTGTAACACCACAAAAATCAGCAAGCTAAAAATTCAGGCAGAAGTACAGTGCCTCTGTCCACCCCCACGTCAGCACCAAGGTTCTCTGAGTATACATGAATGGAAGCGGGGGTGAGAGGAGAGAAAGAGTGGGGACTGAAGTTATTCGACTTCACCAAAATATTAGTGTAGCTTTTTTTTGGATGGATGATACCTCAGCAGGTCACTAAGCGAACCACAACAGTCTGGAAGGATCAGAGGAAATGCATGCCTTCCCCAGACAATGCCCAGGTGGCAATAGCCTGCTCAACCATCACACTAATTGCAGACACTCCCAGAAACATTACAAGCTGATATGTAAATACTTATTCCATGCTAATAGACTAGCACCTTTTCCTGTCAAGCCTCCCCTTTCTGCTCGAACAATGTCTGAGGAAAGGGAAAACAACCCAAAAAAGCATAGTCTCAGCACCCATTTTCGGCTGGGTGGGTAACTAGATTGTAAAAACTCTAAAGAACAGTGCACGGACAAGGAATGACAGTGAAGGTTTTTGGTTGGTTTGGTGGATTTTTTTGTTTGTTTGCTTGGGGTTTGTGTTTTTGGGTGGTTTTTTAGTGGTTTGTTGTTGTTTTCTTTTGTTTTGGTTTTTTTTTTTTCTTTATAATTCAAGACTTCAACAATGGGTTAATTATTTTCCGACGATTCATTTTGAAAGACAGTATCTAAAATAAATTATTAAGGTCCTCTTCTCTTATTTTCTCAAATAACCAGTCATCTTCATTTGGCCTGACTAAAAACCTTTTCCTTGAGATTCAACCCAGATTAACTACATGCACTGGAACAAATAAACAGTTAGAAGGGCATATGCATTTCAGCAATTATAGGCAGATACAAACAAGCTTGAAAATCTCACATAATACAGTTCAGGTTGATCTCTTTGAGATAGAGAACAGAATTATTTTTTTCCTGCTGGAATAGAACACAAGAACAGTTGCTTCTGCTCTAAGTCTTATTACAAAGTACTGTATGTGAGGATTGAACAGCAGTTCCAAATGTGCCAAAATCAATGTTATTTGGCATTATAGTGACCACAAGGACATATATGCAGGAACTTTAACAGCCTAATAGGCCTTCTGAATTAGATTGACTTCTGTTAATCACACATTCTTTAACCATAGTAACTGCATAAATGCTACCTTTCAACTCTACTTTTCCAAAAGTGTACCAAGTTACTGTCTGAAGCTTCTGAATACCATCTCATCTGGCAGGTATAAGCAGGCAAATTACACTATTCCATTGCCTGTATCTGCAGTTTTCTGTTGCATTAGGAAAACTTATGGCACTGATTTATTTTCTTGATGTATGTTTGTAAAATAAACGTCCTGAAAATCTCATCAAAGTGTCTATCATGAAGCTGTGGTAACCATGCTGCAGTAACTAATGTCAAGGCATTAGGAAGCTGGAACCAGGTTTGGCATACATTGTCTCTGTGTAAGTTATCTCATGCCTGTTTTAAGATTTCTAAAATAACACATAACAGCAGAATTGCCTAGGTGCAGGCACTTCTATGACACAGCCTCACTATCTGCAAAGTCCACCTATGCTTCTTCATTTTCCTACTAAATCTTACTGCTGCACTAGATTGTGTATTCAGACAAGAATTTTCAGGCTGTTAAGCTAAGTGAGTAGTATCATGTAGTCCTACAGGATCAGAAACAAAATAAATGTTACATTTTTCTTCTCATGAGTCAGCAGTAGGTTTTCAGAGTCTTTCTCTGCATCAGTTTAACTGCATCAGTTTAACTGCATCAGTTAAACTTTTCTCCAACTCAGAGCAAAGATTTATAAGACTCTTGGGGATGCCAATGACAAAATTATAAAGACCCAACTCACTAAATGCTTTTTGAAATGAGAATGTTCAAAAGATAAACTTTTACTACATTTTTAAAGCATCTCAAAAAAAAAAAAGTAGAGAAATAGCAGAGGAAATCCTTAAGAACATTGTGATCACAGCCTTTAGAAGCTAGCTAAGCATGGTTTAAGATTTGTTATTAATTCTCTAAAAACACAGCTTGGTGTATGAAGATGTAAGCCACTTCAAATTTGCTGTAAAGAATGGCATATACCATTCCATACTACCACTGTTTAACGCAAGAGCATACTGTGACTTGCTTTAACAGCTCTATTCTAATTATCAGGTTTCATTTTTTTAGCTCACTGAGTTTTGTATCAGCAGCCAGGCACAGCTGATAAGCTCAGTGATTTTCTGTTACCCTGTCCAAGGCTGATCTCCTCACAAAAAAAAAAATTTAAAATATGTTCAGGTCAGACCAATGGCCTCAAGCCCAGCGTGCTGTGGAACTGAGTCCTTCCTAAAATTTCACCACTGAACCACATCCTTCAGTCTCCAACACAGGTACAATTCTAGTCAGAAAATGTTGTCTCTCTTAATATCATTTGCAAGTTATTTGTGACTGCTGAAGGCCACACCTAACCTAGAATCTCATCTCCAGCAGTAACAAGTGCAGAGCACTTCCAAGAAAGGGGCAAGAGAACTCACCACACAGTTTAATCAATTTGCTTATTGAGGAGCAGTTAGTGATTGGTTTTATGGTTTCTAAAGGTACAGCAACATCACATTTTTTCTGAATTCAGATTGAGTTTTTAGAGTATTTTTCTTTTAGAAATATTTTTCTTCAGCCAATCACACACTGTAGTAGAGGTATTTATTTTAATTTACTTTATGTTATTCCCTTTCATTCAACAAATGACTTGGAGAAGCAACATCTTTTAGTCATTTAGCTATTCAGGAACTATCAGCAATGGATACTGATTTCTGCAAATGTACTTGGAGCTGCCCCTTTGATGTGATCGGAATGTCTGTATGTGAATATGTAGCATGTCAGATTTTCCAAATGGGTATGATTCCCAACCAGAGGGAAAAACAAATGCACAAACAATCCTAGTGTGGAATCTAAGTACAAGTCTGTAAAATATACCAGCAAGTGCCTGCAGATATGCATATCTGATATCCACATACATTCTCTCTTTCTCTAAATTTTAAATGTGTCATTCAGAAGCACTTGCAGTAAGCAAATAAAATGAAGCAAGTTGCTGAACCATCAAGCTAAAATATTTTTTTTATTCAGACATGTTTTTTACCTGCTTTATCCTCCCAAAAATTCAAGTTTTCCTCCTTTTCCTACCTGAAGAAGTTCTTAGTATATTTTTTTTAAAGTTTACCTAATCAGAAAAACAGAGGTTGGGCTAAACAACACAAGCAAGAATACCTTGTATTTACATTTTGGACTCAATTTCTCACTCACTAACCTGTTTTTGTTGGATGCTGGATTTCTTACTATTTTTCATCTATTCAGGCATCTTGATCTTCAGAACAGATTGACAAATGTAAATTGAGAATAAGCTGAAATGCTCTTCTAAGCACTGTAATGAAATATGCTGAGCAAATCAGTTACACCCGGCAGCAACAGTATAAGAAATGAACTGGCAGAGTGGCTCTTCTCTCATAATTCTTTGTTTTAGTACAAGCTGCTATCCACAGCTGATTAGTTACGTAGTGAATGCTAATCTTCATAATGAAAAGTTTACTTTCATTACAAAGAAATTTAGAAATAAAGAGATCCAATCTTTCCCAAGATTAAAATGGGTCTTTTCTTCTGAATCAGTTACAGTTTAAAGCTATGAAATAACATGCTGTTCATTGCCTCACTGCTCACTCTAATCAGCATGGGCCTAAAAGATTGCACATGGTCTTTTCTTTTTTCCTCTTCAGACATTTTCAGTTGGCAGACAAAGTATTTAAATATCACAAGGCTAAATAAAGACATTACTAATGCTGGAAATTATTTTTTAAAATATCAAATATCTAAACATCCTTCCATCCTGAAAGGCCCACACAAAAGATGGAAGTATTTTAGCTACAAATCAGACTTTTAGTTTATTAACATTTCAATTTAAAATATAAATTTTTCTCTGTGCAAATGTCACAGATCTCATTTGGTCTAACATTGCAGCAGATGGAGCAAGCAAGTGAAGCGGGGAAAAATTGAAAGGCAGAAATTGATACAGCAGGGTAGCACAGAACATACAAAAAATTACCCCATCTATATCCTTTATCATACTCTGAAAAAGTCAAAGTCAAGGAGAGAGAATGTAAAACATATTAGTAAAGCTTCAAACATTCAGAAAATTATTTCAGTAAAACTGAGCAAAGATGTACTTTTTAGTCAATTAATTCTGGACTGAAATTTTGGAATTGTAAGAGACTTTTCCTCAATGGTACTTCTCTCAGCACAGTTGTAAGAGTGATAGAGTAGCAGCCTTATCTCATATTAAATATAAATTCCTATACCAACACACATGCTCACCATTTCTTGACCTTTGGCTGCCTTCATCATCTGCTCTGATGCCATTTTCTTCAAGCAGCTACTGAATACAAAAGTCTAAAGAAGATAAACCAGAGAACTTTCTGACTTTTTCAAAATTACATACTTGACTCTTCCATTCCTTCTCCAGGAGAAAATTACAGTCCCTAACTACTGATCTATCATTTTCCTGACTCAGTTAATTTTACCCTGTTCTTAACATCCTTACAGTGCAACAAATGAGTTGCAGTTCCTTATGGCCCAGCCTCAGCATGACTAACCCTGTAAGATTACATTTTACTCTAGTCCTTTCCTAAAAGGAATGAGAAATAACCTGGTTTGTGTACAGAATTATCCAGTTTCATGTGCCTGAGTCATTGTACGCAAATCGGAGCTCCAGTGTGTCTTCTTTGGCATCCTTTGTATATCCTGGAAAAACAAAAAACCAGAGAAACCAAACAAAAATCCTCCAGCCAATGAACGGAGGGAATAGCTAAAAACAACATTAATGTGTTCAGCCTTAAATCAGAATCAGTCAATTAGGTTCATTTTATGCAGTATACAAATAAAACAGCTGAAATCTCTACCAGAACATTTTCCCTGTGGAAGGGAGCAAGTGGGAGGTAGGAAGGGGGAGTCTTTGCAAGTGTAAAGCTGGCTAAAGCAGTTATTTTGCTCCCACACAAAACTCTAACAACTCTGCCCCAAAAAGGAAAGGAAAGGGGCAGGTAAAGCATGACATGGAATGCTAGGAAAAGAAGAAAACGGCAGAATAAAGCGAGATGTTTCACTGCTATAAAGGCTGCCAAGGGAGTTATGTTTCAGAATAGGTTTGGAGGAGAATATGGGCAAGTGGAAGAGATTTAAAACACATCACCCCCTTCTCCCTAGACCTTCCAACTTTATTGTTCATGAAGAGGAAGTGAATGTAGACACAAAGGCAGTGAAGTACTTAGAACAAAAGTAACAGAGGAGAGGAGAGGAGAGGCTATAAGACAATTGTTCAAACTCTTTATTCTGGAAGGACACAGATTCACATAATAGATCAGTGCTTGATTCAGAGAATAGTCCTCATAGTCCAGAGTAAGAAACCTAATTTTAATTTTTTTTTTAAACAGGATATGATGAGATGGGTCTTTTGGATGATTAAGAGATATGATATAGTAAGAGATAAAACTAACAAGTAAGAAATACTGTGGACAACAGACCCACCAGTCTGAATTTCTTGCCAGCCCTTGAGATCCAGACCCACCAGTCTGAATTTCTTGCCAGCCATTGAGATCCAGCTCATTCTGTTAGGATTTTTTTAAAGATATTAACAGAGATAGGAATCTCTTTTTCCATTTGGTGGTTCAGTATCTGACCAGAAGATGAGAGACCTGGGTCTCTAGTTCATATGACTCCACAAAACCATGCTCTGTTTTTGAAGACACAGCCCCTAATATAATTTCTTAAAAAAAAAAACCAAAAACAAAAACAAAACAACAACAACAAAAAAAAACCCACAAACCAAAAACCTCTGGGTTGATCTGTTTTGATTGGTTTTTTAAATACTGTTTTACCTTTGCTTTGTTTGCATTTTTTGTAGAAATTGCAGTTCCTGCATCTGCTCATCTGTTGGTTTAACCCAATTCCTCTTAACTTCCTGGACTGCCTTAAAAGAATTTTTAAAATAGAACAAAAAGTCAGCAAAAACATATTTCCTTTCACATAAACATTCAGAAACACATAGAAATAGAAAGCTTCTGGTTTATTTTGGTTTTTAAACAAAGTCTTTGACTTTAGAACAAGTTCACTCTACACTGTTCTTTGCTCATGAATTAATAGTTTCCAAAGCTGTATGTAGGTGTACAACTCAACAAACCTACAGATCACCTACATGCTCTCATGTGATGGCAAAGTGCCTACATATTAGGAACATTAGGATACATATATCACCTTGAAAATGCAGTGGATACCTAAATGTGTCCTTTTTGTGTAATATTTTTCCCATGCATAAGCCATAGGCAAGTTAGAATCTCTAATACAAGGGTTTGAAGAAGAAAAAACCCCAAAACACCAACATGCCCCCTATCAACAACAGCTATATCCAGCACTTAGAAAAGTGGCACAAATCAGTGCCAACAGGAACCATTTATAAATATGTAAAGAATTTATATAAAAGATTAAGTTAATGTGTGAAAGGTAATCTTTAAGATTACAAAGCCCTTTCAGTTTTACCTGTGCATGCAGCAAGTTCAGTGAAATTTTACAATCCATCAGCCGTGTTTTGAGAGAAGGATCCATACAACTTTTCCAAGCCAAGGAAAAAAAGTAATAAAACATGAATAAATTCTTCTGTTGAATGGTTGTTTGAATTTTTCAACTAAATAAAATGGGTGCACAATCCAGAAAGATTTCATTACTTATCAGATTAAAAAACACCAAACCAAACAACAGATGTGATCTTGAAGTGTGTCCTGTACTGATTCTTTACACATTGTAGCAGAATGGAAATAAACTGGGGTCAGGTTATCCGATCTTTCCACTGATTTTGATGGTACAAAACACGTAAGTTACAATATAGAACTACCACTTTTTCATCCTTTTCTCAAACAACTCTGCGTTTCTCTACACAGTAGTTGGTAAGGCTCCTAGAGCAGGCACTGCCATGCTGCAGTGCTGGCATACAAGACCTAGCCTGAAGCCAGCTACCTGCAGCAGCAACTACTGTGATGCTGTGGCAGGCTGAGCTCAGTGCAGGAGCAAAGCAAATTGAACACTCAGTTATCCATCTGGGGCCCAGCTGGCCTGAGCCCTTTGATTTAAAGCAACCTGGGTAAATTTCCACAACCATACGGCTGGAGCAGCGCAGGCTCCATGGCCAGTAAGGACGCATCACTCGCACTACGCTCGGTCTTGTGGCCCAGACAGCCCCATTTCCAATCCTGGGCTTGGAGCAGTGCTGGATGGAGAATTATCCACTCAGACAGACAGTTTGTCATACCTGAGAACCATGCAGTTCTTTCACTGGATTGCTAGTACTGCAGTTTGTAAAGGCACATATAGGGAAACAGAGAAAGATTTATAGAGGCTGAGCTCTAATGCAGTAAACCAGACAAGTTACCAGCATCAAATGGTTTCTGTGTACCTTTCCTTGCTGCCACCAAAAGATATGGTCTGTTCTTCCTCTTCCACTCCATTCATTCATCTGGTGCAATCAATACAACTCACTAAGCAAGCAAAAATAGATTTTTTTTTCTTTTTCATTGTAGTGAGAAGTAGACCTGAGCACAACAGCAGCAGGGAGCCATTAGACTGGCCCTGCTGTACTATCTAACTGCTCCCTCGGGGCACTCTGACCTACGGGACCTTGGCACCAGGCTCCCCATTCCCAGGGTTTATCCTCACCCACAAGTCAGCATTACCATTTGCTGCACAGCAAACAGAACCAGGGGACTGACTCAGGCCAAAAGCAGGCCTTCAAATAAAAAATAAAGAGCCAGTATTTTTAGACCAGGTTAGCTTGTCAGTCCAGTTCACCACTGTTTGCCCACACAATTCCACCAGCATAACAGAGGACTAGCACAAGGAACAAGCAAATGAAAGGGGAAGAGTGCTCTGCTGTTTAAGTCAGGCCACTTACTAAAAGAAATGCTCAAGCTATGGCCTCAGGTATTATGTATATTAGTGTATAGAAATGAGCACTTCAGATAAAAAGTAATCCACCTCTGCCCAGAGGGGCAGCTTGCAACTCAGAACTCAAAGTTCTTTTCTATATTGTTTACGGGTAGATTTTTATTTGTGGTCACTGGATTGTGCCAGCATAAATATTAGGAGGCAAGGAGCCACAAAACACCTCTCTATAGATTCTCATAGAGAGAGGGAATAAATAGCTAGCTACAATAAAAGACCCTTCAGGGATACTACAGTGCTAAAATTTAAAACATGCAACACCACAGAAACCAGTCACTTCCAATTAAAAATTGGCCTCAGGAAAAAAACCAAGTCAAGCTGATGAAGCTTGAAGACTTCGTAACTAAGTTATTCTAAGGATTTCCTTTCTCTGCTTATAGTAGTTGTCATGCATCTTAGTAGTTTCACTTAAGCTTCTTGTTCACCACTTTCTGATCCCAAGCTTACAGTGCAACTGCTTCATGTTCTGAACTCTCACATAAGGAAATTCAAGTTCTGACACTTTTCACCACTGGGAAAAGAAACAAACCACAGAGACATTTGGTAAAATCTAGTGAAACAGCTCAACTACTTTCATGTATCAGTTATTGCTGGCTAGCAATGTGTTTTAGAGAAATAAAACAATACAGATTCTGGGTAAAGTAAGGTGACAAGCTAGTTATTTTCCCCACTTCCCTGAGTCTGAGCTTACAGAACAGTCTAAGCTCTACTATTTACAGAATATCTCTACTCCCTGAGACTATGGTCTTGTAGGATAGCCTTCACTCAAGCCACAGCTAAGCATGATAGATACAGGATAGTTATGGGACACATGGATGGAAACTTCCAGGACTGCTGCTTTTCTGGAACAGATCACCAGACAGGGTGTATAAAATGTCAATGTACAGCAAGAAAAGCATGTCACTCTTCAGAGATCACTAATTTTCTGCTTACTTTAAAAAAAAAAAAGTAAGTCTAAAGGCCCAAATCTGTAAACATTTAATTCTAAGCTGATAGCATGATTCAGCAGAACACTTAAACATACCTTTTTAAGCCTGTGAGCATCTAAGCATTTTTTGGCAGTGGAATGTGGGTTACCTTTGGACTTGATGTATTTGTGAGGATTATCAAAGATACATAGAAATGTAAACAACTGAAAAACTTTGCTATTCTCCTCTGTATCTGATCATATCACAGTACAAGGCAAAAATAATTCCACCTGGAACTGCACTGGAAGATACATTTGAGATGTAGTAACTGCCAACTGTGTACTCAGAGATATCTTTCACAGCAGAATGAAGGGTATAATAAATAAAATAGACACAGACTGTAAAGTTCCTACCTCACTAAGTAAGCTTGAGTTCATTAACAAGTTCAGTAGTAACAGGACCTTAATTATAAAACATTCAGAAAAGCACTAACACCTCTATGCCAATGAGAAGACTGAAAAAAGCTATATAACTGCAATGCCTAACTTAACTCCAGTCAACAGCAAAGACTGTTTATTAGAAAAGTCTGGCATCTATCTGGGGTGCGACGAGAGACTTCCGGAGACAGGGATGCTCTTTGGACACGTGGTTTATTGTTCGTGGGGAGAGCCAACTTGACCAGCTCCAGCTGAAGCGTGGTCTAAGAGAGAGTGAACTTCTTGTTATAATCTTATTTATCTCTTTTTATGCTGAATACTTTGGTTAACTTTAACTAACTGGTACAGAGTACAAAACCTACAAAATCTACATGCAGCCTATGAGAACTATTACATTACCATACTAAAACTTTGGCAAACTCACCTTTTTTCCCTATCACCTGGCAGGGCCTAACCCCTTATCTCTTTGTCTGGGGAGCTGTATTGTTTAGTCATTAGGGGCCTGGTCTTCAGATAACTTAATTACTGTCTTTCTGCTTCGCATTCTATAGCTCAAATTTTGCTTTCAGCTCTATCTCTTCATTCTTAAAATCTTTCACTAATAAACCATCTTTGCAAAGCTTTCCTTCATTATCCTTCCCAACAACTGTTCTCTGTCCTGATGTGGCCTGAGCCTATCCCAGTCACAGGCCTGGATCCTGCCTCATCCACATACCCACCCACACAGGAAACAGGACATCAGCAGACCAATGAGGATCCAAAAGCCTCTTCACATTTTGTGATCATAAAGACACTCACAACTTTGATTTACAGCTTTCTTAATAACACTGTGGTCAAACTTCAGTTACTGGCTGTTAAGAAAAGAAACCTGTAATGATATAAAGGAAAGTAAGCTAGAGACATTGTTTATAAGTATAACAAGAGAGCTTCCTGTCCTATTGTTAAACTCAGCATGTGATCTGTAAATTAAGAACTGTTTCATGTAGGCATGGCCATCTGATTAAATGCCTGCCTAGAATACACACGCAATAGTTCCCACGTGGTAGAATTGCTACATGACTTGTAAACTCAAAGGGATATTCATATGTGAAAGTCTTACCCCTACACCACCCTCTCTCTTGCCACACTTTGTTCCCCACTACCAGACTTTCCAAGACGTAGGGAGAGAGAGCTCGAGGGAATTTATCAGACCAGATGGGTCTTTTAACCTTAGCAGGATCATGCAAGCCTTGTTTAGATTTCAGATTCAGTCACTGCAGCCAACAGCAACAACAACCAACGGTGCACATTTTTCTGTAGGGTGAGAGGAAATTTCAGAATCCCAAGACAAAGAGCAGCACCCATTGGACAGATGCATGCTTTGTTATTGCTGTTAGGACTAGGAAATGAGGGCAACCAAAGACCCCTTGCTTGTGCACATGTAAATGTGCAAATACACAAAATAGGCAGAGCCTTGCTGCTCCTCCTCTCCTGGCTTAAGAAGGGATCTCCAGCTGAAAGTTTCAAACACAAACCAGCCAGTTGTGTAAACAATATGTGGTTGCTACTGGTTTCAAATTGTAACTAGCAATTGTTTACTGTGTGGATTGCAACAGCTGTTACAGACATCTCAGAGCCAGCAATAGAACTGCACCAACACTACAAACACATAGTTCCAGAGAAAGCACCAAGGAACACAAAACAAGAGAAGCATGCAGAAAAAACCAAGATGCATCAGTTGTGCAGCAGCTGCCAGCCAAGATATAAGGGAAGACTGGATAATTTCTGACTTGTGTTCAAGAAATTTCACCCACACTATGCCAAACCAAAGGCAGCTTAATTATGAATGTCTCTCTATGTATTTTCTGATTCTATCATATGTGAAGGAAACCTTAACATGACTAAATGCCATAGAGGCAAAAGTCACATAACATTAAGAAGTTAATTGTGGACAATTCTAAGGACCCAAAATCTCATCTGCAAAACCAGCAATGCCCTCCAGCCCTCTGCTGCAATAAACTCCTCAAAGCCCACAGAAGATACTCTTGTATGTCTTCATATAGAGAGGTTTATCCTTTCCTAATTTAAATTATATTAATTTTTGTCCACTTCTCACAAATGGAAACGTTCAACACAATTCTAGAAAGCCATCACCTGTAATATTCTTTCTGCAGTGTCTGATGTCTGGATATAAAGTCTAATATTGCTGCCATCAGCAAGGTAAACATCCAAAAAGGCTCTCTGGGTTTGGATCTTAAATGTATCCTGTCAGGTAGAAATGCAACACTGTTTTACTGCTTTCCATATTGCTGAAATCCTTCTGAAGAGGCTGATGGTCCATTCCCTATTTTTTAGGGTAAAATAAAAAATTGAGATTATCACTTATACTCATAAAGTTACTAAAACTACTATTACTATTTAAGCTTGCAGATGACAAAAAATAAATATGCAGAACAGCAAACAGGAAGATACCGAAGAATTAGAGGAGAGTCTTTTTGGTGTTAAGTGCCACAGGCTACCTGGTGTCTCAGTGTTTGCAGGCATGACACAGTTGCTTCCTAGGAAGTAGACACTCCAAAAAGAGGAGGTGGATACACAACTGCAGGTGAATTTTTGAAGACACAGTCTTGCCAAAAGGAAAAAGTGCATCTCTGTGCACCTGGAAAAATGTCTGGTGAGAATAATGAGGCTACAGTATCTGAATAGACCAGAGCCACTGCTACGGGAATATTTTGCAGTGCCCAAAGGTCCAAACCACTGCACAGTGAGAGGGGCTGTAAAAAAGAAACCTGAGAGCATTTAGGTCATGAGAAAACAGGTCTCATATAAGTGACCCCAGAGAACTGTCTTATGTGTAGATATGATAAAGTGGTGATTTGCAGTCTGGAAAACTAAAGCACAGAAGCCAGATCCATTGGCTGTCAGCTGATGATAGACAGAGTCAGACTAGAGGCAAAGCTCACATTTCTAACAGTGAGGTAGTGCACAGGAATAGGGTATTCTCCAGTGGTTTTATATTGAGGCTTTATATGTCCTTAAAAGACTTCCCTGAGCTCATATTTAGAAAGTGCCATGCCCTGCTCTGCATGAGAAATCCTTTCGGGAAGATGGGGACTAGTTTGAGAACACCCTTGGGATTCCCTCTGGATCAGGTGGCAGAAACTCATCACTGCAGCTCCTTCTCCTGTTGACTGCCCTGTATCAGAAGACAGCAGTGGTCCTTCTGGCACTGGTGTTAGTTGAGGAGAGGTACTTCCCTTGACAATCACAGCAGAGGAAAATGCTGGAGTTGTACATAACTGCATGCAACATTAAATTTTAGTTTCTTGTATCCACCTTTGCTAACCTGGCAGAAAACACTGGAGGGTTCCTGGGAACCCTTGGGTTTCACATACTCTTGGCATCTTCCTGCAGAATCTTCATGGTGTCTGTATGTAGGACCATATCCCAGCTCCTGCAAGGTCAGCAAGAGCAGGGTGGCAGAGCCAACATTTATGCTGTGTGCTCTATTACCCATTTTTGGATACCCTGGAGAACATCCTACGATGCATGACTCCAATTAACTGACTCAGTTCAGATTGGCAACTTATTTTTTTCAGTCAGAAAGACTATACAAACACAAACTACAAGTGTTGGTTTGGGGTTTTTTCCCAACAAAACCTGAAAATTAGGAATCTGTTATAAAAGTTTGTAGACTATGTTGGGAAAAAGTTGAGGAAAGCCAAACTGAAATAATCTTTCTTATTTAAACAGACTTCTCACAGATTTTCCTGACACCCAGTATTTCACCTATCTGCATATCCACACTCCTGTTTGCATGCATTAAGGAATAAAAGAACCCCTTCTCAAGGCATTGAGTCCTTCTAGGGATTTAATCTTTATTCCCAAATCTATTTATTGCTTATGCAGGAGACAGGTCTAATTGTTCCTTTTAATTAAAATAAGCACTACTTTGCTTCTGTGAAGATACAAAAGCCCCTCTGTCTCTTACACAGAGGGTCACTGGCTGTGCTTTCTTGACTACTTTACAATTTTCCTCACATGGGAAGGAGCAGACGCTGCCTCACAAAACCTGTGGCGCACATATTTTAGTATGAAACATTTCACATGTGATAGAAATGTATGTGAAGTGTAGAACAAACATGGAATGCAAACATCAGAAATAGATAAAGGCCCACCCCTCATTACTGACTCTCAATGAGGAGCAAGCAGGTCACTACAGAGCCAGTTTACTACCTGGGGATCAGCAGTGCTGGGGGGTTAGAAAGGTTCAAGTACCAGAGTAAGTGCTTCTGGGTTTGTGCTGCTCATGATGAAACCTCCACAGGGAAAGTACATGGGGGATTTTATGCATCGACTTTTCCCAGATCCTCAGTGCCACCCTGCAGCTTTTACAACCTGCACACAGGGCACCTCATCCACCGTGGCAGCCCAGGGCTGGAAGCACAGAGGTCACATTACCCTTCTGCCACTCCAAGGGAGTCCCATCTGGCAGCACACTACCCTCACTGCCACCTCTCTAGTCAGCAATCATGAGGGGGAAAAAGACAAGCATGATTCAAGGTTTCAAGCTACTTCCAAGCAGTTTGAGTTCTCCAAGAATGCTGTGCAGCATATTAGTAGGCAGATTAATTTGAGGATTTTCAAGAAAGGATGTTAGAGGAAATAAAATCTCAGTTCCATCTAGAATAGTCACATTAAGTATGACTGTTTAATACTTAAACCAGCAGTTTCTGCAGCTGTCTTTTTTAAATGGCATTATTTTATCTTAATTGATTCTACTGAGCTACAAGCAGCTACAGTGCCATCATGTGAACTTCACATCATGGCACTGGAGACAAATTCACTACTTATCTCCAGCTTTTGATTACTGTTTATTTTCAAAAGGGCATGCAGAAATAGAACAAGGGAGAATGGATTTAAACTGAGGGTGGGTTTAGATTAGATATTAGGCTGAAAATATTTACTGTGAGGGTGTTGACACACTGGAACAAGTTGCCCAGAGAGGTTGTGGATGCCCCATTTCTGGAAGTGTTTAAGAACAGGCTGGGCAGGGCTCTCAGCGATCTGGTCTAGCAGAAGGTGTCCCTGCTCATGGCAGGGGTATTGGAACTAGATGATCTTGAAGGTCCCTTCCATCCCAAACTATTCTATAATTCTGTGATTCCCTTAGTAAGGTTATGACATAGCAAACCAAAAATAAGAATCATCTTAAACTGTTGTGTTTGGGGATTCCCCTCCCCCACTTCCTCTTATCACCTGCTTTTAACCCAGAAGGCAGAACTGTCCATGCCAGAAACTCCCCACATTGTTCAGTGTTACAAATATTTGTGTTTAGCCTCTTATCAGTGAAGCATTGTTGAGACCACAGAAAATTACATACATAAAACAAAAAGAGGAAACAGTACAGTCTGTAAGGCAGGAGAAGACAGTGTTAAGTGAAGAAATACAAATACAGACATGTCCCTAAAATAACACAATAGAATCCAGCATAAGTTTAATACAAATACAATAGAAAAAGCATTTACCAGTGTCAGCAATGATCCATTCAGTAAGTGCACATGGCAATCCTAACCACTTCCAAAATGGATGGAAATTTATTTTTAAATAAATTTGCAGCAAAAGCTCAGATTTTGTCCCAAGCAACTATTTTAGTTTTGGAAAGAGCACTAAAGTCTTATCTACTCAAAACAGGCACCAACATAAAGAAACCTTGTGTTTTGGCAACAGTAGATGTTCAGTAGAACTATTCATGTTTCTTACACTTTTTCTCCTGAAATTCAGGAAACATATCATGTAACTTGAATGGGACACTTTCTTGTATCCCTTAATATTGTTTGAATATCCCCTTAACAGTGTTACTATTACGTGTAGTAAAATCTCCTGAAACATCTAGAACTGCTGTCTACTACTCACTAGTCTGTCTCAGTGCTTGAAGCACAGCTCAATCATTAACGTAGGAATACAGAATAATACAGAGCTGGTAAGGCATTTTCTTTGGGTTTCAGTTTTGATGGAAAAAAGAAAAGTTTTCATAAAGAAAGAAGAACAGAAACAAACAATAAACCAAAATGGAAACAAACAGAAAGACCTCAAAATATATATATATGTTATATAGCAAGAAAGATATCTAGATGTCTTTTTATTCCCCCCATTTTTCCTTTAGAGAACTTAAAGTTAAGTGATTTTGTTTTAACAGGAGTCAACCAACCTGAATCCTCAGCAAGCTCTTAGTGGATCTGTTGCTCACCTAAGAAGCGTGGACCATAAAAGGAGAAAGGATGAGAATAAGGTCCTTATTACAACATATTTGAAAAGAACAGCAGGTCAGGAGACTGAACTATATCGTAACATTGAAACAAAAAGAAAACAGACATCCTTGAGTTAAGATTCTTCAGAGCTTTCCATGCCAGAAACCTTTCCCCTGCTCTGTTGTATTTGCTCAAGTACTCAACTTTTCATCTGTCCTTTCACCAACACCTAACTTCTTTTCCTCATGTTAGAGGCTGCTGTTCAGCACAAACTGGAAAAGCTCAGATCCTAGATTCCCAACTCCAAACCTCTGCTGCTTCAAGGAAAAGTGTCTCAATTCTCACAGCTGTATCCTGAATACTCCACATTATTGCATGGATGCCCAACACAGGCAGACCAAAATCTCAGGTTATATTCAAGGATATCGATGTGTTGCTTGAAAATGAGACTGATAGGGATATTTGTTCCTGCTCATACTGTCTTTGTCCTGATGAAAAAGGAGAAGACACAACACAGTCACAAGGATTTCTCTTGTTAGTGGCTTCTTGCAAGAACCTTTAGAACCTTGCAAGACAGCATTTGTCTTTAGGAGCTCTAAGGGAGGTAGTAAGGGATATATTGAATCAGTCTCTCCAGCTTGGTCATTGTTCAAATTTGCAGAGTCTGAAAGAAGGGCAGGGGTGTTATGGGTTAGGTAATTCAACTCTGTGTTCAACTCTACTCGTGATAGTGTTGGTAAATACTTTAGCAATGTTTGTTTTGAGCAAAACATCCATTCTGTCAAGCTGTCTCCCATTGTGTTGGGTGTCCTACTGTCCCCTGATAACTCCTCCTGTGAGATAAGTTACTGGGGCAACAGCCAGAGTATGCCTGCTGTAATCTCTGCAGCCAGAAAAGGTGGTGCCAGGCAAAACCAGGCCCCTGGAAAGCTGGGTTAGCCTGCATGGGCTTTCCAAACCTGGAAAGTTGGCCCTGTTAGATATGGTTGGGGGAAGCAGCTGGTTGATGTGATGCTGAGTGCAGACACAAGAGTCATGTTCAATACTGTCATACAGTAAAGCCACGTCCTCACACAGCACTCCCACTCCAGCACACACTTCACAACCCCATTCAGAAGAAACACAGGACAAGGACCAAAACAGTCTTAATTTGAGTTTGACTTTTTTCCCTTTGCATTTTGTATTTTAGTCAGTGACAGATACAAATCCCCTCACGTAGAGGCTTAATACTGCTTTTAAGGCAAACCAAGAAAACGAAGTAAGTACTAACTTACTCTTTCCAAGGTAAGTATTAACTTCTCTCTCATAATGAAAGATAGACATGAAGGTGGAAAAAAACCAGGAATAGAATTTTTAGGGAGAAAGTATCCCAACCTTAGCAAGCTCATTCACCTCTTTTCCCATATTTTCACTCTATGAAAAATGAAGGTTTCTATTATAAAAGCTGCACTGGTTTGACCTGCAGACATATCTGTGCTCAATAAATTGCTGTGGTGGCAGAAAAGTGACAGCCTCCTCTTCATCAGCACCTGCAGTGCAGTCCCTCTGCCTCTTGTCCCACATCAGCTGCCAGGCTGCTTGCACAGGTGTGAGCTAACTCGTTCCAGATTGCCAAGACTGACTACTCAAGGCCAGTCCATGCCATTGCCAGAAAAGGAACATACTTCTTCATATTTTTAGTGATTTTTTTATTCACTACTCATCCCTCTTGCACTATGAGATGAGCAAGTTTGGGGTAATGCTTGGTTTTGACACTAAGTGTAACACAGAAACATTCACTATGTGTTCCCTCCGGAGAAACATGTAGGACACTTAAGTGCTGCCTACACATCTTCAACAATGGGAAGAAAAGAACAGCACAGAAGTGCATTAAAAATGAACTTCACTGTGTCTTTCAATGCTGTTGGAGAAATTTTGTTACTCTGCCATAAAACATCTTGCAAGTAACACTATGCTAATAAATACTAGAACATATACAACAAGGACAGTTTGCTGGGTGAGATTCTTTAATAGCCAAAATGAATATTTATTCAACTGTCAGTCACACCAATAAAAGGCACTGTGCACAGGTAATGACAATTAATGCACTCTTGTCTTTCACAGAGTTATTTGATTTCTGTTTGGAGATTGTTCTTTACCATAATGAAAGAACACACAAAGCACTGCTGCTATTTGTATTATGAAGCAGCATTTATGTAAGCACAACCATTTTAAGTTTTAATTGTGAGCAAATAAAGCTGTAGAACTATTGTCTTTGCCAACCAGGAAGCCTAAACATAGCTTATTAAAATCCATTGTATTGTGGAACAGAAATTTGGGTTCATTTTTTGTCTTGAGAATGTGCTGACCTTGCACCAACATTTAAGGAATAATTCTGTGCCTATGTTGACCTCTACAGAATAACTGACTGCTTTTGGTAGCACAGGCATCACATGCCTTTATAAGCATACACAGATGCTTATACAACTGTACATAACCTGTAAAATTAGTACTGCACATGTACTTATCAAGTCACCTCTCCTCACCAAAAGGGCCTGGTGTAGAGAAAAAATCTAATATACATTATTTCTGCTGGTGAGTTAAGAGAAATCCACAATGTTGTCATGTCAAAAGATGTCTTTAAACCCTGGAAACTGATATTTTGAAGAATTATTTCCTGCCAGAACTTTGTAGAAGAAAAAGTCACTTGGCAGTGTTTGACAGCATATTGCAGGCATTCCTGACGGATTTAACTTTCTTTAGCAGCCCTGTTATCAGTCACATCAAGACTAATTAAAACTCAGCAGTAATTACTGGGAGTCATCTGTAGGGTTGTAGCAAGCATTGGATCAGAACTAAAGAGACTGCTTCTCACAACAGAAGTCATTCACTGTCTTTAGCACTCCAGTAGGTCTGAATTTAAGAGACTGTAAATAAACAGTATCTTTTTATTTACAAAGTATGCAGGAAAAAACCTTTCTAGAATTTGTTAGGAATACTTATTCATACAATTTTCTATAGCCCTCCTGAACTCCCCTTACATACCTTAGTCACACATAGCAAGTGAAGAGCTCTTGAGACACAAACCTCTTATTTGGTCCTTCAAAACACGCCCACTTCCCAGAACAGTTCACTTCAAGCAAGGTTACCACAGCACACCAAGCAATTCCCAGAAAACCAAAACAGCATCCCCTCTCTGAAAATGCTGTGGAGTCATAGTGCACCCACCTGCTCCAAAACACACTATTCTCATTAGAGCCACAGCAACATGAAAGGAGGATTGGAAAAGAGACGTTCGGCAACTTGCAATAATCAGATACAAGCACAAGTTATCAAGGCTCCAAGCCTGCCAAAGAAAGATCACACATGCCATGGACCACATTTAAATGGATTTGAAAAGTCATCTAGGCTACAACAATCCAAATGTATGCCAGATTCTGCAAGATAAAAGAACAGGACATTTTCCCAGCAGTCATCAATACACTCAGTGCAAACCACTGACACTATCAAAAAGCATTTACAATTGCAAAATCCAAGAATGTGTGTAATCCTTCTATTGAGCTCTCACAAAGACTTTCCTGTGAACTGTTTAGAGGCAAAAGATTCATCAGATATGCCACAGAATATAAAAACAAAGCATGCTGTTCTTTCCATGTGAGAAACAAGATTGTACATGGAGAAAAAAAAAATAGCAATATTATTATTATTGCCACCCAGGCTTCACAGAGAGCAGTCTGTCTTTGGAACTCACTGCTTTACGAGACTGATACACTAAGAACACAAGGAAAGGAAGATAGCAAAGGAAGTCTTGAACCTGGGAGGTAGAATAATATTTCACCTCTTTCATATAACAAACTATTTGGCTGAAAAATTCAAACTTGCCTGCTGTAGCTTTCAAAAAAAAAAAATGTGAAGACATCACTATTTGTAATATTTGAATCCAAAGTAACTGAAAAACAAGTGGAAAATGGGGAGGAAGGAAACCAAATGTAACCAGCAGATAAAAAACATGGCCAGTGTCTCAAAACATGACTGTTGGCTAAATAGTGTTACTTTACTCACCCTTTGGTTTCTGCCCAGCTGCCTTTATCAGTCTGTTAAATTACTGAAGCTATGAGCAGGGAAAAATACATGGAATGCTGCTCTTCTCCCAGAGAAGACCTCAGTAAGGTTCTTGGCCATGTAACTCCGTGGTCACTCAAGGCCAGTAACTTTAAAAGAAATGAATACTCAAGTGAAAAAAGATAGAATAACCACTAAGTACAACTTTAAAGACTAACCCTGAGTTTCTGTTTTGTAAGTCTCGGCATAAAATATCTGAGGCCAGAGGTTACAAAACCTCTTTAAGCTCATCCCCCTCCTTTTGGGTAGTTGAAATGGATTTTTCTTTTTTCTTGGCTTCTATGAAACTCACAAGATCCATTCTAGGATCCTGCAGATCTGTCCTACAACACAGCACACTGAGATTCAATTGTTCTACAAACTCTTCCTATAATTCTCACAAGTATTCTTGGAAAGTCTTGAAGGGAGAAGGCCCATGTTACGCTTCTATCTGCCCAAGTGCCTGTTATTTTTGTCTGTGTCTTCTCCCTCTGGGTCCCATGTCAGCTCTGGCAGTTGTGGAGCAGCAGGGGTGGGTGGCTCCACTCATTGATCCAGAAGGATGGAGAATGGACAGACTACAGGCTGTTCAGTGTGAAACTGCACTCTTACATTTTGGGAAACCTGCAGAAAGGCAGCTGCTTCAGAAATTAGAGAAATACAATACTCTGATGTTCTAAACCTGGTGAACCAACAGCCAGGACAGGGCTGCAATGTTTAACATTTTCGATACACCCTAACTCATCTCACTAAGGAAGGTAGAGCACCCTGCAAACACAAGTGTAGACATATCCTTGAACGTTTAAGCCCTACATAGGAAAGTTGATGAGGTTGTTATAGCCAGGCTTACCATTCTGAAGATACTGCTCCAGCTGTGACTGCATCTCTCTCATCTGCCATTGGTTTAGTCACTGTCAGATAAAGCTTTGGATGGAAAGCAGGTGCAGTGCTCCCAAAATGCTCCTCAGCTGCTAAACAGACAAAGGAAAGCTAAATAAAAATGAGAAAGTATTCACAGTTTCCAAGAAGCTTTCAGTGCTCTCTTGTTTTGACAGCAAGACATGATGTCCTGCAAAAGGCACAGGGCACCCACCCAGAACCTCCCTGATGGACCTCAGGGCCACAGCAAAGGCAGAGCCTTTTTCAGGGCAGCCATCACAAGACAGCTCAAGTGAGCAGCCTCTTTTGATGTGGGATCCCCTTTTTTACAGTCTTCTGAGCTCCTGCTCCAAGCCACAAAACTTAATATTACATTAACCTTATCAGCTAGGTCTTATAGACAAAAAAATTCTGATTACAGATGTCTTCTCTTTCCAGTATGTCCATACAGGATTTCTTTGTTCTGTACCCACAGAACTATTTTTTTATGAGCTGGAAACTTCTGTTCTTGAGAAGCTACTTCAGAGGCTTTTACTCTTGTCTGTGAGAGGCGATAAAAGTTATTGGATCATCTAATATTGAAAAGGGAAAAAAAGACACAAAGCCCAACCAAACCGAACCAAACAAACAACAGAAAAAAACAAAACAAAAACAAAACAAACACCCGAAAACCCAAAAATCTTTAATGAACACAGATTATCTGAAAGTTTGATTGTTCCTCCAGCTATTACAGTTGGCTAATATGGGCATAATGCCTCTGTACAAACCTTACATCATCTGTAAACAGACCTGGAAGTCCTAGAAAACCACAATTACACTATTTCACAAATCAAATAAGATGGCTCCAATAGGTTTGGACAGTATTTGGTCATTTGAAAGTATAAAAATTCTCTACTATAAGCAAACACTCTCAAGAGAAGGATAAGCTATGTTTACTTTCTCAAAATGCACATTACTAAACACAGCAAAATACAACAAGTTTGCCTGGAAACATTTTTTAACCTAAATCAAAACAATGTGTAATTTGATCAGTAAAATGAGACTCCCTGCAGAATGCTGAGACATTACTACTAATTAAATTTATGCACCAGTATTCAACTCAGCAATTCAGTGTCATTAAATCATATGAAAGATGACATTTTCCCCTCTGGCCCTTGCTGCCTAAGTCTTTCACATGACTCCAGCAACTGAAGTATGAAGGAAAAAAAGTTTATTACTGCAAGAATTAGCAATACCTTTCCTTTTTGTTAGCTAAAACCAGGAGTGAATCTTAGAATCACAACTACATTTTCTCTATGCTGGCAACACACCAGAATTTCCAAGGTCTTGATTTTTACATATGATGTGTGAATTGCTCAGAGATACACAGCATAAAAGGGTTAGATAACACAACGTGCTTTGGTTTAATACAAAGTTAACTGCAATAGTGAGTGTAGAGTGGTTTTTATCTTCAAAGCCCTCCACATACATGATTTTCCTCCAGGGAAAACTTATCTCTGCTCTACAGGCAGGCAAATTGAGGAGATAGAGCAAGAAAATTTGCCAGGAGTCTGACAACCAGGTGGTCCTCTCTCTTCCCTCTGTGTTCAGGCCATGCCTCACCTACAGAAAGTGGTGCTGCCTGTTATCATCACTTCACACAAACCGAGACTCTGGCCTACTTAAAAAAATTAGTTAATCTCAGTGCCAGCTGCTGGGTAAGTTTCTTGAAATGCATTGTGTGTCCTCAGGATCTGGGCTACAGAGAAGAGAAACTTGTTGCAACCAATTATATTTTTTCACATCCCAAAGAATGAAAGGAAAATGCCCATAAACTTTAAGTGTGTATTTGTGTACAGTATTAAAAGCTCAGATAGGATGCTCTAGTCTTCATCCAAGATTTAGTCTTCATCCAAGATTTCCACCTAAAACAGATAGAGTAGCTTCCCTAAATATGACAATTTTAAACTCTAAAAGCTATTATCTTCAAAAAGAGGAGTAAAGACACAGGCCATTGTTGGTGCTGTTTCTTTTACATCTTTCTGCATCTTTCCCTCCTAAGGAGGAGATATCATCAGTTTCAAAGTGCAGTTGACCAAGTCTCCTACTTAGTCTAGTCCCATAGATTTGCCTTTTGGTGTTAGTCCTGCCTCTGCCACCTAGATCAGTTGTTTCATCCAGGGCCATGCTGGTGATGTGCAGAGCTCAGAGTCAGACAGAATAACAGAAACAAAAGTGCTAAATTGTTAAGCAGCTGTAAAACTGAAAAGCCAAATGCAAACATCTCAACATCACAAAGGCAGAAATCAGGAAGGGCTTGCAAATCCAGTGACATTTTTAAAGTACAAACCATTGTCCAGATGATCTCGATCCCACTCTAGAAGCTTCTATAACTTAGTATTGCAAGAGAGCCTTACCTCTCCATAAGCAGAATAAATCCTCAGAGCTCTATTAGGGGTGCTCTGGTCAATGTGCAATCCCCAGAGAACCCTCAGGACAGGGCAGGACTACGGCACAGAGCACTGCCTGCTTGTCCTTGGGTCAGTCTAGGGCCAAAGCTTAGATCCTTCACATGCATGTCCATCTGCCATTGACACCCCAGGTGAAGGGGTGCACAGTCATTTGCAGAGAATGGCTGCACAAATCTCAGTTCAGCAAGTGGAAACAGCCCAACATGTGTGGGATTTATCCCAAGCAGAGGAAGACTGGTCCTTCAGCTCTCCTTCCCGCTGCTAATTAAATATCAAGCAAGTAAAGGAAAAGAAAATTGGGTTGCTAGAGGAATTGACTGCACTAGTTCCTAAAGGAAGAGGCAAAGGGGAGAACACAGAGCCACCTCTGGACTCTCTTAGAGTCCACATAGAGCTCCTTCTCCCAGAGGAAGGTGAAGGCTGTAAATCCTCATATCAAGACAGGCACCCTCTATCAATCCACAGCCAAGTGCCTGAGGAAGAGGAGAAGGGCTAAAGTTGCACCACTCTCCTCAGCATTTCTGCCAGTCCTACCTAAGCAACTCACTTTAAGCAAGATCTCTTTTAATATATCATTATTGGTTGATCACACTTCCCTCTAAATGGTTTTCCTTGGGTCCTCAGCTTAAAGCTGAAAATCCCCTTGGGAGGTGAGGCACCAAGGGGTAAGTTGCTCATAGTCAGTGTATCTGCACCTCCCCATTCTAGAACGTGTCCAAACCATCAAATGTTCCATCACCACATAGAGCCTCTGAACAGCTGCTCCCTTCAGACTGTGCTTTTTAAAAGAACAACTGCTCTGGGAGACAGCAAGGAAGCAGAGTCTGGGAGTGTCAAACAACAGAAGCACTCTCAGGCTAAAAAGTGATGGGAAGCAGGAAAATGCACAGCAAAAGAAAAGGGGCAGATAAGGCACTGCCACAAACAAGAATTATGTGTACTTTGCATCACAAGTCAGGAGAGGAGCTTGTAGAGGTGCAATAGGAGAGCTCTGAAGATTGCTACCCTGACAGGGGCACAATTAGTTCAGCAGCTCATCCAACAGATGCCAGAGACAGACCCTCCAGAAGAGTATTCAAGAAATACCCTCAAGTATAGCAGTGCAGAAATCCAACCATGATGGAAGTTTATTTCTAATTTACATTCTTTGCATCACAGAATTGTTGCATCTGTGGTCATGATATGTGACACTGTGGACACTGTGGTCATGAGATGTGATCTGGTCACATGTGGTGAACATTACTTTATCCTGGAGTAAGACTTCTCATACATGTGCATTTTTCTACATTAACAGAGTATTTCAAGCAAAATAAGCAGAACAAGATACAATAATTATAGATAAGTAACCTCACAGAAGAATAGAGAAGGCAATTAAGAAACAGCAATGTAGTTGTAAACTTCAAGACCAAGTGCAGGAGCTACCAACAGCAGGAATGAAGGAACTGAAAACAAAAATCAGCTAACAAGTTCTAAAGACCAGCAGGAGGCAAACTCTCAGTTACCAGGGATGCAGAGAAGGGAACAATTTTGCTGAGAGCACTAATGATGTTAAAACCTGTTGAGCAAGGAAAGAGTAGGCCTTTTAAAAATGGAAGCAAATGCATAAACCGATTAATTATTTCAGATAGGTTATCCAAAATGCTCCATTAACCAAAGCAAAATACCACTGTGAGAGGTCCCACAGGGGACAGAATTGCAGAGCTGCAACTCCAAGGGCACACCTCAGCAAACATTGCTTCTCATGGCAGCCCTGCTATGACTCATCTACCTTTTAACTGTGCTTCTCCAACTGTTTGTGCAGTCACACAGAGTTGGGAGAGATGGATTGATACCCATTCAGGTTTACTGGCTTAAAAACTGCTTCAGAGTGGTCCTATCACTGCAACTGGGAGAGCACAGCAAGGAAGTTGCCAAGAGAAGCACCTACCTAAGCCACAAGCATAAATGTTCACCAAAAAGGGCCCTAAAATAGGGCTGGTGAGGTAAAATTATGCTACTCAGAAAGGATAACAGTGTGCACCCAAACTTATAGAAAAACTAGAAGAGATTTTGCTTGGAGCCAAGAACTGCCAAAGGCTAGCCAGAGAGGAAAGAGAAGGCCATCAAAGAGAAGGCTGACAGGCACTCTGCTTTCACAGAAAAGCTCAGCATCACATGCTCCCTTTCACTTTCCTAAGAAATCTAGAGGAAGGATAGGAGGGCAAAAGGATAGAAGCAACTCAACAAGGAACAAAGCAAAAGTAGAGATAAACTGGCAGATTCACCCTGAAATCATCCACTTCTGTTGCCTGGGGACATAAATTATTCTCAGAGGCTCACTATTCCTTGGAATACTTCAAGCCTGTGCTCCAGCTGTTTTGTAACTGTGTGTGGAAAGGGTCACTCCTGAGGTATCGACTTAGGCAATTCAAGATCCAGCACTTGGTTAACCCTCAGCTTGTCAAAAAAGAAAAACAAACAAACAAACAAAACAACCTGCAATTGACTCTGCAATTTGCCTGGACTGACCTCCATAAACTTTCTAGAATTGTTTATGGGATTAATGACCAAAATTGAGCAGCTGCACCTCTCTCCTAGAGGCCAAGGAAAAGAGGCACTTGGAACCAACAGCTGCTACTTCTTGGCCAATGTTTCCCATTTAGCCGGCTTACCATGCCCTTCTGCCACAAACCTTGGCTTTTTTTTTCGGATTTACCTCTCAGTCGCTGCTGGATTTCACCCTGCAAACGTGTGCTCCACAAGCACCGCTCTGCCCCTCTGACAGGACAGCAGCAGGAGAAGCAGGCGCTGTGAGGGCCGGGTGTGAGGGCCGGGTGTGAGGGCCGGGCTGGCGGTGGCACCGGGCCCTCAGACGGGGCCCTCAGACCGGGCCCTCAGACGGGGCCCTCAGACCGGGCCCTCAGACCGCCCCCTCAGACCGGGCCCTCAGACCGGGCTCTCAGACCGCGTCCTCAGACCGCGCTCTCAGACCGGGCTCTCAGACGGGGCCCTCAGACCGGGCCTTCAGACTGCACCCGCGGGGTGACACGGGCATTGAAGCTCCGGGGCCGGGCAGGGAGGGAGTTCAGAATAGCTCGAGGAAGGAGCCTCGACGAACTCGACCACTACGAACTGGTAATTCATTATGAAGTGATAGTAATTCATTATTTCTCAAGAAACGTGAACTAGCGACCATCTGGCAAAAGGGGTACACAGCAGGTTTGTAAAAAAACTAAATCCTTTTTTCACAAAGTACCTCATTGGAGGTCAACTGTAGTTAAAATGGAACATCCATCCGTGGCCTGGGACTTCTGTTTATTGCTAATTCCCAGACAATAAGGGTGATTTACTCTTGCTGTTTTTCACAGCTTCCTTTTATGTGTTTCTGGTACCCTTGAGGGAAAGCTGCTGCAGGACTGGGTCTCCTCATGTCCAATCCATGTAGACTTAGACAAGCAGCACTGCTGGAGATGTGGAATGAGCTCATTAACAGGGAAATGATCCTGCTGCAACGCCTGCCCTGCAGCTGAGGGCCTGATGTGAGTATGTTATGCTGGCCTCACCAAAATGTCCTTTTTCAGAGGAAGAAAATTGCTTTGCGAAGGCTGTGATTGACTGGATGACCTGGGGGAAACCCCTTCCCAGTAAAATAAGTCTTACACATATTTTTCAAGAAACAGGATTAACTGTGGCATTGTAAATGAAATAGAGTAAGTAAAATATAATTGTATACTGTGTTTGTTAAATTGATTTGTTTTTATTTTTCATCTGAGCAGCCAAATGTAACCAGTTTGGTGACTTCAGGAGCACCCTCACAACAATCCTCTTACAAAACCATCTTTGTAGCCGTGGTGTCACAGCTGCTCTGGGAGATGAGGTTCCCCACACCTGAGGAGCTCTGGAAGAGCTTTTCTTCCACTCCTGAGCAAGGCTACTGTGTGCATCCTTGTTTGCATCCCAAGACATTTTGCCAAGCTGTATCTCCACTTTTGTAACATGGGAAGTTAAGCACCTGCAGAATGAGTTTAATAGAAAAATGTGAGGTATAGGAAGACAGAGAAAAGATCTACACTCCAGGTCACAGGAGTTTTCTACTTTTGTCATTTTAGGTTGCTGGTCTCTTCTCATCTGCCTAAATCTGGTTCCTGAAAACTATAGGAGGGGAAACAGAGCTAATTTTGGTGAAGTCCTGGTTGCAGGCTGGGGACGTGGTGTGGCTCTGTTGCTGCTCTATACCACCCACATGTCACTGCTGGGGACACGGTCTTGGGGGGAAGCAAAGATGGGTGTGTCACTGAAACTGCAGGAAAACCAGAAACTCTCCAACATCATCTTTTCAGTGTTAGAGAATTAGCATTATGTTATTCTGACCAGGATGTTATTTTGGCCTGGATGTGCAAAAGAGGTAATTTTATCCACACATGCCTGGTGTCTACTAGATGTAGATTTCAGGCAATCTTTTTTCCAAGACTCCTAACTCAACATGTTAAGTGGCTACCTTTGAATAGCCAGCTGTCCATCACAATCATTAAGAATGTTACCAAGGACACTCAAGATGCAAGGACTGAAGACATCATTTATTCAAGGGTAGACACCTAATAAGCACAAACTGGCAATAAGACATTACCAGACCCTAGAACATCTTAATTCCCACCACCTTGCCCCCTCCTCCCCTGGACACAGTGGACTTTGAATTCCCTAGACTTCAGCAGAGCAGCAAAGTGAATGCATGCAATCCAGATTACCTCTGCACCAAACCTTCGATTTAGTTGCTCGTAAGGCCACGTCCTGCTTGGGAAAGCGGATGGCAAATATAACACCATTCATTCAAATCCTCACCCATTTCACAAGCAGGCTTTTGGCTGCTGCTAAACTCTGAAGTGTTTGCTGTGGTCAAGAGAGAAGACAGAAGGACTGAAGGAATTAAATGCCAGAGAATCCAGCAAAATAAGCTTAGCACTGGCTGGCTGCAGGGTGCAGGAGATCAGCGTAAGCCTCTGACACATACTAGAGGGAATGTGTGGCAGCAGGAAGTGCCTGCCAGTCAGGCTGCCTATTAACTCAAAAGAACAGTTCTCTACTATTGAAAAAACTGATTTTTCTGCATGCTGCATTGTTTTACAGTAGTACTCCAAAGATGCATTGGTAGAGGCACTGACAAATGCCTTACTTGCTACCTTTAAGGTTTAGAAATTAAATACTAGACATTTATTGAATAGACATCTGTGGTATACAGCAGGGAATTACCATGTAAGGCAAGACTGTGAAGAAATAAACCAAATCAACCCATGGCTTTGTTTTCTTAGGCTGTCATGACCACTTCAGCAGAATTGCCTCACTGTTTCCTTCCATCACAGAAGTTACCCAGTATTTCAAGCTGGTACAGATACTAGTGCAAGACACACCTAGAGAAGTACAAACTGAAAGACTTTCTGCTCTCCTCCTTTTTTCAGCTACCCTATCGGCAAGGTGTTCAATAACTTGGTCATTCTTACAAAACAAAAATTAGTTTGGTTAACTCCAGCAGACTCACAGAACACACAACTTATCTAGGAAAACAAGCAGAAGTGAGGTGGCCTCTTACTTTCCTGCTAGTGCCCTGAGAATCCAGAAAATAGGTTTCTGTAATATCCTTTAGACCTTCCTTTAAACCTTTAATATCATCAGATTCTTCAGCGTTCTCATGGTGCTAAGTATTTTTAGGTCATTAAAACTGTTTCCTAAGTTCAAGTGTTTCTATAGTTGACATTACATAAAATCAATGTTATACATTCAACCTCTTAACATGTACACATCTTGCTCGAACTGCCTCTTTGTAGGATTTACCACCCAATTTCAAAAATTCTTAATTCTAGTCACATACCTCAGCAAGAATGCAAATTAAAGGCTATCCCAGTCTGCCGCCATCAGGACAGGACTGAATGTAAGAATTACACAAGTTTAACCTAATGCTTTCTTTGGAGGAAAGGATTTTAATTGGATTCCCTTTTCATCAGATGAATTTCACCTCATTATGCTAGGCTTATTTCCCAAATTCTGTAACAGAAAACCTGCAATCTTCCCCTTTGCAAGAGGGGAAAAATAAGTGTGCTCCTCAACTGTCTTTTGGGAGACTTCAGAAAGCATACTAAAGGGCTTTGACTGCAACAACAAATCAGAGAACACTGGCATCCCCACCATACAACACAGATTACAGAGACATTGAGAACAAACTAACCCCTTCTTGAGAATTCAACAGAATCTGTATTCTTTACATATAGCAACTGAAACACAGTAGATTGCAGTGGCTACTGGTCATGCCTTCCTCCATGACTAACAGATATTTGTGCCCCCTCCCCACCCCAGCCTGCCAGGTTTTACCCTCCTCTTTGTAAAAGCAGGACATAGGCATTTTCACTGCTTCACTTCTCCCTCTGCATTATCCATTTTGAAAAAGCAACTTACAGAGCCAATTATGGGCTAAACTGGGTAGAAAATATCTCTTTTTACTCCTCAGGTCTGCAGAAAAGGGAAAACAAAAAAGCACGGCAGCAACTGTAGGACAATCCATCTGTGGATGGACAAACTTCAGTGTTATCTGCTAACTCATATAGTGATTGTTTTACAACAAAAACCATTTTACTCTCTTGTTTATGCATTTAACACTTAGCTTGACTTTAAGTGCTAATCCTGCAGAACTCCCAACCTTGGTATAGTCCTGTAGCAAATGCAACAGCTCATGTGTTAGTGCTGCCTCCTCTCACTTCAGTGCCATTGGCCATTTCACTGCAAACCCCCTTTAGGGACACAAGCTGACCTTAAGACCCCATCAGCCCTGAGTGAAGGCAGAATTATTTCTATGCTATTGTACACTAGACCAGATTCAGATCAAGCAGCAATTTATTAAAAAAACAAACAGTTCCCCCCTCTACCTTCACTTTTATTATTTAGAAGACAGTCTACAGGTGTAGGCTTATCTTCTCTACAATCCACTAAAATATACTATAGAGTGGGATTTTAACTTGGCATTCTGGATGACAAGCTTATCACACTGTATAAAAGAAACCATCACAAGTAAGTCAGTGTTTAAGGAATTTTTATTAAACCAAGAATTTTATAATCCAAATTACGTTTCTTTGCTCAGCTATCAATTCTCACTGTCAACTAAAACAGTGGTGATAATCTGAGCTTTTCCACAGTAAAGAATTACAAAATTAAAGAAAGGAATGCTTTAAATTTTTGTACTGTGCTGAAAATTCTTTTCCCCTGGGTTTATAAAACATTAATTTGTATTTTTTATTTTACTATTTTTTTTTAAATTTTAAATCAATAAGTAATCTAGGACTAGCATTTGTTTTGCTAGCCCCGGCGTTGCTCTGTACGTAAGCTTCAAAGTTTCCTTTCCTTTTTTTATTTATTTTATATTTTGCAATGTTTTTCTCAATATTTAATAGTTTTTCCATGTTTAGATTTTTTTTTCTTCGGTGAAGCGAAGTTCTAGATTGTAGTCCCGGGTAGTTCTGTGAAGAAAAATAACAGTTATGTTTTAAAACAAAAGTAGCACCTTGCATGTTTTCTACTACTGTACACCATGCAGCACTCTGGGCTTTCACTGTTTCAATGATACCAAAGCTCTTTAGAAACAGAATATCAGAGGTCCTCCCACTTTTTAGGGGACACAAAAGTATTCAGAAGTCTGTGATCCTTGGCAAGACAACACTGACTCTAGAACTGGACAATCCCTCACTGCTTCAGGCACAATGTTACTGTGATTGACTGCAGGTCACCTCTACTCTTGAGGCCAGCAGACTGAGGCGCATCAAATAACTGCCCTAGTAGTACTTTTAATTTCCAATTACTAAAACATCATGGAGCAGATGGAGTAATGGTCTCAAAGTATGAGTATCTTAGTTTAGGAGAGACAACCTATCCAGCACTTATCTCCAGAAACAAATGTCTAAAAATCATGATTCTTTCCAAAAGAAAAATTGCAGAAATTAAAACAGCAAGAAAAAAGGAAAATGTTATGTGATCAAATGTTAAATCAGGCACCTTCAAATGATAGCTACAAATGTGGAAAGCAAGTTCACAGGGAAAACCTAACTAGACAGAAGAGATAATAGATTCCTTTTCATCCTCAACTTCACATTTTTCCCTGTCAAAATTGTTAGGTACCACAATTTGCCTCTGTCATACACAGTTAAGATATCAACCCCACAGAAGGCAATGAAGAAAAATCACTATTTTAACTGCCATTAAATTCACTCATATGTGAAGTCAAGACAATATAGTTTAGTTCTCACTTACTGTAAATTTTAGAATTTGATAAGTATATACAAACTACAGTGTAAATAAGCTCTTTAATTTCTAAGGAAAAAGGGGGTTGGGAGTACCATTCTAAGCTTATTTCAATGCCACAAGTTGTTCCCAATAGTATGGATAGCAGCATTTGACAGAACTGCCCGTTTTGGCACACATGCCTAGAACTAACTCCAGCTAAATGTGTTGTTAGAAACAATGACATGTCAGTAGCTTCTGCTAACCAAGTGAGCACATAAATTTGTTTACCAGAGCTACTTCCTCTGGCTGCACATGACAAAGCCTGGACACATGCTGCTTACAAGGCCATGGACCAAAGACTTGTCTTAGTCAACCTATGGAACTACAGTGGCCAAACTTACTTATTAAACACTTGGAACCCCAGTGGGATTATTAACTGCCTTTTGAGCAGCCTCTTTAGCTTGGTGGGCTTGTAGTACGGCTACAGCTTCATCAACCTGTTAAATACAAATGAAAAATTAATTAAGGGAAGCTTAGCAATTTTTGTATATTTAAGTTAATAATACAGTGGAAATTATGCATATAAACAATGTCTGCATTGCTGAAAAGAAAAAAGAGAACATTACAATTCCAGTTCATGCAATGTAAGTAAATCACTGTGACCCTTTGAAAGAGGATACTCTTGCCCTCAGCCACCACTGCATTGCTGTTACTCCACTGTGCCAGCACAAACAACTGTTGGATCAGTGTAGACTTAACGACCTACCTTCGAACGAAGAGACTCAGGAGACTCGAGCATGTGGAGGAGTTCAGAGTTGTCAATCTCCAGCAACATACCAGTGATCTTACCCGCCAGAGTAGGGTGCATGCTTTGAATAAGGGGGAATAGACGTTCACCTAGAGAGAAAAAAGTTAATCAGGGACAACTCCAGCCTAAATTTAAGGGTTAAGGGAAACAAATTTGTTCTACTGCTAAAACCATTTACTCTGCATTTTAAGATTGAAAAAGTGTACTTGAACTGTCCTTCCGCTGCAATGCATGGAGAAAGGTATCATGTACATACCTAACATCTGCTTTTGTTCTTGTGGAGGGGCAGAAGCCAACATGGAAGCAGTCAAGGGCTCTTGACCTTGCACATGGACAGCAGGCTGCAAATTAATTTAACAACATTTGAAATTTAAAACCTGGCTCATAATTAGGCGCAACTTCAAACAACCAATATTTCACAATTCAGCATACACAACGCCTACAATACAAACATCAAACAAATTAGCAACTATGTCTATTTAATCAAATACTACTGGTTAGTGCTGAGTGATGATGCTGAACATTATTAGAAACTGCCCCACTGAGGAGCAAACACAAGAATTTAGGCTAATGGATGAGGGAAAAGAACAAAGCAACATGGGATCACATCCTGTCTCAGGTGAACTTTAAACATACTAAACTCCCTAGTACTTTTACTCTACGGCCATGATGTAGAGCCTGAATTGCCCTCCCATCACCCTCACCACCTTCCTCTGCGAAGAACATCAGTAAAAGCACAGAGCAGTTCCCCAGATCACAGACCTGCTGCATAGCAACCTGCGGCTGCGTGTTGAGGTGCTGCTGAGGATTGCGAACACCCGCAGCGTATTTGTACTGCGGTACTGTGCGCACGGCTGGAGTGGCTGCAGTAGCTGCTGCTGCAGGACGTGGACCCATCGTTTGTGTTGATGTATTAGCTGAAAAAATAGTAACAGAGTTCCATATGTGATTAATTAATATTATAATTACTTTGCCCAACAAACCAACTTGAATCAAATACCTGATTTAGGTATTGTGTTATAGATTCATCTTAGTAACATTGTCAACTGTCACATCCAAAGGTTCAAACCTTGAAATTTACTGGATGCCGGTTTCCAGTCACTTCCTTCATGAACTGTGTTTTTTATATGCTACTGGAAAAAGCTGTGATAAAAAATCCACTTTGTTTGAGTTTCAACATAATTTCATTAAAAGCTAAAGGACATTTGATTTCCTGAGCACATTATGTCAGTCATTCTAAAAAATATACTTTTAGGAAGTAAATGGCTGGCTGATACATTCTGGGAGAATTATGCCTTTAGAAAGGTCGTGGACTCCCCCATCCCTGAAGGTGTTCAAGACCAGCCTGGATGGGGCTCTGAGTACCCTGGTCTAGTGGAGCATTCGCTTCCTCTGGCATGGGAGTTAAACTACCTGAGCTTTAAGGCTCCTTCCAACCCAAACCATTCAATGACTACAGTCGATTCTGGTTGATTCAGTGATGTGCAGATTTTGCATTCATGATACTGGCTCACAGTAATAAAGTATGCATATGTGAAATACAAAAAAATTAGTAAGAGCTAAAGTCATATGATGTCAGTATTTCTACATGCAACCTATTATTACAATGGCTGCAACTATGTTTAGAAATGACAGAAGCCATCATACAGTATTACTGAAGTGTACACAAGAGCAAGTGCTTCATCCTGAAGAGACAGGATCACAGCTGGAGTCTTTGCTGGGACAGTATTTAAAGCGATTACTAGGTGATATTAGCTTATTCATTAGGAGTATCACGTGTGATATTAAACTTACAAATGTTTATTTTGTGAGATCATACTGAACCAGCAAAATTAGAACAGAAGTCCAATACTTAAAGTTTGCACAAATCAGACTCACCAACACGCTGTGTTGACATGACTCGTGGAACTTGGGAAGAAGCTGGTCTCATGGTACTGAACGGTGGTCTGGGTGCTGCTGGGCGGATAGCACCAGGCATGTTTTGGAATGCTATGGTTTAGAAAAAAAATATACTGTTACACACTGAAACACTGAGTAGTGACAACATGACAAACAGAAGACTGATACTGCAATGCCATGAAAACGTATTTGGAAGTGTGAAGGTAAATGCTACGGAGTTTACAGCAATCACTGGAAAGAAGAAAGGAAGTGACTTACGATGAGGTCTGGCACCCTGAGCAGTCCAGCGAGGACTAGGTCTAGCAAGCTGAGCGAGCTGATTAGTAGGATAGTACGCAGCACGGTTCTGAGTCTGCCAAACACAACAACATCACTTAACTTTGTGGTCTGTGAAGGGCATGCTGAACAGCCCAGCACCCTCCCACTATGAGATAAAATGCTGAAATCATAGACACATGCTAACAGTTACATTTACTGTTATATATAAGCAGATTTTATATACAGTACAAAATATTCAGTTACTCATCTCTACACGTACCTGAGGAATAGCTGCCATGAAGTATCCTGAAGGAGGTGCTGGCTGGTAGGGGTTGATTACAGGATTAGGTACTGCTCTTACACTTGCCATCCTCTGCATGTACTGGTTGGTGAGATGAGCTTGGCGCTCCTCTTTACGCTGGGCTAGAGCTACATATAATGGTTTAGTAGCCACAATTCTACCATTCATCTCTGTGACTGCTTTGGTGGCTTCTTCTGGTGACGAAAAGCATACAAATCCAAATCCTTTGCTGCGGCCACCTTCCATCATCACCTGTCAGTACAAAATTTAGTTTTAAAACTTAATATTCTGTGTCATACCTATTCAACTTGCATGAGTTTCTTGTTTCAGCTTATTAGAAGTGAGACCACAGGTTTGTTTTAGTGAGTATTTTATAAAAATGAATATTACTGTGTGATAAATAACTGTTACCTGAACAGAGATTAAAATCTCATTGAAATAATAATGAACACAATATTGCACTGGGAAGATGTGATTTTTCTCACACTAGTCTCACTACTTACTTTATTTCAAGACAGGATGATTGTATGGTGTTTAGCCTGACATGTACAATAATCAAGAAAGCTGATGCCTGCATTTACAATGGGTCACATCTGTTACTGAATGAAATTAACTTCTCTTTAGTGACAGATCACTACTCATATTCAGAGAACAGATGAGCACAATCTATGAACTTTACCTTTGCACTAGTGATTGTACCAAAGGGCGAGAACTCTTTTCGGAGACGCTCATCATCGATCCCATCATCAAGATTTTTCACATAAAGGTTTACACCCTAAGAAAACAGGCAAGTTATTTTTAAAAGCAAGTGTTCTGTGTAAATCTCAAAACATCATATAGAGTTAGCCCTCTTGCTTTAAAACTGAACCTGGTATCTGGTGATCCTGTCCTGCTTCATTTGTTCAAACTTGCGCTTCAGCTCCGTCTGTCTTTCCACCTTTTTCTGAGCCCGGCCAACATAGATTTGTTTTCCATTAAGCTCTTTCCCATTCATCTCATCTACGGCCTTCATTAACAAACAACGAGTTAGCAGTGCTTTGTACTCCAGCATTTTTCAGACACACAAAAAATGCAATTCAAATTAAAAAGCTACATAATGATTCTAGAAAAAGAGCTAATCCATCTTAAAATACCACTAATTGAAATAAAATACCCCAAGACTTCCCCACTTATGGTAACATGAAAACTGCTCTCCAAGTATGCTTCTGTCTTGTTGAAGACAAATCACAAGGGATGCAAACTACTTTTTTTTTTACATGAAGCTGGAGGAAAAACCCCAAGTTGCAAGAATTAGTTCTCCAGCCTTATCTTGCTAATGGCAGAGAAAAGCAAATAGAGAGTAAGTAAATAAAGTTGAAAATCTTTAATTCACCTAGTTGTCTTTAAACGTAACACCTGAACCTACCAGATCTTTCTATACTAAATGTTAAGCTACAGATGAAATGTACAGCTTTTGTTTTTCATTTTTAGTCTTTCATTAAGAAAAGACTTAAAAGTATGAAAATGTGAACTTCTTCCCTCCATACTGTTTTGAGTTACAACTCTTCAGATGTAAAAACTCTGGCACATATTTACTCAATAATTTAACACCAGAAGTCACCTTTATTATATATGTTTATGATCAAAGCCATTAGACAGTTTTACAGATATTGGCATTTCATGTTATTTAAAACACCCAACATGTAATACTGACTACAGTAAGAGGAACTATTCACCAATTAATGTATGCAAGACTGAAAAATGTAGATGTTCTAAAGACAGACAGGATTTGTTCTAATCTCTCGCTTGTACACTTGCAGTACTGACAAATCACCAAAATACCTTTTGAAAAGCAAACTTTGTTCTGTACGTGATTTGTTCTGTACTGCATTTTTTTCCTGATGCTGTGTCCCTACTGCCACAGTAAAGTGACATATCAAAGCAACCAGGAGACAAAAAATTAAGCTATACAGCATACTGGCATGATGTATACATATACACGAATAAAAAGGACCCTTCTTCCAAAGTTACCCCTCGAAGTAAAGGCAACATCTCAGGGCTCTATGACTATTTTCTCACAGTTATGCCAAACATGCTTTATAAAACTAATAGCCTTCCTGCTGACTTTGCAGAGCTACAGTTTGAAAACACAATTCTTTCTGCCTTGCACAAACATTTTATCAACCAAATTGGATCCAATGATTCAGAGATGTAGTAATTTACTATGCTGTATATTGCTCAGCATGCAAGAGTTCAATTATCATTGAGACCTTTAAGCCCAACTACAACAGGTTTTTAAATTATTCAAGATTCCCCATTTCTACACTAGTTCCAGCTGTAGCAAAGCATCTTAACTTAATAGGCTTCTCAGACCAACTGACATTTGCTTATAGGAAAGCATTCTAAAGGACAGAAACTCTGCTAAGTAATTTAGGGAGTGAGCACCTCTTTTTGCAGTGTCCTTGACCAACTAAAAAAACTTAATGAAACATTATTTGGGTCTCAGTTACAGGAATCCTAAAATTAAGTCCAAAAACTTACTTTTTGGGCATCTTCATGTCTTTCAAAACTAACGAAGCCAAAGCCTTTCGATTTTCCACTCTCATCAGTCATAACTTTCACACTTAGAGCAGGTCCTAAAAAGAGAATGAAATACCTATGCTTCATATACAGTGTATTCTTCTCACCTTTTGAACATTCTCTTTAGAAGATAACATTTAGCTTATTTCACTTATATTACAAAGGACTCCTGCACCAATAATAGTATCAAGTAAATGTCACCCATTAATACGAAATTACTACTTTGCCCTAATGAACTTCAGCCATTATGGCTGAAGTCCACTATGCTGAATTTCTTTTCTACTGTATTTTCAACCAAAATTTCTCCTCAAAGTGAAGGAAAATTTCACCACAAAATGAATGAAATTAATAATTAAAAATTATGACACTTGAGAAGTATTAGTGCTTCCATCCTTTGAAGCAGGTACTGAAAAAGCCAGAGGGAGGCTTGGCAATTAGGTATACGTTTCACTAGTTATCCTGGTGAAAGGCCATCCTAAATTCAGCAATTTCATGACCTCTGAAAAATAGCAGTTCACAGACTCGATTGGAAGTAGCCAATTTAGCTGTAGCAGCTGAATTCGCTACTGTTTCAACCACAGATACTTGAGTGCAGAAAGGAATTTCCTGTTCCTGCTGTTTAAGGCTGCTACAGGGTATATCTCTGGTACAAGGCTTTCCCTTGCTTTACATAATAACCACTGGAGAAGAAGCAAGAGCATACAGGAAAGAAAATAAATTTTAAAAAGGTGAGATTGAAAATAAAACGTGAAGAACCTGTACTGGCATTAAGGGATTTGCCATCTCCTATTTTGATGGTAACATATCATATACATTACTACATCATGGTCATATGTCCAGCATAATTTTGCCCTGTGTGTAACTGAGGCAGAAGCAAGGCAGTCTCATAGCTTGGTGCTGGAATAGTTCCTAATCAACCACCACAATGCAACTGAATAACAAAGGTAAGTCTGCAGGTCAATGAAAGCAATAGTAAATTCATCTGTCACACGTCCTCTAGGTGCATTTATAAAATCAATCTGTACTAAACCAGAAAACACTTCTATTTGCAACTTTCAAAAAATTGCAGAACCCAAAGATACATTATTTTAAGATTACTGAAAACAGTTCGGATGGATTAAATATGATATTCTGCCTATTTAAAGTTCAAATATTACTGCACTTTTGAATCTGAAACTGGAATTAAGTATCAACTTTTCAGTAATCTTTATTACATTTTTACATCAACATCAGACAGCCCTGATTTCTTGTATTTTAAGACACAGTACAGATGAGATGCATATAGTAAATTGAAGTTCACTTGTATTGATATAAACATTAAGACATTACCAAACTTGCCAAAGAGTTCCTTAAGTCTCTCATCATCCATGTCTTCTCCAAAATTTTTGATGTAAACATTGGTGAATTCTTTTGCTCTGGCTCCAAGCTCTGCCTCACGTTCCTTGCGGGATTTAAACCTTCCAACAAATCTAGTTGTGGGAAGAACAGAGTAATACAGATTAAAGCAAGTGTCTCAAGGTTTAAAAATTTACTTTAATCCTCTGGCATTGTATTTTATTCTTAATCAGTCTCATTCACTATAGGTAGTAAATTCTTTAGGTAAAATATTTGATAAAACTCAATCAGAAAAACAATTCCACTGTCGTTTGCTACACCAGCATGTTTATCCCAGTTAGAAGGCATGAAAATGCTTTCAAGCCACTGGTGAGATTGTCCGCTCATAAAACAGCCTTTGACAACAGGAGCTCAACAATGGAAAGAGTACTAAGTAAAGAGGCTGAACAGAAATTCTAGGTAACAGCATAATCCCTATGCCATGCTAAAAGCATGGCAGCCTTAAAGCAGTTACTGGCCTCTGATTCAGTTCTTAAGCAAGGGATATTTAACTAACTGCCCCACCCTCCCCCATAACACACCTTTCCAGCCTGTACCAAAGACTTTATTTTTAGGCATAGTGAAATAAATAGTTCAACTTGCTCTTGAGTCAAATGCCATTGCAAATTGGTTGGGAACACCAATGGTTAGTTCATATTGGCAGAAAAAGAGCAGAACCTGAACAGAACATTCTGCAGCCCAAGGACATGCCCTAGCACAGACTGTACATGGCTAAACACTGATTTCTGACTGTAGCAGACTCCTACTTTCAAATTTTATTGTAGGCTCTAACTTTGTAGTCACACATTCGGCAAATGCGATACAGCAGCATACAGTACCTCAGTAATTTTTAAACTTTGACAATTTCACCTAATTTATAGCAATCAAGTATAGTAAGAATGGAAGTGTGGTGCAGTCAACAGATTTTGATAGTGAGTGAAGTATTTTAACTGATTTCTAAATGACTAGCCTGAATAGAAATTCAAAGCAAAATTAACTCTCATGATGTATTTCACTCCTGTGCTCTTACGACTGCATGTTGACCATTTTTTGTAATTTAAAGTTGTATAACAATGGACGCTGAATAAAAACATCCACAGTATGTCAGTCAAGAACAGAATAAGCAGGGAAATGAAAGTCTCAAAATATACATTCTCCCTTTATGCATCTTGACCTATCCATCCCTACATATAAAAATAATCCATGATGGTAACCTGATGCTGATTTCTGTTATCCTTTTTCCAAACCCTCCTAAGTATTCAGAAAGCTGTTCTTTTGCAATTATACCAAACACCATAATGATCCTTTAGGCACTGCTGTGAGGCACACTCACTCCCCCAGCCTAAATATTATTAAAGAAGTTGCCAAATAGTATTTTTCCTGCAATGCAGAAGAGTGATAATGTTTAAAACATTACGCTACTCTAAGTTTGATTTTCTACTCCCTAGATATGCCTATTAACAGACATTCATACAACATATTAGTCTAATCTGACCACTCTTTAGTGCCAAGTAAGCACCCTTTAGTGCTAAGTATCAGCTGACTCCAAAATATGGATAATACACTTATCTCACAACTCTTATAAAGGATGTATTATTCAGAACACTCAGTGGATTGTATTTTATCTCAAACCAGTAAAATCAGAAAACTATGGAAGATCCCAAATCCTCATTACAGTATTGGCTTGTACGACAATTAATACAGTGACTTTTTTGCCTCCAGAGTCCATTATTTATCTTTTTGAACTTAGACTACCTCTAGAACAGGTAGGTAATACAAGTATTAAAATCCATAGCACTAGAACTCTACATCTTCTTAAAATTTGAATTTTTTATAACAACCTTCCTTTCCTAGGTAAGCTTTTAAATCTTTGCCCTAAAATGAATTTCAGTTTGCTGATCCCCAAATACTTATTTATGTACTTACACTTTGCGGTCATTAAGCAGCATACCATTCATTTTTTCAATAGCTCTTTCTGCAGCTTCTTGTGTCTCAAAATGTACAAATCCATAACCCTTGGATCCATTTTCATCACACACCACCTATTAATGAAAAACCTTGTTGTAATACCCATGGAATGTTACCAGCATAAACTGAGGAGTTTGTCTGTCAATACATTTTATTTTCCACTAACCTTACAAGACAGGATGTTCCCAAAAGCAGAAAATGTGTCGTACAAAGCTTTGTTATCAATTGATTTGTCCAAGTTTTTGATGAAGATGTTTCCTACACCACTTTTGCGTAGAGATGGATCGCGCTGAGACCACATGATGCGCACTGGTTTGCCTTTAATGACATCAAAGTTCATGGTGTCCAAAGCTCGTTCAGCTGGAAAAACATTATGGAATTAGTAGAAAATGCTGGTGATCTTAATAAGCACAAAAATACCAACTGAAGTACAATTCTTAATAATATTTTTACTATTTCAAGTCCAGCACCATCACCAAGCTGCAAACCTAAGCCTCCAGTGTACTCTGCTGTATGCAAAGAAGAACTGGCAAAAACTCACGCAAAAGCTGCGCTTCAGAAGGAGCACAAGTCAGCTGAGAAAGCTGCAGAAATCTCATTAGCCTGTAAGGCTAGATCTATGAAAAGATGGTACAGTGACAGGAGAAAATGCAGCAAGTGGCAGCTTTTACCAAGTTTTAATATTTGTGAAAATCAGCTGGCTTCTCTCATACGACAGAAATGTATATTATGTCAATGAAAATGCTTTTAGGGGTATTGCTTGTGCCTATACGAGGCCTTTTGCAAGTATTAACACAAGAATACCTACAACACCAATACCCCCACTCTGATAAAATTTCTTTGCTAGGTGGACGTTCAAGCCTCATTCAGGCAGCTACTCTACCCTACTTCCTCAGTGACCAAAAGAATCTGTAATGAAATTCTTGGCAACAGACAGTTCAAAGAGATTCAAAACTAGCACTTACTTAGTTTAGAAAATCTGAAGTGATATATATATTTTAAAAGCTCACAATGAAATACATATGAGCTTAATGAAGGAGCAAGCATTAACAGCAAACCAGAAAACAGCAAACCAGGGTAATGTAAACCAGGTTTTGTTACTCCAGTTTTTCCAGTACAACTCCATAACTAACTTTTCAAATCCTGCATGTAAAATTTCTTGTGTATTTAGATGGGGAAGTATCAAGACTTGCTAATTTTTCACATGTCCCTTCAAAGCCGCAAGACATGTCTGTGATGTTATAACTCAGCTTGTGTATTTAAGCACAAAAGAGCAATAGTTCTCAAATACAGCAGCTCCTTTTCATCCCTGCTCCTGTAAGTCTGGAAGAACACTAAAAAAAGTCCCAATAAACACCTGAAGTCACACCCATGGGTACTAACTCACTTCACTGTAATTTGCAAATATTAGAACAATATGATGTTAACAAGACTGAAATCAGCTTAGTGATAGTTTAAGAACAGCAACCATGTCAGTTAATTTTTTTTGTGAGGACCAAGAGTCAATCACATTGTGAAAACCCTTATTTAATGTTTTTGTTCTTTAAGTGTTGCTTTTGTCTTGAGCTAGATTGTTGCATGGCATGGCCAAAGACAATTTGCAGTGAGCCTGGGATTCAGCTGATATACCATGTTTTATATCCTGCCTCATGACATTTTCAGATTAGAAATAAATTTGAAGATTATATTCTCTGAAAGACATCCATAGGCATTAAAGAGATGGACATCTAACTTATTAATGGGGAAAAAGATTATTGATGCTATTATCATATTAGTACATGACAGTAGCAACTCAGCAACTTATTTAAACTGAAGCCACAAAAATTACATGCCAGTCTTCTAAATAAGTTAATAAAGCTTTCAAAAACTTTAATATAAATTAAGCAGGAGAGAAAAGGCAACCTACATAGTGTTAATGAAAAATAAAAATAATTGGAAGGCTCTGTACTACAAAAGTTGGGGGGGAGGGGGGAGATGGGGAAAGTAAACAAAAAAGACCCCCAAAAAACCCCCAAACAAACAAACAAACAAACAAAAAAACCACTAAAAAAGAAAAAAAAACCCCTGTGGGTATCAGACTGGCCACAGCAGAAACTTTTAAGACTTCACTACTGCCCTGGAAGTCATCAGAATTATTACTGCCAGCACCAATAGATGTGCCAACAACAAACAGTTCATTAATTCCAGAAGTAGTAACAGGGCTTCCTTTACTAGAAAAGAGGCTTTTCTAATTCATGCTAATTGCTTCTAGAATAATCCTGACACGCCTCAAAAATGTGTGTTCCTAGACACATTTCCCAACCATTTGACTGAAAGTGGGTCCATGGGTCCTTTGCAAACATTACCACTCTCAACAAATAGTGACCCTGTGTCTTACACCAGGACAATTTCTCCACGAGGACAACATGAAACTGCAACAGCTCTCCTCATCTCTCCTTTGGAGCAGAAGTACAAGAATTTTAAGTTTTTCTCCCAAATCAACACCACATTGTCATTCCACGGTAGATTTTTAAAACATTACTGGACTCCATCTACAACCAGGTACAAGCTATTCTCATTAAAATTCCCAACGAGTGAAACTGGCTCACTTTCATTACATTTCAGTCATAAAAGGCTGTGCCAGTTGCAGGAGGCAGCTCCATTCAGCAGCGAACTTGGTACCAATGGACACACCTACCCGGGCTGTACTTGTGCTGATTCTGCTGGAGCTCTCGCTGGAATGACTCACCAGCTCCCATTTTAGTCGTGAGCAACTGGACAGTCCACTTTAACAATTTCAAAATCACTCAGAATATACACTTAATGTCAACCTGTGCTAGAGGTAAACAACAGAACCATTCAAAAATCCAAAGGATTCTGATGCAGTTTCAGATTACTGAAGAATATTTCTAGTTTAGTGGCTAAACAAGATTCCCCAAGTTTTACTCCAAACTGTGACTCAAATTCAGAAAAGTCACAGCTCTGACATGTGTGCATACCTCACACATGTGTCATCAGGCCTAATTAGTTTTTAGAAGAGCTTTGAGATCCCTCCTTTACAGACAGCTGGTGATGTCAAGCACACCTTCAAAGCTATTTTCCAAAACCCAAGGTAGTTGTTACTAGCTGTTTAATAGGCATAGCCTGAGATGTAGCTAAAAATTTGGCTAAACCAATAAAAGGCATCTAGGTTGGAATCAAAATAAAACCAGGATGATTTTAAGAATAACCATTCATCTTCAAAATGCCTATTATTTCAAGGTCTCTGTAAATAGACATAACGACCTATAAAAAAAAGCCCCCAGCAAATGCTTTCTAGGCATTTACCAAGAACATAAAATACTGAAAATCTTGAGTAAGTATAATCACGCAATACTACTGAAGTGTTTTTTAAAAAACTGCCTTCAGATATGTGCCAGATGCAGGTTTGATAAAGATGAAAAATACTTTTAGCTGAACTGGACTAGTTATAGACTAAAATGTGTGTCTTCCAAAGCCTGAAAAACACTTACAGCATTTGGAGTAAGAGTACCTTTCTAAGAGGCATATTCAAAAACTGAATTAAGCACTGTTCAGGTGAAAAAACTCTATTTGTTCCCACATTTGACAAATTACAAACCAAGTCACAAAATGCACTGGTTGCTCAACTAATGACAATGATAAAGTCAGCCCTTATGGAACTCTGTCAATACTAAGGAGAAGCAGTATTTGAATCACCTTCATCTTATGCCCTGACATTATTCTATCACAGCACTGACCCCTGCCAACCCCTTGTTTTTCTGAGCAGCTGTACCAGACATTTTTATTTAATGAAAGCAAAGTATGTAAAAACAAGCATTCCAATAGTCTCATCCTAAAGAATGGCTGAATAAATCAAAAGCACTCTGAATTGAGAGCTGATAACAGGTGGAGGATCTGCCTAGTAAGAAGATGAGGCAGTAACTTTTACTACTTACATACAGATACCATCGGTACACCAAAGTCTGATCTGATAATGGCTGTATGCTAAAGCTAATTCTGAAAGCCAGTTAAATCTAATTGCTTGAAAAGTTTGTAATTTAAGTATCTCATTTTGATATGCTAGAAAATAAAACCATTATCATACAAAACTGTTTACTTAACTGTACTTGAAATCACATATCTTCTAGTTGGCCAATTACTCTTTTTTTTTTTTTCAACTAGACTCCACAAAACTTAGAACCAGTCACATTAGGTCCTTTTAGTGAAACACCCTCCAAACGGATAACACTGTGTTTCCCAACATGACCAGAACTACAGAGTTTCTTTAAAGTTTCTTTAGCGATATAACTTTGGAGAAGCGGCAATACTTCGTGAAAAAGCAAGTTTCATAAAAACGCGACTTGGGAGAAACAATGTCAGAGAATTTACTGCAAAGAGACACGAATGAGAGCACAGCTCGGGCTCCAGCTACATGAGGAAGAAGCACAAGGAGGCCCGAGTAGTTTCATGCCCTCCCTGCACGTGACAAACCTGCCATGGTGTTTGAACAAACGCTTCGGCCTGGACGCCTGTGAAACTACCCAGCCACGCCGGTGCGTCCTACTTCCTTCTCCCGGCCTCCTAACCACGCACTCACACACACCCAGCTCCTGCGCGGTTATTAAAAGGTGCTAATGACTGCGACGTTTTCCTCAAGCCACCCTTCATCTCGGACGGACGTGAAGAGCCGCCCGCACACTCATCCACAATCCCCTCCTCGGGAGCGGGGGCAAACCCGCCGGGGCTCCCCGGGCGCTCCCCCGCCCATCGCCGGGGCCCCGCGGCCGCTCTCGATCCGCGGAAGCGCCTCCCCCCCGCTTCTCCGGCCGCCACGAGGCGCGGGCGGCCCGGGCCGCATGTGAGCGGCGGCCCCACCGCCAACTTCCCCCCGCGCCCAGCCGGGTCCGCCCCGTCCCGGGCGGCAAAATGGATGCGGGGCGGCGGCCGGGGCGGGGGGCAGGGGACAAACATGGCTCCGCCGGAGCCCGCGGCCCGACACTCACCGTCGGCGGGCTGCTGGAAGTTGACATAGGCGTATCCGAGCGAGCGGCGGGTGATCATGTCCCTGCAGACGCGGATGGAGAGGATGGGCCCGGCGGGGCTGAACTTCTCGTACAGCATGGCCTCGGTCACGTCGGGGTGCAGGTCTCCCACGTAGAGCGAGGCCATGGGGTAGCTGGGGGCGCTGGGGTTCATCCTGCCGCCGTCTCCCGGCGCGGGGGGGGCGCTGACGAGGCGGAGGCCGCGGCGGTCGGTGCGAGCGGGGCCGGCGGAGGCGGCGCGGGGCCGCTCGGACTCAACGGCTGCGGCGGGTGCGG
>VWZP01004280.1:128225-188873 GCA_013396995.1 Dicaeum eximium
TCGCGGAGCCTCGCTGGGCGCGTGCGCGGGGGGCGGGGCCGGGGGGGCGGCGGAGGAAAGTTGGGAGATGGCGCGGCCCCCGCAGGAATATTGTCACTAGGCCGGGAATAAAGCGGGGTGGCGTTTGGGCTCTGCTCCGGTCGTTCCTTAAGTTAGGCGTGTTGTGTCGCTGTGTTTTGTGCTAAAGAAGTTGGGGCTGTCGGTTGAAGGGCGTTGGGGGTGGACTGGGCGTGTTTTTAGAGCTCTGTGGGTGGGCGAGGTGACCGCCGTCATGAGGGCAGCCTGCGGAGCTGCTGTAAGGCCGCATTCCAAACGTGCCTTTGGGAACTGCCAACTGAGCGTCGTGATTTGTGCCATATACAGCTTTTCTCAGGGAGGATCACACATAGAATCACAGAACGAATTAGGTTGGAAAAGGCCTGTGAGATCACCGAGTCCAACCTTTGGCTGAACACCACCATGTCAGTATTCAAAGTGCTGCCTCTAGCACTTCCTTGAACACCAAAACACTCCTGTGCACTTTGGAAAACCTTGCTTTATTTTTAGCTGGCTTCTCTAGTCTGAAGAAGCATTAATCCTTTCGTCAGAGAGGAAAACGTTTCCCCATCATTTAGAATTCTATGGGGCTTTTTAATTAAATGTGTTTCAGATTCTCACAAAATAATAGAATCAAATAAAATGTGCTTCATTCCTGCTAAGCAAACATGGAAGTACTTGGCACTAAACACTAAACATTAATGCAAGTGTAAGGCAGGGAGCTAGATCATGGATTTGCAGAAATCTTGGAGCTAACTGTTCTTTTATGTATAATGTAGTTTTTCGTACTGTTTTCTTACTGTTCTTTATGTTTGAAACACATTTTCTTATGAAATAGAGTTTCAACATAAGGAACGGTCTGCAGTTTTGCATAGTTTTGTTTTCTTGTTTTATATTTTGTATGATGTTTTGTTTTTCTCTGACTAGCATTTGCCATTATGGGTTTAAGCAGAGCTGTAGGAGGGAGAACTTGCGGAGTTCTGCTGTCAAGTGTGAAGATTGCACTCGCACTCAGCAGCTGCTGCGGTTTCACTGCCTCTTGCAGGTGACCAAACCCAGGGCAGAGCTGGCACCTCCCGTGTGTCCCATGGCAAAGTGTGACGTCTTTGTTGAGCCCCCACCCTGCCCTGGCTTTGAACTGAGGTACGGGCTGGAGTCTGAAGCAGCTGACAAATGAACACATCCTGCCGTAGCAGTGGTGGCTTCTGTCAGCTGAGTACAGCAATGGCCAGCATCAGCAGTGTCTTATAGCGAGGTTTGATGTGTTTGTTAAAATTTAGATGGTGATTTTTAGAGAAAAATAAAATTTCTCTCGTTTAAATGCTGGTTTATAATGCCCTCCCTAGGATGTTCTTTGTACTGTTTCTGGTGTCTCCTTTCCTTACATGGTTCTGTTCTTCACCATGTCTCCTTTCCCCAAACTGTCCTTTTTCATACTTGCTTCTTCTTTCACACTTCTCTGTCATTGGCACTTGGTCATATTATTATGTTTTTTCTTCCCTTGGCGTGTTCCTACTCTTCCTTGTGATTTAAGTTTCTCTGTTTCTACCCTTGGCACTCTGGGCCAATGGCAAGATAGAGCCCAAAATATGATAAGGCTGTCTGTTACCCTGTTTAAGGAATCAAATTTTCAAGTCTTGTTCAGCACAGAGAGGGACTTTTTGGAGATCTTGCCTCTTAATATGGTATGATTTCAGAGTTTTCTAACACTAAATGCTATTAAGGCAGTAAAAATGCCTTCTCAGCCTTATATGGATATCCAAAAGAGTTCAGATTATTGTGTAAAAGCACTGTAGCTTTCTAAGTAAACTTGTCTAGTGTTTGTTGTTTCAGCGAAATAATATATTATTGTGTCTTGTCCTCATAGTGCACTCCTTTGGCTTTGACCTGAAACAGGGATCTAACTTTGCTAAAAGTTTTACTGTCTATACCCTCCCCATTGCCCTCCTCAGAGCAGCAAATGGAACTTCAGGTAAAAGCCTTGTCACAGTAGGAGGTAGGTATAGCCCCTCTGATGGTGCCCAAAACAAGTATCTTCTCCTCCTCCTCCTCTTGTAACAAATGGACTTTGCAAGATGTGGCCTAAGTGTTTTAAGGCAACAGGAAGAAATGCTTTTATGCTTGAGGCACAGAATTTGCATTAAACTTCAGATTCTGGTGCTGCAAAATATTCTTAGTGATTTAGGATTAAACCTTGCAAAGGACCTGGATGTTTGTGTGCTTGCTTCTGCTGATTGCCCACCAGAACTGCAGTCCTGACCCGCAAGTGAGATTTGAGGTCTGGGAGGGCTCCTGGCAGGAGATCTCTTGTTGAGTATTGCCTGATATTCTCATCTGGGTCTCTCCAAGATCCATTTTAGCTCTGCTGCTCTAAGTTCTACATGGTGTCTGATAAAAGTTGCTGTAGAGAGGCTGTGTTGTCAGCTGGGCTTATTGCCCAGACCTGGTGTGTGTCCTGTCCTTGCAGGTGTTCCGAGTGGGTGGCTGGCCCTGGAAGTTGGCCTTCTGAGCAGAAACTACTTTGAAACCCCAGGTCTGAGATTTAGCTAGAATGTATAAGTCAGTGTTCCCTTGTCAGCTTCAGGGAATTGCAGTCAAACAGGAATTGAATGAGGGGCAATAAGTCTTTAATTATTCATATTTTAAGTATCTTTGCAATCCAGATAAGTTACCTGGACTTGTTGCCTCCTTTCAGCTCAATGTTCATAGAAATAACAAATAGGAAAAAAAGTAAAGTGTACACAATGTTTTTCGCTGACAGTAATTGAGAAATATTTCAGAGGTCACAGATAGATTATTTCTAAGCATAAGTTCTACCAAAGTTAAATAAAGATCCTTTGTAACTTAAAGCTCTAAGCAGATACAAGATTTTTCTTTTGTTCCAGGGTTATTATGATTTATGAATGTAATTGGTTTTTATTCTAGGCTATCATGAAAATAGGGAAGTTATTGAAATTCATTCAGACTTCAATAAATTTTCTCTCTTGCCTAGGAATTATGACTTTTTGATACGTGATGGATTGCACTAAACTGTTGGACATTATGCAAACCCAGCTTTATAGTTAGCTGCAGGAAGCATTTTAAAATAATATCTGTAAAATGCCAGTATTGAAGATTTTAATTAACACAGCCTGAATGTAAAAAAAAAGGTTTTATTGTTTACCCAGCTTTATAGTTAGCCACAGGAAGCATTTTTAAATAGTATCTGTAGAGTGCTAATAGTAAAGATTTTTTTTTTTTAATTAACACAGCTGATAGTTAAGGTCTTATTGTTTAGAATACACACTGTTTCTGAGTTCAGGAACTGCTTGATCATTTTCACATCTCAGCATTTTCTGTTCAGCTACAGGGCACTGCCATGTGCTAGAATGGCACTGTGAAAGCTAAAACCTTGATGGTCTGTGTTAAAGAGATAAGGAAGAACATGTACCTTTTGAAGGGGAGTGCCAGTGTCTTTAAACTAAGTGCCTGACTGATAACACTGTTTGCTTTTGGTAGCCTGCTTAGTCCAGATAGTCTTTTCAGTGCTAGATAATCTTTGAGCTCAGCCAAACCCAAGTTCTGAGTAGTTTGTTTAATAAACAATGTGGGAAAAAAAGATGTGTCGAGACCTCAGAGCTCTTTATTTTGTGTCTTCTTGAATGTGGGCAGAAGCAATTTTGCTCTCTTGTTTTTGGGACTATTCTTCATTTGTACAAAGAACTCTATGTCTGTTTACTGAACTTGTGAAGGAGAAATAATTTTGGCAACAGAACAGGGAAAGAAGTGTCATTCTCAGGCAGTCATGACATGGGAAAGGTAATAGTTAATTCCTTTGTAATGTGCCTGAAGCAAATAAAGCAACAGGTTTGTGCAGTGGGATTGTTTTCCCCAGTGCCAAGTGCAGCTGAGGAAATAGGAATGTACTGAACCAAGTTTGGTCAGGAATATTGCCTCGAGTATACTTTGTCTCCCCCTCCTCACTCTAAGAACTGGTTAATTATTGGGCCTTGGGAGGTACTGTCAGGATTGGAAAGAGGGATGGGCAGAGGAAGAGGTACAAGAGATGGGGCTGGGCAAAGAGGTGTTCTGGGAAGGCTCTGTCTGGAGGAGTCCATGCCCAGCTGTCACTGACCACACTGAGGACAGGCTCAGCTGCTCTGGGTCTTCTCTCTCACCCCCTCTTCCTTCCCAAGAGTGAGCTTTGTGCTGCTCCATCCCTGTCCCTAATAGAGCCACCTCCTCTCAGCCACATTCTCTGCTCCACTTCACTCTGCCTGATACAATCCACCCCCTCACTAAGGAACCACCAAATCAAGATATTGTGAAAAACAGACTCGTGTTTCCCTCTGCCCTTTATTAGCTACAATCAGAGTTGGTTAACTCTGGGGCTTGCTCCCTTCACCAGTAGCTGCAGTATTTCTTCCTGAAGAGGTGAAGTATTCTAATCAAAAACGTTTGAGTATCGTGCTGCTGTTCCTGAGTGTCCTCAAAGTGCCACACAGTGACTGTTAAATGTTGTGTACTTGGGGAAACAAAGTTATTGCCATATTTCTATGCAAGCACTAGATGGTAGACTGTTAAAGATGTAGAATTTTTGGGAGTGGGGGGGGAAATGGTGTAGGGAAGAGACAGGAAGAAAGCATGGTAAGTATCCAACTCCATTCTTTCCCCAAGTGAGAACATGGTATCATCCCAATTGAGATTTTTTAAAATATTTTTTTTTTTCATATAGATCCTCTGAGGATGGCAGTTCAGTCTTCTCTTAGGCAGTTTATTCTGGGCCTTACTCACCTTAACTTGGAAATTATTTTTCTAATGTCTGACCCAAGTTTCCATTTTTGCAGTTCCTTCTCATTCTATCCCTGGTGAAAGTGCAGAATATTTTTTCCTTTTCTTTGGTTGGTTTTTCCTTTTTTATTTTTAAAGTACTTTTTTCTAACAGAGTTGTGCTGCTCTCCCAGGGTATGCACTAGAAAGTGTTCTGGTTGGTGTGCTGGCTCAGAGTGGGTTAGACTGGAGTGACCTCTGGCATGAACAGATAATCTGCTTCAGATGGGCATTGCTGAATCAACATGTGTACAGGATAGTGATTCCAGTATGTGCCAGTCTGTGATTCCCCATTCCAAAGGAAGCTGCTGTTGCTGTGCTACATGCACACCTTGTGCATGATGAAGTGACAGACCTTTTGTGTTGTGGGGATTTTGTGTGGATGTTCCCTTTACAAAAGGCTGATGGTAGAACCATAAGAGTGTTGCTTGAGAGAAAACACAGACTTTCACTGGACCAGCTGCAGGTCATTCCATTGCCAGGAGAACCAGGAGGACCAAATAGCAAAGGATGCTTTGCTCAGTTTCAACAGAAAAGTCCTTTAGCTGTTCACTGGGACTTGAGANCTTGGGGAAACAAAGTTATTGCCATATTTCTATGCAAGCACTAGATGGTAGACTGTTAAAGATGTAGAATTTTTGGGAGTGGGGGGGGAAATGGTGTAGGGAAGAGACAGGAAGAAAGCATGGTAAGTATCCAACTCCATTCTTTCCCCAAGTGAGAACATGGTATCATCCCAATTGAGATTTTTTAAAATATTTTTTTTTTTCATATAGATCCTCTGAGGATGGCAGTTCAGTCTTCTCTTAGGCAGTTTATTCTGGGCCTTACTCACCTTGGAAATTATTTTTCTAATGTCTGACCCAAGTTTCCATTTTTGCAGTTCCTTCTCATTCTATCCCTGGTGAAAGTGCAGAATATTTTTTCCTTTTCTTTGGTTGGTTTTTCCTTTTTTATTTTTAAAGTACTTTTTTCTAACAGAGTTGTGCTGCTCTCCCAGGGTATGCACTAGAAAGTGTTCTGGTTGGTGTGCTGGCTCAGAGTGGGTTAGACTGGAGTGACCTCTGGCATGAACAGATAATCTGCTTCAGATGGGCATTGCTGAATCAACATGTGTACAGGATAGTGATTCCAGTATGTGCCAGTCTGTGATTCCCCATTCCAAAGGAAGCTGCTGTTGCTGTGCTACATGCACACCTTGTGCATGATGAAGTGACCTTTTGTGTTGTGGGGATTTTGTGTGGATGTTCCCTTTACAAAAGGCTGATGGTAGAACCATAAGAGTGTTGCTTGAGAGAAAACACAGACTTTCACTGGACCAGCTGCAGGTCATTCCATTGCCAGGAGAACCAGGAGGACCAAATAGCAAAGGATGCTTTGCTCAGTTTCAACAGAAAAGTCCTTTAGCTGTTCACTGGGACTTGAGATTACCCATATACAGGACAAATTTCTGTGTTCCATGGATAGTGCTTTGCCCTGAAATTTTCTCACATGTCTCAGTCCAGGCTCTTTCATCATTTTGTTGTGGCCGTGCCACCTTTGAATCAATAGCCTGTAATCTCCTAACCCAGTGCTGCAATCCTGCTGGTCTGAGAGGCCAGCCTGAAGCTCCGCCAGCACAGCCCTGCAAGCCCTGCCAGCCTGTGATTAATTATCTCAGTTCACACAGTGAGCTGAAGAAAACTGCAGGGACCATCTGAAAACCAAGTACAGAGAAGAAAAGTCAAAATGAAACTGAAGTAGAATGTAATTCACAGGCCTGTGAGGGAGGGCAGAGAGGCAGAGTGGGTGCAGGGCTGGGCTCTGTGTCTCTTCCAGCCTGATGCTGAGCACTGGGGTGGGTCTGCAGGGGCAGTGTGGAATGGGAGGGATGCTTGCTGAGGAAGGGATATGCAGGGCACGCAGACACATAATTGAATGAGATTTTGTTGACTCTCTGCTGGCTTGATTGAGCTCTCACACCTCATGTTGGTCGGTATGTATTGGCTCCACAATGCTGCACCCACCCAAGGATTTTGTGGATCTCTTTGCCAGGCTCCCTTCTCCCACTGCCAGCAAAATATCTATGCACAATATCTCCCATTTCCAGTGTGACTTTGCATCTGTGGCAGGAGGGTCTGGGCAAGCATATTATGGACCTGCACACAAGACCTGAGATCTGAGGCAGGAAGAGACCTGCAAATAGCAGAGAGAAGGTGTAAACAGGATTGAAAGGACCTGTGATTGAAGGGAGCTGGCGACATGGAGGATAAAGGGGCAGATGGAGAACAAAACGGAACAGACAATAAAACTTCTGAGGTCCTGTACAGGGCCAGGGGTTGTACTCATTGATTCTTGTGGGTCCTTTCCAATTCAGGATATTCTAATATTCTGTATAGGAAGTGCCATGAAACTCTGACCCAGCCACAGGTGACAGAACCTGCATAAAGCCCCCGCTCATATAAGTTAAACACAATTGTTTGGACAAATGTGTTCCACCATGAGGGGTTTATTTCAGTAAATGCTTCTGCCTTTAACCCAATTTTAGGACATTGCAGCTCAATTTATTGTGTTGCCAAACTATGGGCCTTACCTGTGAAAGGAGCCAGACCGCTTGCCCATAGCCTGGCTTTGTGGCTAAAGCTGACCCTGTTCCCCTCTCCGTTTCTGACACCACAGCAAAGTTCTTCTCTGGGCTCAAAGGGATGGGCCTGGCCATCAGCCCCTGCCCTGCAGTACGGCTCTTACCTGTGTGAGGTGGGGAGCAGGGTGCTGCTGTTGTTACATACTGTGGTAACTGTTCTGTGTTTTGTGGTGCCTCTGGCTTCTGAAGCACTTTGGGTTACAGCTGGAACCCATTGTGGCCAATTGATGTTTTCACAGAATGGGAGTGTGGCCCTGCCTGGCCATCCTTTAGAGGGCACTGACTGACTGTGGTTCCAGCATCTGCTGAACATAGCCAGGGACTTGTTGCCACTGAGAGAAGGACCATTCCCCTTTCCTGCTCCTTTCTTCCCTTGTACTCAGGGCTTTCTCCCATTCTCCAGCTCATGGTGTCCTGACCACTTTCCTTTTAAGGGCTGGTTGGTTGTAGGGTTGGTTTTTATTTTTTGCACTGAGTTAATTTGGAATGTTTTAGTTATTTAGATTTGCTCCCAGAGTCAGAGCTGACACAAGATAGCAGCAGAATGTGTGGTGTAGCAGTGTGCCTCCTGTTGACAGGGTGACCAAATTACAATAGAATTTCCAGGTACTCTTTGTCTCCTAAAAAAGGCAAAACCCCCAGAAACTTCTCCTCGAATTCGGTACAGAGACACCTCATAGGACCCTTTGTCCTTCACCTCAAACTTGGGGCTGTTCAACTGGACCAGAGCCAAAAAGTCCCGCCTGAGCCATTGGGTAGAAAAGGGACAGAACAAAAGATTTGATCGCTTTTGTGGGGTGCTTAGCAGGAGCAAGCATCTCTTGCCCTGGCAGGGCTTTTCTCTGTAAAGAGTTTGTTATTTTGTTTCTTATTAAACCCTTTTCTGTTTCAAACACCGCCACAAGAGCCATCCTGCTCATTTTGAAGCCATCCAGGTAGCTGGGCTATTCGGGAATGAAGGGATCGATGAGAGCTCGCAAGACCTGGCTCGAAGCGACACTCTTCAGTGTGGACCAGAGACAAAGGAAAACTGTTCCAGTGCTGATAAAATGCTAAATGGCCTTGTGGCCTCCTGTGGAATTATGTATTTTGCATCACAGTTCTGGAGAAATATTTGATGCTAATTTTTGTCACCCTGTTTTGCCTAAAAAAGGGGGCTAGCAAAAGGGAAGGAGACAGATTTAAGGGATGAGTATTGGTGAAAGGACTGAAGAGAGAGATGATATGTCACGAGGGGCTTCAGGTCCTGGGGCTGGGGATGGGAAGAGGATTTCAGTGACTGTCCAGAACAAGGGAGATTTCTCTAAGAACTGTAAGAGGTGTCTAGGGCAGGATTAAATGTCTAACGTGTTTGGCTTGTGTCCCCTTTGTCCTTACTGAAGGGCAGGGCCCAGCTGGTGTGGAAAATAGATGATGTGTCTCTGGCTAAGCACCTGGGTCTCTCTGAAGACCTGAATTCCTCTGCCACTGCTGCCACATTATCGGTGTTAGATAAAACACACTTAGATTTTTTGTCATGTAAAGTCATCAATTTAGACTCCTAGAACTGCCTCCATCTCTCTTGCCAGGTATGCACTTTTCCCCTTGGGCTTTATATGAGCCTGCAAAGAAAGAAAGTCAGTGAGCAGAGGAAGAGGAGCACTGGGCTGGAAGCAGAGCAGGACAGGAGTTCTCCTGCCAACTAAGATAACCACAAAGCCAAAGGACCTATCTGGAGATGGTCTGTGGCCCCTCAGCAGCTGGGGCTGTTCTCCCAGCTGAGAGTGCAAGGGAGTCAAATCTGTCCAGTTACCTGCAGACCCAAGGGGCAGGTAACAAAAGCAAAAATTAGCAGAAGATGTAACAATATACAAATTCCCTACCCTTCCTAGGCAAGATGACAATTCACTGCCTTTGTCTGGGGAGCTGAAGCAACTGGACTGCTATTTTGAAGCATGTGTTGAACTGGGATTGCTTGAGTCTCAGCCATCCCTGCAGAAGAGCAGAGCAAAAGCACTGGCTGCTGGAGCCTGTGGCGTGTGCTGCCTGCTTGTGAGTGGCTTAGAGGCATCTGAACATTTTGGTGCTTTTCTGCTTCTGGAAATGTTCACCTGCTCTAAGTATCCGTACCTTAATGTCCATCCATAGGTTGCATGCACCTGCCCAGCTTATGGGTGTTCTAGGGAGAAATCCCAAATCCTTAGTTCAGATGTTGTTGTGTTCCCATGCCAGCTCACTGGAGAGCCTCATGATGAATGCCTGGTGAGGGCTTCCTCCCCCAGGCTGGTGCATTTGGTGGATGTAGTGAGAGAGCCAGACACTGGTGACTGGGCCCAGAGGAGTGAGTTACCAGTGGTTCATTGCAACATCAGCCTTGCTCCACTTGGCCAGGACTGGGTGCCAAGGGTCTTGTACAGTGCAGCATGGGCTCTGCTCCACAATGAGCTGATGACTGGGAGGAGAAGGGGAGGGCAAAGCCTGGCACCAGGGCTGTGTGTAACTCATGTATAACCCACCCAAAAAGGGGCTGGAAGAAAAGGAGCATGGAGGGAATTACTTCTAGCCCAGCACTACAGACTTCACTCAAAACAAGAGCTTCAGAAACATCTCTGATACTCTCTTTGCTTGGCCTGTGTAGTCTGGGGGGCATCCTGAGTTGCTGTGAGGCAAACCCTTCCATCCTGGTTCCTACTACACTCACATGCAGCCTTCCCCCCAGATCTGCACTGCTCTGTCTGTACAAGTGACAGGACCCTCTGAACAAGCACGGGCTGTTAGCTGTCATCCACTGAGGGTGTGGCAAAGGCCTATGGACAAGCAATACTCAAAACATGGCTTAATGTTTCATCTTAATACTGCTTAAGATGAAAGATGAACCATTAAAAGGTGGTGATTCTTAACTACAGTGAAACCCAAAACAAAAGGAAAATGAAATAGAAACAGCTACTAAAAATATAATTGCAAAGGCAATCCAAAGAAATATATAAACGTAGAAAAAAGAATGATCTTTTCATATACTGCAAGCTGCCAGTTTTTGAAAGCATCACAAAACAAGCTGTTGAGCAGTGGAATGGATAAAACCACGCTCCCAAAATGCAGCTCTGCTGAGCTGCCTGGCCCATTAAATCTCCCTGCCAGCGATGCTGCTGCTGGGCCAGAGGCAGGCGGGGGCACGGCCACCCCAGCTGTGCCCACGTGCTGAGGGGTGGCTGGGCCATGTGCTGAGTGGCAAGTCAGCTGCCACCAGACCAAGCTCCTACCAGGTGAGCTCAGCCTCCCTTCCATGGGGAAGGCTGCTGCTATCTCTTGCTGCTATGTCTTCTATGCCCAGTTACTAATTTTCAGTAAATTTATCAGAACTCTGCTGTATTTGAGGCACCTTGGCCAAATTTGATCGAGGTTACCTAGGGATACTGGGGAAGAAAACAGGCAGTCAAGCATTGGGATTATACAAGTCTCTTGCCTTTCTGAAATGCAGACTGAAAATAAATCCAGAGCTCAGAAGAGTGGCAAATGCCTCTGGCTGTTGCAGGGTGCCAGAGACTGAGAGGAGCGATGTGCTTTGTGCACAGAGGCACCCAGTACTTCTGCCAAACATGACACTGAGCTGGGCATGCAGCACCAGAGGGGATGCCCAGCCAGCACAGGGATGGGCACCCCAGTACAGATCTGATGGGAATCTGCTGCTGGTGGCTTCTGCTGCTCTCAGCCTGGATTGTGCCAATTGTGTGAGGTGTGAGGGCCTTCAACAGGTCAGATGCCCCAGTGCTGAGAGCAGGGATGTTCAGGTACCTCAGTCATCTTGATGTGAAAGTCTTCATGAACATGTACTTGGATTTGGAGAGGCAAAAATGCAAAGCCAAATAACAGGTCTTTGATCATCATAAGGATCTGACTTACTCATGGATGTGACTGGTTTCTTCTAGTTGGCTAAGGGTTTTTTCCAGGTATTTTTCTCTGTAAGAACAAGTCTGCTTCATCCAGCTGTACCTTTCAGCTCTGCTGCTGATGTTTTTGTACTCTCTGCCTGTGGCACATGCTGCATGGGCATGAATAAGCAGGTATCAGTACAGCACATTGGCAGACTCTCAAGGGATCTGCAGCAAACAGTGAGCACCGTGATCCAAAATCATCTTCCATCTCATGTTGCAAAGAACAAAGCCCAAGGGCACTGATGCCAGCTAGCATAGCTGGGCAGGGAAGGATGGGGGAGTTCTAACTCCTCCATGTCTCTTCTGACATCCCTGCCCCGTGGGGCTCGTGCTGGGGGTTGTTCAGCAGGCCCTGTGCTCCCTAGTGTTGCAGCCAGCTTCACATGGCAGCAGCACAGCTTCCCTGGAGTGAAAAGGAGGTTCACAACAGCCTCTGCTTTCTGCAGTCGTGCCACTGCAGCCAGGTTAATGGTCTTCAAAAACAAGTTGTCACTTGTTCAGCTGTTTTGCATAAAAGCAATTCCCCATCCATCTTCATAAAAGCTGGCTGGGCAGCTCAGATCTAGCTTCAATTTCTTCCCCAAGGCACAGACAAGATGTTGCCAGATTATTATCCAAAAATTTTCCAGACCCAGGAGGAAGTCTTTGCATTGGGGGTCCTGGTGAACAACAAGCTGTCTGTGAGCCAGTGGTGCTCTTGTGGCCAAGATGACCAAACTTATCCTGGAGTGCATTAGGATAGGGTGCCAGGAAGTGGAGGGAGGTGATCCTGTCCCTCTGCTCAGCCGTGGTGAGGCCTCACCTGGAGTTCTGTGTCCAGTTCTGAGATTTCCAGTTCAAGAAAGACAAGGAAATACTGGAGAGGGTCCAGCAGAGGGTAATGGGCGATTTGTAGAATCACAGGGTTAGTTAGGGTTGGAAGTTGCCTCTGGAGATCATCTAGTCCAGTTGATTGGGAGTTTGGAGCACCTCAGTTATGAAGAAAGGCTGGAGGAGCTGGGTCTGTTTAGCCTGGAGGAGGAAAGACTGAGGGGAACCTCATCAGTGTCTGCAAGTATCTGAGGGGAGGGTGTCAAGGGGATGGAGCCAGGCTCTTCCTGGTGGTGCCAAGCAATAGGACCAGAGGCAGCAGGAAGAAACTGGTGCACAGCAAGTTCTGTCTGAACATGAGGAAAAACTTCATTACTGTGAGGATGACAAAGCACCAGAACAGGCTGCCCAGAGGGGCTGTGGAATCCCCTTCTGGAATGGTTCAAAAGCTACCTGGACACAATCCTGAATAATGTGCTCTGGAGACCCAGCTTGTGCAGGAGGTGGAACTAGATGATCTCTAGTGGTCCCTTCCAACCTTATCCATTCTGTGAGTCTGTGAAGAATCCACAGCTACCCTTGGGCTACAGGAAAGTGGAGCAGAAAAACAGGGCTGGCTTCCCATGGCTCTTCACTCTCACTTTCTGAGTAATTCTGTCATTTTGAGAGTGGAAACAATCCTGTATTCTGCTCCAGAAGGATCAACCCCAGGAAGGCATGAGTGTCCCAAAACAGACCACTCCACAGGAAATTCTGCTGCTAATTAGCTTTGGCTTTCCTGATTTTCTGTATGATTTTATGTTTGCTCCACCTCCATAGATGAAGCCTTCTGCCACTGTAGCCAAAGGGTGGCTGTTTGGGACTGGAGCACCAAAATGAAAGGCTTTCTTTTCTGCATTTTGTTCCCTTGGAAAGAGATTTGCCTCCATGCTTTGCCCAATGTCCAGTTACTTGTACCTGGCACTCACCTCCACTCTTCAATTTTCCTGCCTATCCCCTTTCCATCTTTGTTCTTATTGCTGGGTCCACATGAAAGCCAGTATTTTTTATAGCCAGAATGTACCACTAATTCCCACTGCCAGGGAGCAAACAGGAGCCCTGACATGTATTCCTTGGCTTATCAGAAAGCAGGGCTGTGTGCTGAGAAACTAGCAGGCGGGAATACACAACCGGTCTTGCAACTCCCTTCCCTAAAGGAAAGAGTTTGCTGTCACCTAAACAGAGCAAGTCCAAGCAGCCAGCAGCCCGTGCTCCTTCCACACTGCTGTCCCCCAGCTGTGCCATGGGGGAACAAAACAGGGGGAAGGAGGTATCCTGGAAATGCTGAGTCCTGGCTAAGACAACAGGCTGCCAGCACATGGTGCAGGCAGGGCACACATTTGGGCCATCTCCATGCAGGAACTGCACAACCTGCAGGAAGTTCCTGATGCCAGCTGAGGAGCCATGGGGAGAAGTGAACCCAGCTGGCCCCAGGTGCCTGTGTGGGTGAGCCCTGGCTCATCTCTCTGCCAGCCCTGCTGCTGGTGAGGCACTCTGCACTGCCCTTTGCCCTGTCACACTGCTCACACCACATGCATCTGCAAACTGCTTCTCTTCATCCCCCTTTTCTTCCTTTGCAAGATGGTCAGAGCAAGAGTCCCATCCAAGAGTTTTCTGTTCTCCAAGTTACCTTTTTTTTTTTTTTAATAATTGTATTGTTTCTCACTCAGCCTCCTGACAGATCCCTAGCTGTTTGCTTGGACCATTTGAAGCCCCTTGGTTGCTGCCCCATTCTCTGCTGGCACAGAAGTTTGTGGCCAGGTTGAGGTTGCAGAACATGAATCACCAGCTCTCAAGGGCCTGGCACAGTTTCCCATGTCCCAGTCCTTCTCCTGCAAGCAGCTACCATACATGTTGTTTAAAGCCACAGCCTATTTTTTAGGAATTTCCTATTGTTATTGTGGAGATTCTGCAAGATTTTTTTTCTCAGTCACTGAGGAAATCAGCCTGAAAGACAAACTGGGAGCAGAGGCGTCCCAGCTTGGTCTTTTTTGGTGCAGAATGCCTCATGCCTCATCAAGGTGCTGGAGCACATGCTGTCTCCACGTGCTGCTCATGAACTGGATTGTGCTTTGAATCTTGGTCTGGGGACGATTCCCAGGCTGAAAACCTGTAGGTATCACACCGACCTCCTTGTGACCTTCACAGAGGTGGTGGAGATGAAATTTGGCTTGGTTGTGGAGCCAGGAGTGAGCATCTTGACTAAATACAGATCTTAGGCTAGGGACACAGGATTTGAAGCAGTCAAGTTAGCAAGTTGGAATTATAGAATAGAATCACAGAATAGGTTGTGTTAGAAGGAACCTCTTATAATCATCTTGTCCAACCTTGCTGTCATGGACAGGGACATCTTCAAGTATTTGAGGTTTCTCAGAACTCCAAGCTGGCCTCGAATCTTTCCAAGGATGGGGCATCCATTACTTCTCTGCACAACTGTTCTAGTGGTTCGCTACCCTCATCATAAAAAAATTCTTCATTATATCTTAAGTTCCATCCCATATGCTGAACTTGGCTTGACTCCACACAAGGTAACACATTTCAGATTGCCAAAGCTCCCAAATTGCTGTCCATCATCTGGACCATCAATTGTGACCATTGTGCTCTTCATGCTGCCAGTGAAGTGTGCTAGTCTGAAACCCAAAAGAAAATGGGAATCACTCAAGTGTCCTGGGCTGGATCTGGATCTGTGTTTGTCCCTTATTATGAGGGTCTTGCAATTAAGTGCTCATGTGTCACACGAGTGATACAGGGGACAGGCAAAGATGACATATTGACTCTATGATTCAGAAGGCATAAAAGGCCTTTATTAATAGAAAATAACACTTTTATAGAAAACATTGTGAACCTAAGACCTGATTGGTCTTTAGGAACTTCTCTCACACTGTTGGTCAAGCAGGGATCAACTCCTTCTTCTAAACATCTCGTACAACACTAGGTGTAAGGGATAAGATAATAATTGTTTTAATTCTTTTCTCTCAGTTTCTCAGGCCAAGCCTGGGAGAGGCTATGTCTCTCTGTTACCAGAGAGTGAGAATATCCACACTCATGTACATCCATGTCTCCCAATGTCTTTGAAAAAATGTGCAAGCAATAGAATGGTGCTCAGGCTGTTTCCTTCACTATTCTCCATGAACATAGTTGCATCCTTAACAAAGCTGTCCCAAAAGAAATGAACAGTTGGTACCCTCTGTTCCCAGCTTTGGTGTGAGAGCCAGCCCACAGAGGCTCTCCTGGCTCTGCTGGCTGCCCTCCTACCATTCTTTAGTCCAGTATCATAGCAGTGGCACAAAGGCTTTCTCCCTGCTGTGAACAGGGATGATTTCACCCAAGGCTACATTTACATACCATTATCTCAAGTATCAGGTCAACCAGTTAAAAACAGCTTCTCCATCTCTTCCTCTGTGCTTTTCAGCTATTGCACCAGGAAGATCTGTGTTTCTCAGAAGAGCCTTGTTCTCCACTGCTGTTGTGGCTGGGGTCAGGTTGGTGGTGCCCTGCCTGCTGCATCCCCCACGAGCGCTCGGCCGGGGCTGACAGGGATGTTCTAGCTGTGCCCTGCCCTCTGTGTCACTGCCAGCCTCTGGGAGCCTGAAGGAGGTGGCCAGAGGCATTGGTGCCAAGATGCAACTCCCAGGCACTACTGCTGCTGCTATTTGTGATTTCCTCTGCCTGTGCCATGTGGATGAGGTAAGAGGATAGCTGTTCTGCTAGGCAAGCTCTATTTGTTTTTACCACTGATATATCTTGCTTTGTCATGGTTTCCTTACTTTAATAAGATGCTTTTCTTTTTAATTAAATGCCTCATGAATTTCTGTAAACAAGGAGGGTGAGGTACATGTTGGAGAAACTTAAAATGTTTTCAGTGAAATCCAGTATCACAGAGCAGAGGTGTAGAGACTGGAAACGAACGAAGACTCACCACTTCATCCCTCTGAAGAACTGTGGGAATCCAGGACACAGGGAGTGTGTCCCTGCCTGTTTTGGAAGGTTCTGGCCCTCAGCAGAGCACTGCTTTTAATCTTCGTCCCTGGAAAAGGCTGCCAAGGCTTTGGGATGAGTTAGAACATAAAGTGTGAAATAGATGATAGTGATAGTAATAGTGATTATTATTAGACAAAAGGTTTAGGATTTTTAGGATTTAATATGAGAATGAAAGGGACCCAAAATGGAGATTTTGGGTGTGGTTTCATCTTCTTCTTCCACTTCATGTTCTGTAGTATAGGTGGCAGATAGTTATTGGTTTAGAATAATAGTGACATGGAGGCCACATATGTAGATTAGAAGAAGTTATTGGTAATAAAGTAAAAACAATATACGTGTGAAGAGACAATTGGATATTATATCTTTAAAAGGCCTTGGTTTGAGATTCTCGAGGCCATTTTTGCTCCTCTTGTACCCTGCTTCTCGTATGTTAAGTCTGGTCCTCAGACAAACATAAGATAAGATAAGAATAAACCAGAGACCGAAGACCTCGAGTCGTGCCTGTGTCTCACACCTTGCTCAAGAACTCACAAGGGAATTACCCCCAAAAGGGCCCTGGGGGGTCGGTTCCCTGCCTATGGTGGTACCCACAGAACCACCGCAAAGAACCATATCCAGAGATGGCAGTATTTGCCACCTGATGGCTCCTCCTTCGTGCACTGATCCAGAGGTTACTGGCTCCTTAGACTGACTTCTGTGGCAATGTTTATGTGCTTTTTTGTCCCTTTGCTGGACCAAGGTTGGAGTGCTTCGTGTGCTTGTATGACAGAGCCTGCCAGGTAGACCTGTCTAGTCATTAGTTTCTCTGACAGCAACAAGGTTTGAAACATTTCTCTGAAATCCAGTAACAATCCAGAAGGGAATGAGATCCTATCTGCAAGAGCTTGCCTGGAGAGGTGAATGAAAATTGTAGCCTTAAACACCATTTACAAAAGACTGGTGCAAGAACTTTTTAGCTAATTAACACTCCCTACCTTGTCTTTTGAAAAGCAGAACTATAATTTACGGGGGAGCTTGATCCGGAAGCTGGGATCTCAAAAATTGCACGTTTCTGTAAGCATCTGATTCATGTCCAAAATTTGCTGCTAGTTTCTGCTTCACTGTATCTCAGGACTGAATGTGGGAGGATGGGCTCTGCTTCCCCCGAAGTTCAAGCTGTGTGGGTCTGGACACCTCTCTTATCTCACCTGTACAAGTATTACTCCAGCTTGAACCCAGCCTATGTTTATTTGACAGGCTGAATTCAAGCTGATGGTTACAAGCCTGTATCCTGAGAGGACCTTTCTCCCAGCAGTGGCAGAATTCTCCCTAGACACCTGGGCAGCTTGTCACCCCAGAACAACATGGGGTGGAAAGCCCCATTTAGGGTGTGTAACAAAAAAGGAATTTAAGAAAGCTGTCTCTCCTATCTCGTTGCCCTGTGATGTCTCGCATGCAGGTGACCACAGCAATCCAGAGGAGCTTTTTTTTGTGAAAAAAGCTGATTGCTCCTTTCTTGAGTTCTCCTTCAGCCTCCACTTTTTTAACAGTTGATTGTTACCCCCATTCTGTGAATAATTAATCAATGGCACACAAATCTCACTGCCTTTACTGCTCCTCTGGCTTCCTTCCTGTTGCTTCACATGCTTTATAGGTCTTAGAAAGAAGGTAACAGCAGAACAGGAAAGGTTGCCCTGAAATGCTGATCTCCTTTGGCTGATCTCCAAATGGCCATGTCCTGCAGTCTTCATGGAGAAAGGAAGATGTCACCAGGCTTTTAAACTCACTTCATTTTCCTGGCAGCACTGTCCCTCTGCCTAGAGCTTACATCTCTTAGATCTGCTGCCATCCACTTTCTTGTGGCACAGGGTAGGGGCTGCTCTTCTTTCTGTGTTCAAATGTGCAAAATGATTACTCTTGAGGACAGCTTCTCCTCTAAACCATGTGGTACCCTGAAGAAATGTCCAAGATTGCTCCCAGTTGGATAGGAATAACTGAATCAAAAAGCCTCAGCCTGCTCCCACCAGCCCATGGTCCATCCCCTCAGACACATTCCCCAGGCATGTCCCCAGATCAGGGCTCCTGGCTGGCTGGAGCTGCCTTTCAGAGGCCACCAACTGCATGTCCCCTGTACCATCACACTGCTGGGGGTGACAGGGAATGAGGTGTGTGGGAGCAAGGACAGGCTGTCCTCCAGGCACTGTGCTGTGAGTGCTGGGGAATCACCGTGTTCATGCTCAGAACTCCACCACCAGCTTGTGGCCAGTGAATATATAACCCCAGAGTCAACTTTTTACTATTCCAGCACATGAGCTCCTTTTTCAGCAAGATTATGTGGTCCCTGGGAGGCTCCAGCACTGATGAAGCAGCTGTCTTGCTGGATTTCCCCTCCTGCTGCTGATGAAAACCACTGCTTCCTTCCCCAGCCCCCTCCAGCCCCACCCTCTCCTGTTCCTTGGGGTGGCTGGATGCCTGCTGATCTCCCCAGTGCTACCTCCAGCCCCTGGCAGAAATACCAAGTCCCCACACCATTTCTGTGCTCCTGATCTCTGGCATCCCCAGGTGAAGGACAGTGGAAAAAGCTGCTCCAGATGGTAAGTGCTGAGAGAAGAGGATGTGTGGCATGAGGGGAAGAGGGTTTCAGGCTCCTGACAGCACTTGGGCATCACAGCTGAGCAGCCCTTGGGCATGTTGCTGTTGGTCCTGCTCCAAGCAGAGGTGCTGGAGTGATGGGCAGGCACATGGCAACTCCCCATCTTTCTTACATGGTGATTTCTTTTTATGCTGGGCAACGTACCTGGCTTTGTTTAAAAGGATGCTGGTGGATTTCTGAAAGCAAATGCGTGTGCTCCATCAAGAGTGATGCTGCCTCTCTTCTTCCAAATGTGGGGAGGGTGAGGCCAAAGCGATGAATTAGCACTGACTAACGAGGAAGGAAATGAAAGGTGGCCCAGGTAACATATCTGTGCACTCTGAGCACCAGAGCACAGAGTGTTCAGGTCAGGGTGCTCCTCAGTCATGGCTCAGACACATGGACTAAGCTGTTCCTGGCTGCTTCTGAGTAGACAGTAAGCACAAAAGCATCAGGGTTGGGCAGGGTTGGCCTCGGGCAGGAAGGGATAGGAACCAGATGCAGAGGGCCAGGGTCAGTGGAGCAGAGTCACCCCACAGGGTGCTGGCTTACAGGGCTGCCTTGGGAACACACCTTATCTCAGTTCTCCCTGGTCCTCAGATATTTACACTTCATCAGTTTGATTCCTCTTTTTGCACAGAGGCAAAGGCAGTGCTGCAGCAGCTTCAGGTTTGCTTGGTTGCTTTCAGTGCCATGTAGCAAACAGACCCCAGAGCTGCTGGGTTGCAGTGCAAAACCATGGGGCTGCTCTAACCTCAGGTGCCCAGCCCAGATCCCAGAGAGCAGAGTTGTCTCTGCAGGTCTGGCCCCATCTGTTGAGGTGGTATCAGACTCACTTTGTTACAGTCTGGGGGCTGGGATAAACTTCTCTTCAGCAGGGAGCTCTGGTGTGTTTTGTCCAGCTGAAATCGAAGCATTGCTGGTGGGAAGTGCTGCCTGCCTGGGTGAATGGCACCTGTATGTACACCTGAAGAGGCTCATTAAGGACTATGGGACAATCCACAGTCTGTCCAGACGGAGAGGCCTCTGAGAGCCAAGTTTTTGTCCTTCACAGCCCAAGCTCTGACCGCAGCAGCACTCCCTCTGCTCACAGCTTACATCTGAAGCCTTCAAGTCTTTGGCTAAAGTTGTATCTTGCAAAGGAAAGGCAGAGACAGACCTTGTGGAAGTGTCTTTCCTGTAAAGGTGGCACCTGCATGTGAATCCAGCATTTCCTGAATAGGAATCACCTGGCATCTCTTCCGTGCTGCCTTACAAACAGCGCCCAAGTGGTAACTTTTTGGTAACAATATTTTGTCACTTCATTATTAGTGGGGGCAAGACTTCCAGCTGCTAGGCTTGTAAGCCCTCCCAGCTCCAGAGAAGTTGTCTGTACCTGGCACCTAGGCAGAGGCAGCCTGAGACAGCCCCACACAACTCTTCCTTCCCCAGCACCTTGGGGGTGAGGCTGCTGGGAAAGCTGGAAAGAACAACACAGGGTATTTGCTACAGTGTTTTAAGCATAAAGACACACCACACTGTGATTATTTTCCGTGTGGATGTGAAGACATGAAATGTGGTGTAATTTATGGTTATGTTAAACTGCAATGCATGAGCTGCTAAGGTGGCTGATGGTTGAGCATCAGCAGCTGGCTGCAGGTCAGATTGCAGCAGGCATTGAAGTCTGAGGAATGCTCAAGGGCAGGTTCCTCTTGATCCTCCAATCTGTGAGGTATTTGGTGAGGTCTACATGGAGCTGATTTACTCACCCTCTGCTTTCAGTGGGAGAAATTGCTCTGGGCTTCCCCAGCAGTGTCATGGGCGGGAGTGGGTGGGGACTGAGAGCAGGTCACAAGAACAGTCCTTGCAGTGCCATATATGCCTCTGTCAGCCTAATGAAAGCCCAATAATTAGGATTGCCATTCTCTTTATTTTTAATTATGAGGTAGCACTTTATTGTAGTGGGCAAAAGTAACCCTGTAATTAGCTTGTATGATTACTCAGTTATTAGCCAGTCTCTGATGCTGCAGACACCCAGGAGAACCCTTGGCAGGCTGTCACAGGGCTGTGTGGGTTGGATGGGACCCCTGGCAAAACTTCCCATCCTACTGCTGAGACCATGCACAAACCTGGCAGGGATGAGGACAGCACATGGCTCCAAGCACGGGGGGATGACCTCCAGCAGTGAGGTATTGCCATCCAAAAAACTTTAGCTCAGCTTTTCTGGGCTGCTGAGACCTCACCATGCTGCATCCCCAGTGCCCCCAGTCTGGTTTCTGTCACCTGCACAGGTACAGGCTGGATTTCCCAGCTCCAAGGCCCCAGCATGCTGACACCCCCTGCTCACTGGGAGCAGCCTCCTGCCAGAGGGCATTGCTCAGCCCTGCAGGGCACAGCAATAGCAATAGCAAAGTTGAGGGCATGGGCTGAGAACCTCATGTCTTTATAAAACAAATTACTTAAGAAAGAAAGAATGAAGGGGTGCAGAAGGCTGCTGTGAGCAGCCCTGTGCCCTTCTCAGCCATCTGACCCCAGCTTGTGCTGGTGCCTGGGGTTGTTCCTCCCCAGGGGCAGGAGGTGGCATCCCCTCTGCCCAGGCAGGGTGCAGCCTGCTTACCTTGCTTGGATCTGAAGGACTGAGAAGTTGATGTGGTCACTTCTTTGGTGAGAAGCAGAGAAGCTGTACTGGGCACGAGGGAGGAGAGCAGGGCACTGGGGCAGGGAGCAGCTCGGCAGTGACCCGGCTGCCCGGTGCATGCAGGCTCACAGCTGTGCACAGAACCTGCTGCAAGGGTTAAATCTTCCTTTGCTGAGCAGGTGCAAACCCCCTTCTCAGCTTAGCTGCCATTGCTGCCTGCATCCCACGCTCTGCTGGGCTTGTGGGGGCTTTCTTGTCCCCTCCTCTCACCCCTGCCAGGTTTGCTTCTCTAGCTGAGCCGTTCCGGGGGCCGGCTGGTATTTCAGTCACTGAAGAAATTAGTAACTGATTTATGTAACATCTCGTGTGACTGACTGCAGGGTCTTCACAGAGAGACAACTGCCAACAAGTATGTGTGCTATTGGCAGAATAAGAAAAAGGGGCCCAGAACATACCCACAGTGGAGGTGGCATCACACTGCAAGGCCAGATGCCACTCTGCTGTGGTGCAGTGGCACCTGTGCTGTGGCCATGTCCTGTTTTGCAGCTCAGCTCTGCAGGCCTGGCCCAGCAGCCACGTTACCCTGCTCTTCCCAGGGCTGACCAGAGCCAGTTCTCACCTGGAAAAGGAGTTTTTGGTCTCCTTTGTTTCTCCAGATGTCAGGCAGCACAGCAGTGTCCAGCAGCACAGCACTCAGCACCCAGGTGCTGTCTCCTGGGGCCTGGCAGCACCTCTGAGCAGCACCTCTCCTGCTGCCCCTGCCCAGCTGCATCAGTGCCCAGCAGGCACAGGAGCTGCAGTTCAGCAGGGGCTGGGTGCTGTAGGCTCCTGCTCCTCTTCCTGGTTCCCTGCTGAGACTTTGGTGTCTGTCTCTCACATCAATGCTCATGGTGGGGCAGGAGGGATGCATGTGAAAACCTGGGCAGAACAATTCTGGGACATTGGATCCTGCAGCTCTCCCTGACTCTCCTGGGGCTGAAGCTTTCAGCTTGGATGGTGCAGGGGTTATTCTGAGCATGCACATGTCCCTGGGCCATTGGTGGCTGACCTGACATCCCTGTGCAGGAATGGAAACCCCACTGGTTCAGCAGCGGTGGGTGGGAAGGCTGAGCAACATGCCAGCAACCCTCTCAGCAGCTGTGATTCAGTAGCAAAGGAAATAACAAAGAAATACTTGCAAAATAAAAATGCTTTTGATGTGAATAGAAATGTTTATAATAATCTGGAATTTTTTTCATGTAAATAAGGCTCAGAAAATGTGTGTTGTCAAAGTGACACACAGTGAGCTCTAGTAGGTGTACCCATCTCAGGATAAAAGGAACAGAAGCCACTCACTTGATGAACCTGAAAGCTTTCTTAGAATTACAAAAGGAATAAATGATCTTAATCATATTAACTCCTGGGTGGTCGACTGAGTCTTTGTGAGCAGTATTCATCACATCCCAGACAGTGTAGTTTTAAACTCTCACAAAAGACAACTTCAGATGATCTCATGGTCTCCTTTTCAGCAGTGTAAATTATTGCTAACACCCAAAGGGCTGGGATTTAACTCTGCCATGAGCGTGTCCCTTTCAGCAAATCCCAGTGGGGAGGCAGCTGCTGCTCTGGCCGGTGCAGGAGCTCCTTGGCAGCCTCCAGGGCCTCTGCCACAGCCTCAGCATCCACCCCTGTCTGCAGGGGCTCTGGGGGCTGACAGCTGGTGAGGGGAGCTGCAGGAGCTGGGACATTCCCTTCTGCCATGCAAACAGCTGGACAGGAGATGTGGCCCCTCCTCGTGCCTCCCCGAGGTGGAGTTCTTGCTCGGGACAGTTCTTGCTCGGGACAGTTCTTGCCCAAGGTCACGGCGGCTCAGAGCGGCATCGGCCCAGCAGCTGCAATCCTAACACCAACTGTGGAGGCTGCCCTGTCATCATGTTTGTAAAGCATGAAAAACAATGTCTGCATTGTACCTTTCCCTCCAGCAGTGTGTTTTGAAAGGCAATTTCTCAGACTGTCTTGATCTCAGGTGAGAGGTGCTGCTAAATTTTTGCCATGCTGACATCGATCCAGCAGCTCTTGCCAGTCTTCTCGGGCGTGAAATGAAAGTTTTTCACCAAAGGACTTATTCAAATGCAAAATGAATTAGGCTTTTTTTATCTTACTGCACATGTACTTCAGGAATTTAGGAATATTAAGAAGCCCTAGAGACTACCTTCTTTTCAGTTACCATGGCTCATCTCAACAAGCAGCAACCCCCTCACTTGCAGGCAATGCCAGAGTTTTGGTTTTTGATGAGGGCAGGTGGGAACAATCCCGTGTTGTTTCTGGAAAAGGTGCTGGAGTCTGGGCACCTCAGTGTGGTGGGTGGCAATGGAAACCAAATTAATTCCCCACTCTCCCTTTCCCATGCCCTTTCCTGCACCTGAGCTGGTAGGAGATGGCAAACACTGTAAAATGAAGTTTATTCACTCAGGATCCTGCCTATGTGTCGTGGAGAGATTATCAAGTGAAAATGCACAAGAGATGCTGTGCCCAACATTTAGGATCTAAACTTGGTCTGATACAATGTAGGGGTTGTTTCCCTACAAACCTTTCATGGCTTCTGTCTCCAGTTCATCCTGGTTACTGCAGCATGCCCCCAAAATCACAATCCTGCAGCAAATGTTAAGAGATCTCATCAGCATGTTGTTTTCGTTAAGTAACAACATGAGGATGAGATAAACTCTCTTACAAAAACCCTTCAATATATATTGTTTGTAAACAGAAAGTTCACCTTCCTCTTTCCTTTTGGGAAAAAAAAAATGATCAAGCAAAGTCCTTTTTTATTGCCTAACCTAGTTTCTTTTCAGGAATAGAAAAAACTGTAAACATTTTTAGCCTTGATTTATATCTTACCCAGGAGTAGAGCGTGTGCAGGACAGGATCCAGCAGTGAATGACCTCTGCTTCACACAGGAGTGGCTCATGGATGGATCAGTCTGGTTTAGCTTGTGAATGCTCACACAAAATACAGCTCTGCTGCACGGGATGGAGCAGCCGAGTGCTGCGTGTGGCTGGTGCAGGTTTGCAGGATCAGCCTCTGCGTGCAGGCTGTGCTCCCCAAAGGGCTGGGATCACAAAGGGGGTCCCCAGTCCTGGTGCTGATGCTGTGCCTCATGCCCTCGCAGTCAGGGCCCTCACTGTAGAAAATGCAGCCTGGTTTTCAGCTGCATCAGTTTTCTGGTTGTGAAACCACACAAAGAGATGCGTAGGACAGCCCAGTCCTCCTGGGAAAGAAACAGCAGGACTGTAAATCTTACCCTGCAGTGCAAACTACAGCTTTTGCCATGATGCTTTTGCTCTCCATTTGCAGCCCGTGCTTTCTGCCTGGTTGAGCTTCCAATGCAGTTTCTCTGGGAGACAACAGCGAGGCCTGTGCTGATTTTGGACAGACAGAGCCGATTCCCTGCCCGGGATGCAGCACAGCACAGCACAAGGAGCAGCCCCCCTGCCTGGAGCTGGCCTGTGGGCACTGCCCTGGGGCTCCTGGGGCAACAGGGCTCCTTTCCTTCACTCTGCAGGGCAGGGCAGGTCAGTGCCCTGGCAAGCAGCACTCCATGCAGGCAGCACCCACATGCTGCAGACAGCTTGGAATTAATAAGAAAAATGTGTCCAGGTCCCGTTGGCAGGTTTCCCAAATGTTTTTTCTGCTTGGATACTTACTCTCAGCAGCACTTGGGTTTGCATGTATGACAGGTTGAACCAAAGGTTTATTGTCTGCACAGCTCCTGTGTTTATCTAGAGATGAATATTTTGGCAAGCAGCAGCTCCTTGAGGCCCTGGGTGTCTGTAGGCACTGGGGTCACTGCAGGCACCAGCCCTGTCAAGGGGTGGCTCCGCTGCCCTCCTGCTTCAGCCACACAAGCACAGAACTGAAAGAAATCAGGAGGATTTTGCAGGAGTTGCTTTCCCCACTGCTTGGAAGTGAGGGAATTTGTTATAAAAACAACAGGGTTAAGAATGTCCCTGCTCCTGGGCTCGTGGTGTCCAGCCCTGCAGAGGGTGCCCTTCTGGAGCTCTGCCACAGCTGCTCCCAGGACAGGGACATCCAAACACTGGGGCCTGGCTCTGATGGGGGACAAAGACTGCACACACAAAACAGAGCAGGCACGAGCAGGATGCAGAGGGGCAGCTCCTCTGACTTCAGCCTTCATGGCTTCCCTTGCCCATCCCAGGAGGGAAAGGCATCTCCAGGAGGTCCCTGTGCCTGTTACACACAGCATTGGTCACCCCTGCAGAGGGACCCTCTCTTTTCTGCTGGATTTAGAGGGGGCCACAGGGATTAGCACTACTCTGACGCTGAAGCTGCTCCTGCAGACAGGTGGAGGGGACACTCCTGCTCTGCCTTCTCCATCTACAGCACCAAGTCCAAAGGCTGAATGCTTTACAGTCCAGCACCATGGCCTCTTCCATGGTTTGATGCTGGGGAATATTGCCCAGGGGTCTTTGGGCTCGAAACTGCTCTGTTAGGCTGGATGTGGTGTTGAAATGTGGAGCCTGACACCTTTCCAGTCCATGACCTACCACACCAGCCACTTGCTGTCATGAGACACATAGTGATGCTGTCCCATAAGGCAAAAAGAAAGATTTTGGGTGCTCTGGACAGAAAACATGGTGCTGCTCTACCAGAAGAGCTAGAATTCATTACTGAATACAGAAAATGAAGTTTCAGTTTGAACTGCCAACAGTGCTCATTTGCAGGCTCCAAGGCTTTAGTACTTAGGTCTCTGGACATTTCTCCACTGAGGTTACACACAGCAGATGGAGCTGCCAGGCAGCAATGGACAGAGGAATGAACTTCAGCATCGTGTTCAGCCTCTGGAGAAATTCTGCAGATGCACTGAACAACAGCTGAGAGCATAAGCCCCCAGGGCATGTGCTCCTAGAGCCCAGCACATCATTTGCTACCATTATCAACAGCAGAAACATTTCTGGAGAGGTTTTCCTCTTCTCTCAGATAATTCTGCATCTTCTGAGAATTCTGAGAAACAACACACCCTTCTCTCAGTGCTCCTTGCTCAGCTACAGAATAGTCAGATCTCTGCACAGCATCCTCAGGCTCTCCTCAGAGAGGCAGCTGAAGGTGGGTGTCAAATACTTTCAACAGTAGCTCAAGTAACTACAAAAATACTTGGTTTTTCATCAACATCATAAGCAACATTTTCATTTTTTTTAATATGTAGATTTTATTTCTTGCTGTAACGCACCACAGATTGCATTAGAGAGTCTGATAACTTTTGTATTTTGGTGGGTTTTGTGTTTTATTGTTGGATGCATATGGTCTTATAACAAGGGGTTTCAGTCTATGACACAACTGGAAGCCTTAGCACATGCCACATGATGGAAAACACATAATTAAAGAGGATCTTGTCACAAAAAAATCCCAGTTTCAGAGTCAATTCTGCAGGACTTGCAAGTAAAAGAAAAAAAATCATTAGAGTATAACAGACATTTCTTGAATCAAGAGAAGGTCATCTGGCTCATCTCCTGGACATTTTATTTCATCATGAAGGATTCTTAACTGATTCTTTAATTTGTTCCAGGAACCTTGTTAGGGAGAGTGTGATGCAGCTTTTGCTCCATATGTGACATGGAGTTTGTTCTAAATTCAGCTTACACACCCTCAGAAATATCTATGATTTTGTAAAAAGGTTTTAATTACATCTTGAAGTTCCTTGTTTGAATACTAAACGCTTTAATTGAACATTTCAATTAAAAGATCTCTTAACATGAGCTCAAGTCAAACCTGGCAGCCCTGCAGACTGAATTCCATTCTTTAGCCAGGGAATAGGGGCAGGAGCAAGGCAGTCAGCCACCTTGAATTTCTCTGCCAATGTCTCAGGTGTGACATTTAAGGACAGCTTTTAAGGGCAGGGAAGAGTTCAGGCTTCCTCATTATCATTCCAAAAAATGTAATTTCCTGTTGCCATCCCACAGAACACAGAGAGCAGGGTGGGGGTTGGTGTGAGTGGCCCCTCTCTGGCTGGCCTGCCATGGGGACAGGTGGCTGTGTCACCTGCAGTCAGCACTGCAGGAAACCCATCCCGCTCCTTGGGGCTCATCCCTCACAGGCCTGCCCCAGGAGGAGGAGCTGGCAGCAGGGGAAGGAGATGGGTCACATCATCCAGGTGACACCATCCAGGTGACACCATCCAGGTCACACCATCCATCGCTCCAGGTTCAAGGGAGCTCAGTTCCCGGGGGAGCGCTCTGGGACAGCGATGGCCGGGCACTTGTCCTTTCCTGGCGGTTCAGGGCCGGCTCTCCATCCCTGCCTGAGCTGTCACTGCCACTGCCAGCCTCGGACAGGGTGTCCCAGACATGAGTGACCATAATGCATTAACTGGCTGATCTGCAAACTGCCTCAGGCACCCACTGTGCTGGGAGGGGAACTCCACGGTTTGCTGGAATTTGCTCCGTGTTTCAGAGAAGTGAGGCACGGCTGGGGTGCAGCCCTTGGGGCTCTCCTGTGGTCAGCAGCAGGTGCTCAACACACACACTGCCCACTCCAGGTGCTCATGGAGATGGAGCAGCAGCACGACTTAAGGAGAAGAGCCAAGAGAATGAGCTCTTGAACGATTTTGGAGAAGAAGATTCCTCATCCTTTTGCAACAAAACACCATATATATGGAATTACCAGTGAACAGGCAATTCAGTAATTGGCCACCTTGTTTCATCCATTTGATAAAGCAAAGAGAAAAAAAAAATTGAAATTTAGAGATAGAAAATCCAGATCTTCTTTAGTCTAAAGCTTTTACAGTAAACTTTCTTTTAAAGTCAACTACTAGGCTAAAACCAGCCCAGCAATTTCTTTTTCTCTCCCCGTTGTTATCAATCCCAAGGTATTAGTAGGATAAAGGAGGTGACTCATGAATCAGTGTGGCTCTTTAGAGGTATGAGGCTGCAAACTCATCCCAAACTTAATTTGGGTGATCACTGGAAGCCACCCTTCCCCAGATACATTTTCTGTCACCACCAAATGCCCATCTAGGCATCAATTTTAGCTTTTCATCTGACTTCCAGGGGTTTCCCTAATTAAGTGCAGTTTGACTGGAAAGCATCCTGCATACATCCTTTACATTTCCATTGGTTTAGAACATGAGGTACTACAAAAGTATTTAACTAGGGACTTTGAAGATTTTTTCCCTGCTATTATTATGTTTATCCCACTGTAGGAAGAATATCCACTGCACCCCAACCACTAGAACTATTTCCTTCCTCCTCTTGGAAATCCATCACCTTCTGCTTTCCCAACCCCACACCTCTCTCCCAATCTGCTGAACACTGCTGAGAAGCCCCAGGGCTTCCTTAGGCAGTTTGCCTGCCAGGGCAGCTGCTCCTGACAGCAGGAGCCAGGGAAGGCAGCTGGGTGGGCAGCAGGCAGGGAGCTCCCACATGATGGCTGGAGATTGCCCTTGGCTTGAGCAGGCTGCAAATGGGAATGTCAAGTCCAATTTTCATTTTACTTTGCAAGCTTATTCGAAACCTTGGGCCTTGTATATACAGCAGGTTCCAGAGCAGGGAATAATTGTTCCTGGTACGTGTTGTACCACTGAACAGTCGCTGAAGCACAACTCCCCCAGCTGACCAACCCCTCAGGATAACCATTTTGAGCTCCTGCAGGAATGGAAAAGGAGAAATTCCTGAGTCTGTGATGACATGCCCCAGCACTCACCAGGCACTGGCAGGTTTTTTAGCTAAGAAAACTCCAAATCATTTAGGCACTCCCTTTAAAACTCTTATCTGTGCAGCATTTGAGATCTTCACTCCAATGATGATGTTTAAAACTCTTATCTGTGCAGCATTTGAGATCTTCACTCCAATGATGATGTCATTTTACTGGTTCCCCTAGGACCTTAATTGTCCCCTAAATTTTTGCTGTGGATAGCAGTACAACCAAAACCAGATTTTCATCATCTCATCAGTTTTGTCAGTAACACAGGCCTGATTTGTGCTTAACAGATAAATTTTTAATTTAGAAAAAAGTGGGGAAAAGGGAAAAAAGGTACCAATCTAACTGTGCTTTTGAAGGTCACATTTAATGAACCTGATCCCATTTTGCATTAAGTCCAGACCATTTTTCTAGGTTGCTTTCTGTCTAAAAATTCTCATGTGCCAAGTTCATGTGTGAGCAGCTTTTGAAACACATCCCAGTCCTACAAGACGGAAGGTGCCACTGCATGTGCTGCTCAAATGGTCCCAGCTCCAAGGGCTGGCTCAGAACTTGGGTTGTGTAATCTCTTACAGGCTTTGAGGTTGAATTTTTGCTGCCTCACTTCCCTATCTCTCTCAGCACATCTTCTTACTTCCTTTTGTTTCAGTCGTGCCATCAGCATTTTCTTTGCTCACCTCACCAAAGTGCCTGTTTGCATTCTTTGGAAAATAACTATTTATCTTTCAGAATACACCACAGACTTATAGTCCCTAAAACTTAAACTGTTTCTTAGCCCAGCTGTGCAACCTGCTGTTTAGCTGGGGCTATAGCACACAATGAATTTCAAGCATGATAAAAACAGACTGGGAAAAGATGGATAGTCCACAAAATTTGTTATGCAAATTGGACTTCTTTAATACTGATGGGCAGCAGGAAGTAAAACCCATCCTCTTTCCTTGGCAGAGTCAAGCTATGCTGGACTTGCAGAATGACCATCAACCTGCTTCCTTGTGGAGAAGGAGCTTGCTCGTGGCCGATGTTGCTGCCTTGGGTAATAGACCTGCACTTCTGTTTCCCTGTTACAGGGCAGGCACCTTGCTGCAGGTTTTTTCTGCTCTAGTGCAAGAGCCTGTCACCCCTCCATGGTCCCTGCTCCTGCACTCATGGCATGGTGAGCACGTGGGGCTGAATGGTCTGGAGCCCACTGCAGTGCCTGACATCACTCAGCCTCGGGAGAGCTCAGTTGCAAGCACCTTCCTCCACCTTGAATGGAACTGGGAAACCACATAAAGAAAAACTGCCAGGTCTCAAACCACACAAAGATGCTTTGCTGAAGTTCAGTGTTTTCTTTACACTGGAATTACACTGGAATTACTGGAGCTTACTGAAATCCCTTTTGGTCACCCCAGGAACATCCTTTGGCCAGAAAAATTCTCATTCATGAAATGCCACTTGCTGGCAATCAACCTCACTGACCTAGAAGGGTTCTCCAGTTTGTTTTGGCAGGAGTGGAATTAGACATGCTGATGCTAAATGGCTTAGCATTAGCAGCAAAACAGCTTAAATACCCTGTCCCAGAAGGTTAAACTGCAATGAGCTTCTTAAAAAGCTCCCAGTGCAATGGGTAAGCACTTGGCTCTGTTGCACAAGGTTGGGGACCAGTCTTCCTCTCACCTCCTTGTGTGGCTATACAGCAGCAGAAAGCATCAGCATCAGAGGAAAATATTTCCAAGTGTTACTTTTGAAACAAAGAAATAAAATTATCAAACTTAGATGTAAAAAAAAAACCCCAAAAACCCAACCCCCTAATGGAATTAAATTTGAGATTAATCTAAGAATAAGGATATTCTACCTTGATTTATATTTATAAATATATAAATTCTTTCCTCTTTAAGGAACCTAAAAAATTCAGCAGCAGGGACTTGGCTTTGCAAATTTACACATTGACAAGCTGATGTGTCTGTCCTACAGGTCACCTGGGGTCCACACCAGCCTGCCTGGGATGGCAGCTCAGGTGTATGATATTCAGATTTTATGTGGCTGGCACGCTCATCTACAGCTAATGGCACTGCCAGTGGATGCTTCCAATACACAAATACCACTTTATTCACCAAAATATGTTGATTCCTGATGAAATGCTCCAACTTTAAAGCACCAAAGTACAGTTTATAGAAGGGACCAGGATTAAAAGCAAGGAGAAGAAAGACCATAAAGCAAACAAACAATAAAGGAGTAATTTCTCCCACTCAAACTGATGTTTCCTGCCAGGCAAGAAATGTCTGGTCAACAAAAACAATTTGCTAAATTGCTTCAGAGAAGCACATCCGTAGTAAAAAGAAACCACCATAAAACACTATCCCCCTAAGAAAGAACAAAACAAGAGGAAGGTAGTCTATGGTTGAAAAATGCTGATTTTCTTCCACTATTTTCCAATCCCTTTTCAAGACAAGTCCCAGACATGTAATCCAGGGCATGACATATTTGAAGTTCTGTCCTTGAAACCTTTTCCTTCTGCCCTCTTCCTCCCAGTCAGGAGTCACATAAAGTAATGGGTCTGCAATGAGTTATAGCATTCCAGATCTGAACTCAGCAAGTACAGAGGAGTTAGGGGGACCCTGTTTCAGCTTCCTTCAAGGCTACTTTCAGCCACTACAGTCTGGTAACATCTGGAGGCCTTGCCAGGAGGTTAAAACAACCATCTGAGCAGTGACCTTAAAAGGTTTCTGGAAAAAAAATATTTCTGGAAACAAAAAATTGCAGAACAGCTCTACCAGAAAGTTCTTCAAAGATATCTAAAACTGCCTTGCCTTGTTTGCTACAGGAATTTTGGGTTCCTGAGAAGCCAAGCAAAACTGCATGGCTTGCAGAGTGAACCTCCAAAGCCCTTAGGAACTCCTACTTTCAAGCCATAATTGTTGCTGTATTTTGCCTGGGACCAGAATCTGAAGTTGTCATTTTCTCCCTAGCTCTAAAAAAAGCAATTTGGCCTTTGACATGATTGACTTGGCTCTACCCTGTATTTCACTGCTAATAACTTAGCCCAGTGGAAAACCAGCATGTGCATCCCCCACCTAAATGGTGGAGATAAGGGATGTATCCCCCTGTCAGAGCCTCACTCAAAAATCCAGGAGTCCTCCCTCTCCAGCCAGTGCTGATGGGATAGCTCCTGGCCCTTGTGTCCTTGCTCATCTGGGAAGCAAACCCACACCTCTAGAATAGTTTGCTCTGTTTCAAGCACATGGTTAAAGATGGAAGTACTTTGCATCTATTGAAGCTATACCTCAGCCTCACTGAGGTGAGAAAGTAATTTGACTCTCAACTCCAAGAGCTGGTGATAATGTGAAGTTCTGACTCCAGGAAAATCACACCCACCCTGAGACTAAACCAAGAGAGCTGCCTCAGCTTTCCTGCTTTCAGCTGGGAACTGAATTACACAGGACAGAATCTTCAGAACACTTTTCTGTCACTTGTCTCTCAAAAGCAGAGTTTGGAGACAGCAGAGCACAATGTAAAGAACACTGAATTGAGCTTCATTATCTGGATTCATATTGATGTTGTGTCTTATCATGAATATTTATGTATTTTTCAAAGATCACGTAGTTGTTATGGCACTTAGCAGGTTTAAGAAAGGTTTTTTTGTTATTTCAAACCCAGCTACAAGAGAACAGAAAAAAAATATGTAACAATCCTTAGGACAAATTATTTTGTTACAGAAAAATAAACAAATAACCTTTACCGCAGAATTCATAACCCCAAGAGTTGAAAAGCATGCTTGGGTCTCACTCATCACAACTGGCAGCTCCTGCTACTACAGCTAACAGGCAATGCCAGTTTTTCAAAAGGTTGGGTAGGCAAAAAATTATTTCCAGTGAAATCCATAGGATTAATGCAAGGTCTCTGAATGCAGCTGAAAGGTTAACAGTGATTGTTTAGAGCAGTTCTCCTCACACGAGTTTAGAGGCCCCTTAAAACCATACCAGTAGCCAATTCCCGTTTAAAGAGTATTTTGAGTAATTGTTTTCAGAAATGAAATTCCCTTTCAACAAATTTTAACTGTAATTTGGAAGAAAATAAAACTACTTACCATTTAAAAAAAATCCCAAGAGAGTTGGGAAAAGTGGCTACATCTTGACTTTCAATAAATTTTCTTATCCAAAGAAAACTGGATATTCTGTCCTTCCTCCCGTCCTCTGTCCATAATCAGGAGACACCAGCCTGCCAGGACCTGGCTGAGCTGTGATTTAGTGGCAGTAAGGAATCCCACCCACCACACATGCTGTGTTCACTCACAGCAGAAGGTGCAGCCAGCTGAGTGACTTCCACAGGCGCTGCCTGGGCTGCTTCTGCAGCACCCTGAACTGGCACCTTTTTAAAGCTTCCGTGTGGCCACACCCCATCCTGGCAGGTTTCCCCACCAGGGGCACACAAGGCTGCCAGAGAGGCCTGGCTGCCCGAGGTGCCATGGAGGGGTTCATGCAGACACCCCCAGCCCCTCCTGGTTTCCCTGTCCAAGCTGTGCCGCTCATCCCTCGTTTGCAGCCTCGTGCAGACAGATCCCAGAGAGGGTGTGCAGGGTGTGCTCTCAGCCCTGCACTTCACACCCAGAGCATCACAGACCCACCGAAGCATTTTCTGCTCAGCAAAGCGGGAGGCAGCACTGCCACACTTGAGGGGCTTCGGAGTCAGAACAAAGACTCAAAATACATTAAACCACGTTCGTAGTAAGAGAAGGCTGACGACTCAATACAGGACATTTTTCATCATCACATATTGTAGATCACTTGAGTGGAAGAATGAGGGAAATGAAGACTCCATGTGAACCTTCTGTGGTATTTAAAAGATCAGCACAACTGCTGAGATCAGAGAAGGCTTTCTTAAACAAAACCCACCACACCATTCAGAGACCTATGTAAAGATACCTTCGTATTTTGTGTTTAAAGGCACAGGAGTAATATATTTCTTATGCTATGTTCCACTCACTTGATTATATATGCTTCCTAATTTTCAGGAATACCTTGATTTCTCCAGGCACATGGAATTACTTCACAGAACCCTACTGCTCAAAACTTTCTTACAGTAAGGGAAGCAGGCAACATCTTCATTAAAGCATCTCAAAGACAGAACTCACATATGCTACAGAGCATAGAAGTGGATCAAATATCCCCACTGGAATTTTTTTAGTCATGGTCTGTCAACTTGCCTTGCTTCCAGACTGGAATGTAGCCCTTTGTTTCGTACATGTATTTGATTACTGCTTTCTCCTTTTGACAAGTGCTTTCATGTATTAAAGAAGTCATTGTTACTTTTCCACTGGTGACTGAGATGCACCAAGCTCTCCTCAGAAAGCCTTGTTAACCTCTGCTCTCCATACTCTTCCCTTTTTCCTATTCCTACAATCAGATTGTAATTTTTATTATGTACTGTAAGAGACTGTCATCTTCCAATTCTAGGAATGGTGACTATGTCCTGAACTATTTTTATAAAGGTGCAAAATTATCCTAACCACCTTTTCTACCAATCTCAATCATTAAATACCAGAATAAAGGGCTCAGATACTTCTGGAAATGGAACATCATGATTCAAATGCAATGACGTAATTTTTTTTTTAAATACAAGAATATCTAATTTGTAGAAGTAAGGTCTGTGACTTGCTAAAGTCAACTCCATGTGCAAACAGGTAAGGCCACTGAGTTCATGTTCAGTGAGGTGGATCAACTGTTTTCTCCAGGTATTAAAATTAACCTGATAACTTTTCACCCCAGTAAAGAGTATGTAAAACTAGAAAATACTTACACTGTGCTTACCAGTGCAGCTCGATCAAGAAAAAGCCACTCAAGCTTCCCTCATGATGACTACATAACTATAACGTTAATATTTTAATACAATTAAATTACTTTCCAAGATCCTCAATACTTGACAGGGGTATGACACTGCTTGAACATCAGTCTCAGTCTCCCTGTAACTATTTCAGTTTCACACCAAGTATCCACAAAGGCTGTAGTTACTCTGAATACCATGGGCACACATTTCTCTGGGGATGGGGAATGCAAGAGCATCACTGCTTCATCACTCTGGGCCTTTCCACAAACTGAGCTATAGTGCCTGAATCCTCTGGACAATATAGAGGTTCCTGCTCAGTTCTCCTTAACAACTCAACAGTATAGCAAGCAAGGGTTTTCCAACTAAATAGAACTATTCCAAAAAGTCAGCTCTTAAAGAAGATTTGATGCCTTTTGCTGTAAGTCTGGGGACCATCTATGTTAAGGTGTCTCCAGAGTTCAGTCAGGAGCTGTCAGAAAGCTCAGGCACCTAAAAGTTGTAAACTAATTAATCAGAGCAATCTTAAAATCAGGTATGGGGTGCTCAGTCTCAACTTCCCTGAAATGAACTAAATGACTAAATGTGTATTAAAATTCTCCACAACAGAAATACAGTTTCATATTGAATTTCTGTATAGGACTCACACCTCTAAAAGGTGTGGGAAGACAGATGACATGAAATCTACACCAAAGGTAGTTGAAAAGTCCATTCATAAAACTTTTATTCCACTTACATCAACTTAATACACATGTTCTGAACAGTTATGCTTGGATTGTTCATGAAAATTTCATAAGACATTAAACAAAGCTAGCCATCATCTCAAGTTATTTCCCTGTTAACTATTTTTACAGCACATGCATGTTAGGCAAGTATCAAAAAAAAAAATCACAAAAGCAAAAAACCTAAAAAAGTTAAATACATGGGTTTTTGTTTTACTGCTGTGCTCGATATACAGTGTCATTATGAATATCAAGCAATTCATTTTTTACTGCATCTTTACTTGTACATTTGTTCTTAGGTTGCTTAAACCATTTAAATACAAATAAAATGTGTAGCAAAAATAATGAAAGCAACAGCAGGTAACTTTACAAATAATGGAATGTGAACCGTTTCTCTGTCCTTCCCTAGAGAAAGCTGACTGGGTTATCAAACTGCCTTAAGGAACACTTCAGCTGCAATCTAAGATGTACACTTGATTGGAATATTCCACAGATGTCACATGTTCACCTGACATGCAATATCTATGGGACATGGGTTTATTCGCAGCCATGTGTGCTCCAGCTTGGATATTCAGACTAACTACACCTGTGGCTGCAACATTGATTATCCCTTTTTTCCATCGTGACAGACCAATATGCAAGCAGTCATCTTTGCCTGACATAGAAAGCTGTTTTAACACTGGCCTTGTGGGAAGCCACAATGTACCAAAAGTACTATGCCAAACATGTAAAACTTGTATAAAAATTTCACAACCCTATATTGGCCACCTCAGATGAAAACAGATAAATTCCCCAAATGTTAACTGGCTCTATTCCCCTAATATTAAACAAAACCACATGGGAAATATAGAAATCCAAATAGAAGTAACATAAACCTTTCAAATCGTAAACAAAAACTATTTGTGGGACAGCATGGATGACAAATGGTCTACTGTTTAAATTTCAGAATGAGGCAGATGGAAGTTGGAAGGCTGGTTAATTCTCCCCTCCTTCTCCTGCTTCGGCTTCATCTCCTTGGGTATCCGATGTCCACAACTGTTTAGGAAAGAAAACAGAGTAACAGGTACATTATTATACATTTATTACTAGTAATTACAAAGTAGTTTTTAGAAAGAAGGCTTATGTCTTAATAATAACAACTTCTAAGAGGTCCTACCAAGCACTGTGGAGAAAGAAAAGGCACACAGTAACATGAATCTGTTTCTTGGCTATGACAAGATGGAAATCCAGTTCTAGGTGACCCAACCCTACACTGCATTTAATGAGCAAGTTTATGAACAGTCAAAACCCAAGTCTCTTACTCACAGGGCTCACTAAATATGACTAACAAGCAGGTAAGAATCAGACCTACTGAGCAGGTAAGTGACAATCAGGAACTAACAGCAATTTCTTTTTCCTCAAACAAGTTTTACATGCCTTTCTGAAGGAAAAGCTTCAGTAGAAGTATCTCTCCACATCCAATGTTACAGCAAACGTTACTTTTTCTTCAGAACAGGCATCTGAAGGTTTTCTTTGTTTTTTAAACCCAAAATATTTCATCAAAATCTCTATCCATTGGCTCTGTTCAGTTAGTTGTGCTCTCCTTTAGCAATTTTCAGAAGACTGAGCTGGTAACTTGGCAGGCAAGGCAAGGATGGAAGAAAATCAGGCTAAGCATGCACTATGCACAAAATGTTATTTTCAGCTCCATAAAATCATACTAAGGAACCATACATCAAGATTAAGTACTAGCTAAGGAAACTGAGCATCAGTTCCAGAGCAACAGTCAGAGCCAAGAAATTATTTTGTGAACCAAATATCTCCATGCTGGCTGCTCCCAAACTATTCCCAGCCCAGTATGATTTGTCATCTCTCACTTTATGGAGTTAGAGAAGCATTAACCAAATCATTAATTCTGCATAGTATAAAGTGGTAAAACATAAAACAAATTAATTCTCTCCACTGACAGTGCTATACCACTGAAGTCCTACAGAATTCCTTCATTTTTAAAATCCATCATCAGAAACATTTCATGCTTTCAGGAGCAGAAGGCAACAGTGAAACCTGTACAAGACCAGTAGCCTTGCCCTTGCTATGAACATAATGCATGGTATCTGCACCTAATCTTCCTTGCTGAAGGCACTAAGCAACAAGTTGTTTTACTGGAGACAACAGCACACCAGTAGTCTGTTTCCAGACCCACACTACAATCTGTAGTACATTATTATATTACTACATTAGTCTCAATTTCAGTGCTATTCTTGTAAGGAAGAGTTAGTAAGAACAGTTTTACCAGAATTCCATCAGAGGTTTCTATCCTAAATCATCACCCCTAGAATACAGTCACAAGGATAATTTAGGATGGAAAAGACCTTCAATATCATCAAGTCCAACCATGAACACTGCCAAGTCCACCATGTCCCCAAATACCACATCTACACAAATTAAATACTTTCAGGGATGGTGACTCAACCATTCTCTGGGCCACCTTGCTTGACAACCCTTTTAGTGATGAAAATTTTCCACATGTCCAATCTAAAATACACATTCATTAAGACAAAAGGGCCTGAGTGCTATGAAAGGGGCATTACCCATTTTACCAATTGAGACATTGAGGTCATTTTAACAAATCTGCTGGGGGTGGGAGGGAAATGCTTAGGAAGGGCTGACTTTAATAAAAGAAAACAGAATTTCATAACAGAGCAAAGAAATTACCTAGCAATTCCAGTAAAACAGATTCTGATGGTATGTTAAGCAGCCCTTTGAACACTTCTCTGCCTTCAGTCCCCAGAGAATGAACAGAGACTTCTTCAGCCATACAAGACTCAAGGTAAAACAATCAACAACTGAGGAAAGTGCTACTGCACAGAACTGATCAAAATGCTGAACTGCTGTCTAAAGCCCACCTACCTCAGACTTGACCACTTGCATAACTAGCAAAACAGACCTGTCTTACATTTATGAAATTCACTGCAGTCTTTGCCAGTCACACACAGATCAGAAGTTATCTTATACCTCAAGAAGTTGTGGAAAAACAAGGAATCAATGCACTCGTACAGACCATGCTAAGCATTTAAGGCAAGGTACATCATTCACTCAAGAATATGTAATCTTGCATCTGTTTGCAGCTTTCTCCCTTGTAATGTAAGCTCACATCAATTATCAGGCCTACTACCCTAATTCACCCACTAGAGTAGCTCACTCTGACTTTTGTTCCTGTGTGAAACAATTTGCTTTCCAACTGCTATGACAAGCTTTACATTATTTTTACTGGGAAGCCAGCAATTAAAGTCAGCTTCTATTCTCTGTTTCAAAAGCACTCCTTCAGAGGGCAGCTCTTGAGCAACCCCACTCAAGGGGACAGTACACAGACACGGAGAACAATCCAGCCCTGTATCTGTCTCCAATACGGAGGTTGAGAAATTGCTTCCGTTTGTTTTGTAAGCAACAAATAGAACAATTACAAGTAGTTTTTGTAGCAGTGTTAAGTTGCCATTCCAGTGGAAAAGGCTCCAAAAGACAAGAGAAATTAGATGTTAAGACACAAAAGCAGAAAGTATGGCAACTCCCATTTTTTACAACTGCACAATTTTACTTGTAGTTAAAGTAGTGCAGCTATTTGCAAAGGTCTCTGATATTAGAAGCACAAAGTGTTAACAAGGGGCTACATGTGGCAACAAGAAGTGTTTCTCATTTTTTCATTTCTTGCTTACAGCTCTTCTCCCCACAGACCAAGGAGTGAACTAAGACATTTAATTACACTATTGCAAGTTTACTTACATTTAAGTTTCATTTGCTTTAGATGTTTATCTTTGCCAGTTTTAAAGTTCAAAGTAGGATAAAAAAATCCCGCACACAAGATGGAGATTTTGATTATTCTGACAACTTACACCACAGACAGCTATGAGCCCAAGGAGGAAAAAAAATTAAGAATTAAGACAGTTATGTTACAACTGCTGTGGAAATAGCTTGGCTAGCATCGACTTCCATTTCAGCTTTACCAAAATTAAAGCCAACCAAAAAAACCTCTAAACAACAGGTCCTTAAATGGACTTGCTAGCTGCTAGCTTTGTTTCCAGTTTTCATGTCGAATCTCTTCCTTGCAGATACATTCATGCAAAATAAGCTATATGAAATTTGATATAAGCTTTAAAGAGGCAAATGCAACTGTATTCTCAAATGCTGTTTAACACTGGGTAGTGGGTTTGCTAGTCACAGTCCAGACTCATCATTTAAACATGCTAGATTCCTTGAATGAAATAACCTTAAAAATGTGGTTAATTTGTCATTTGTCAGAAAATCATGTTAATTATCATGCAAACCAAGAAAATAAAAAATAGCTAGGCAGGAAAAATATTTAGCTCAGAAGGATGATGTACTATAGACTTTTTTCTGAATGACAAACATAGCTCCATGGCCAGGAGCAAAAAGGACAACTTGGAGTGCCAGGAAGACCAATCCTGTAATCTATATACAAACTTCGATGATACTCACTGTCAAGTTGTCTCTCAGTAACTGCATTATTAGCGTGCTGTCTTTGTATGACTCTTCACTTAATGTATCAAGTTCAGCAATTGCTTCATCAAAAGCCTAATGTTATAAAAACAAACAACTCCATTAGCCATGTGACAAAAGGTTATGCAAATCATTTAAATGGAATTTCCCCCTCTTTGACTTACCGTTTTTGCAAGGGAACAGGCTTTCTCCGGGGAATTGAGAATCTCATAATAGAACACGGAGAAGTTCAGAGCCAGACCTAATCTGATGGGATGTGTTGGTTGCATCTCCTTTTTACTGATTTCAAAAGCTTCTTGATATGCCTGTTGTGATTGCTCCACTATCCCTTTGGGGAAAAAACAAACACAAACAAAAGACACAACAAGTCAGTAACTCACACGCTGTATCCAGATGTACCATCAGGACATCTTCATGTCAGAAACCATGTCAGGAGTGAACGCCTGTGAATGAGCACTTTTCATTAAATCACAATTTGTTAGGTAGATTTTATTAAATTACATTTTCAAATTATTAAAAAGGAGGGAAGTTGTTACTGACCAAATCACAGGTTTGAGTCTCTCCCAATGCCCTGTGGCTACTTGTATTTACAAATGTTTGCAGCAGTTTCATAGCACTGAAAATAAAACCCACCATCTACTTTATACAGTATCACAATTTCAACATCTTTAAACACTGCAACGCATTAGAGAGCCACATTTTAGTCACAGGAAACACTGATGACCTTTGCCTGTCATGCTGAACCCTTTCAGTAAGAGTCATCTGTGAGTCTCCATTCAAAATGCTCAGCAAAGATAGTGTGGCGTACCTCAAATCAAATTAAATATATATATTTAAAAGCTTTCAACATAGTTCTACTCCCAGTGCAGGTATGGAAAGCATTTTACCTAACTTAAAAGTTGTAGTAGCTATAAACTTTGAAGGAAGAGAAGTTTATAATTTGGCTCCTTTATTTTAGAGACAAATCTCTTGTCACTCAATTGGTTCAGTTGTACAGGTTATTAACACTTGGCAAAAACTGGCAACTACAATGTGTAAGATTGAAGAGCTCAGCAGTTTCCTTTCTCAGTGCAGGCACCTGAACTTCGAGCAGGTTCTGCCTGCACAAGGCAGAGATCATGGCCCAACACAGCCCACAAGCTGCAGGGCCAGGGAGGCGCTGAATGCTGAGCACAAAGGGGCGCTTGTTCCTCAGCTCTCCACCAGCATCTGAGAAAAAGGTGGGCAGAAAGTCATCCAATTCAGATGCAAGAAGGACTCCAACCCTAACATTTCTGGATCAAGCCAGAAATGCATCCAGCATGATGTCTGCAAGAGTGCAGTCACACATATTCAAAAACAAAGAAAGGACTTTTAAGGTAAGGACTCAAAAATACAGCAGGATTTAAGTACTTTCACACTCCAAGTCTGAAAACAACTGAATACCAATACTCAGGATGTCTATGCAATCACTATTTGTTCACCTCTGGATATTCACAAAAAATTAAAGCATCATATTGTTCTCTTCCACATGGAAGAGTGAGGCCATGGTCAGCAGAGTTCATCAACACTGCTCTCTCTGCACTCATCACTAATAATGGAATGCTTCAGATCAGACAGCTGCCCTAATATCTTGAAAATGACCAGAAGTTAGTACATTACAGTTGAGAAGAACTAGGTTTACTGCAAGTGAAATTTAGAAATTGTGAGAAATGTTTAACTCTTCACATAATGGACAAGCCTTAGAAAATGGTGCTGTTTATGAAAGGCAAAACAAGCAGAATGAAAAACAAGTAACTTCAGGGAACAAAGCTGAGAGTTTTTTATTTTTTAGTAATTTTTCTTTAACAGAATTTCAAAACAAGAAGTGTATTTTTTTCTCCTTATTTGAGAAAAGAGTTACCTTTTGAGCAACAATTCGGAGCACTTAGTGTATAATTTGATGTATTCTGTTAATTTTTAAATCAGTCACACAGTATAAAGAAGTTTTTCTTGAATTCTTTAGGAAGTGTAGCTCCGAAGTTCAAGGATAAAAAAGAGTGAGGTACCTGCTTGACATTCCTGTCTGCTAGACTGCCATAAGGAAGCCCCATTTGATAAAATAACAATGTGGTTTATGAAGATAAAAATCTAATTTCTAGGGTTGGGAGTTTTATATTGTTGCTGTATTCACTGCAAACAGCTGGAAGAATAGTGTCCAACTCAGCCATTCCTTCCTAAACAATAATTATCAACTGCTCTTCTTCAAGGTTACAGATAACATACAGGAAAAACATGTGACATTAAACATTGGAGGAGGGGGATGAATTGAAAAATGGAAATCCACTAAAACCTGCTCAGCCAGGAGACTGGGTTAAATGAAAATAAACTTTAAAAGCACTTTAAACAAAGATTTTCACAGTCTAATTTTAGAGTCTGTAACTTAATCCTCAACAGAAACTTTGGGACTCAAAATAATGTACCTCCCGTGCACGTGAACAGAGATCACTAAAATTATCACAGGAGAACATGGTAACTCTATAGCAGATCTGAAGCACTGGTAACACATACAATTCTGCAGTCACCAAGACTGGCTCAGTTTGCATGCAGTAAACATCAGAAATCAAATTGAGCCTTACATACTAGAGTCTTAGGATCTTTGTGTAACTCTCTATTATGCAGCATTCTGGGAAAACTGGGCTTCACTGTCTAACGTGGATGTAACACATGCCAGTAAAGCAGACACATCTATCCCCTTGAAATTACTCCACGTCTGTTTGACACCTATTAAGTCCCACAGCCATGGTTCTGTGCTGCACTGGGGGGTTTAAGGCTGCAGGTGCTGCGGAGGGCAGCCCAAGGGAGTGTGACAGAGCAGGCTGGCTCTGTGTGAGCTGAAGTGTGCTGCTCCTCCGGGCACAATGCCAGCAGCCCTCAAGTGGCTCCAGGAAACAGCCTGGCACTGTTTGCAGCAAGCTGGATGCATTGCTCTGCATTGCTCTGAACTGAAGGGGACTATGCACAGAGACAGCAATGCTGTTAGGGCATCTCCCACCACAGCAGGTAAGGAACTCAAAATGTTGAGTACCTAATATTAACTTTTTAAACTAAAATTAGGTGAAGATAACCTACCTGCAATTGTGACAAGCTGCTTACATAAAAATACAAGGAACTTGAGGAAATAGAAGACATTTGGACATTAAACTATCATGGTTACAGAATAAATTTTCCTAACAGTAAGATTAATTTATTAAACCTTTTCTCCATCAGGTTGTTTCTAGTCTCTTTGCTCACTGAACCTATGCAGACTTCTTACATTCTGTAGAAATGCAGGAGAAATGGCAAGAATAAATCTGAGGTTAAAACCCCTAGCACTCAGCCAGACAGAAATGCATAAACCAGTACTTCAGTGGTAAACCAGATACATGCATGCAGAAGCTGGAGACCATTGCAAGATTTTGTGACTCAGTGTCTGTTTCGCACTTCCACCGGCACGTACGTGGAGATTTCTGTAACTCATTTGAAAGCCAACAATCTATGATTTTCCTTCAGAAAATAGGAAGCCTATCAGTAAAGAAATTTACATCCAAATCAGAATTACTCTAAAATTGGGGTTGTGTCACTGCCCCACCAAAAGCAATCCAACTGGACAATGTTTATCCATGAGCTGACATACAATACCTTTCTTGTCATCTCCAGCAGCAACCTCAGCCAAGTAACGGTAGTAGTCTCCTTTCATTTTCAAATAGAAAACTTTACTTTCTGCTTGCGAAGCATTAGGGATCAAGAACTTTTCCAACAGAGACTAAAAGAGAAACAAAGAACACAGTGTTTTGAACATATGCTGAACCAACAATTCAATTATATTTCAATTTATTTCAAAGTCAAGACAGCTTCACTTCTTGCTTATTTTCTTCACATCCTACATAACAGAGTCAGCTAGAGAACGTGTTCTGGATTCCAATTCTAGATATAAAAGGAATGCTGCATTGTGTGCCTTGATGGGGAGAAGGAGGCTGTGTCGATTTAGCACATGAGTTTTCTGTGACCAAAGGATGGCTTTCTATAAGCCACTATACAGAACCCTGGCAGAAATAAGGTAGTCCAAAGACTCTGGGCAGAGGGTATAGCATGGAAGAAAGCCTACATCCACCAAATACAATAAAAGGATTTGATATATCAGTTGCCAAATCAGAGATCTAATTATTTTACATACGCAGGCAATAAATAAGCCTCCTTAGCCCAGTTCCCATTAACTTGAATGCTCTACTGGCACCACCAGCAAGAAACCACAAGGTGAACCTGTATTCTTGCATTTCCAGACAGCTAACAATCTGACACTGAGCTCTGTAGCAGCTCTATCTGACTTTATGTGCTGCCCTAACAGGTATTTCCTTTATCTTCCAAAGCAAAGGTAGCTCTCTGGAGTTACTCCACCAAATCCTCCCCATGGGCTGACAGTTAAGACCAGGTTTTTCTAGATTATTCTAACTGCTTGTTAACATAGCAAATCAACATAGCTGAGGCAGTCATGTAATTTAGCAAGAATTCTATTACGATGAAAAGAAAAAAAAAGGAAAAAAGTCACTAGCTCCAACACATTCAGTCAAATTAAGGTACAAGCTTGTCAAACTTTATGATATTGAGTGCTTCAAGCCAGACTTTAAAAGAAAAGCCTGTTATTTAAAAGTCAAAAAAGGTACAGCATGCCTGACCACTCAGAATTCAATCAGAAGCTGTTACATATACTTGATGAAGGTTATGCAGAAAATAATTTTTAGAAGCGGTTTTAGTACAAATTTTTGGCCATCTTTTTTTCCTGTAAATTAGATTATTGACATTGCAATTCTGCTTCACTTTTTTAGCTTTTACTTCCAAGGATACCACAGAAATGGATGAACTCATTTACTTCAAACTTACAGAAATGATTGCTGCTTTACAGCACCTTCCTCTCAAGGCTATCCAGCAGGTTAAGTGAATGTCTTACAGGACATACTCCTGGGAGAGGCTGCAACTACTGCACTGTGCCACCAGCACCTGTGGTACCTGCTCTGCTTAACAGGCCAACTATTAAGCTACAGAAAACTGTAATTCACAGAAAGAGCAAGAAGAGCAAGTCTGGTCTCGGTTTTTGTTTTGGTTGCTTTTATCTTTAATCAAAGTACTGCTAATTCATTTATATGAATAATGAATATTTATTGGTAGACTCAAACTTGTGTGCAACTCCTCAAAATGAAGTGACCCACCCTAGCATCTCTCTCATTTCTATTGCAGCAGACAGATAATAAAGAAATCAGGCTAACACACATGAAAGTCAGACAAGGTTCAGCCATGCCTATGCTACAATGAGATAAAAACCTGTAAGTGGACTTTCTTTAGTGGCTTCAACATTATGGATTTATTAGTTCATCTTTAATATTAGGCCTTTCCAGTACTGTGGGGCTTGGTATGTAACTTCATTTTATAACCAGACACTGAAAAATACTGCATGTCCTCACTTCCCATCCGAATGACAGCAGAGACCATTCTGTGGCAACAGAAGGAACTCAACACAAGCTAGCCAGCAGCAGAAGTATTTTTCTGGAGACAGTCAAATGGGCTGCTGAGCTGCCTCATGCCAAAGGCACCCTTCTGAGGGCATCCACCATGCCAGGAGAAGGGTTCAGAGCCAGCTCTGCCCCAGTGAGGCTGGGATGCAGCAGGAGGCCAGCAGGTTTATGGGTCACACACTGGCTCACCACTAGAGAGCTTCAAGGTTTGCAGCTGCAACATTTTCATGAGTGCCAAGAAACTCCAGTGACAACTGAAGGTTACCAGCTACTAAGAACAAGCTACTAAGAACTTACTAGTTTTTTCCTGTGAGACTTCAATTAAGCCAGGTGTGTCAGTTTGCACCTACACTTCTGGCACGGTGGGGAGTTGCCTTTCTTCTGCATCCCCCATTAACTGGCCAGACCAAAATATTTTTAGTGATTCCAGAAACAGGAATTATTCCTTATCTGTACAGAAGGTTTGATTGAAATGTACAGCTCTACTCACTCACACAGTAGCAACCAAGCTCCAAGATTTAAACTTCACTCAGATCACAAATGAGGTGAAATTGTTTGTGAACTGAATGGGTGAATTGCACCAGCAGACAGATAGAAGGAAAGACTACTAATTGTCTTCTTAAACAGACCAACACTAGCAGGGCAAAAGGAGCTTGGAGACTGTAGATCTTGTACTGCAAGAAGTTCTAGAGACGTGTTGAATTTCAAAGACTGATGAACTGAGAAAACCCCTTTGAACAGCTATTCACAGAATAAGCCAATGCAGAGACTCCAACTCAAACTGCACTGGGAGCTTACTCATATTTGGATGAAAGAGTCTATTTTATACAAACAACACGTAGGACTGGTGTCCCACATATCTTTGGAAGAATTTTATTTATGCCAAATTCTTCATAAACAGCAACAATAAAACCTGCAAGCAGATGAATATTTAAAAGCTAGCATGTGAAATGACTGAAAGGAGATCTCTACCCTATTATTTATTTAGTCTTATAAATTCAGTTTCTTCTGTTGGTATTAGCCCATTTATGTCAGGATCTATTTTCTTTTACTGACACAAGTAGACACAGACCACTCCTTTAAAGTTAGCCTGAAGATTCAGGGTACACAGATTTATGCTAGAGAGTGGCTGTGAAAGCATAACCTGCATGGACATGGTATGGCTACAGAAAGCCAGACAGGTAAGACCAATGAAACTACTAACCTTTTAAAGTTAAATTGCAGAAGGCAGCAGAATCAACAGCACAACAAATCTAACAATTTGTTATCTGCCAACACACGTCAGTTTATGGGGAATACTGTTTATCTTGTGGATTTTTCTAATAGCTTTAACTGCAAAGCATTTCTGGAGGATAGAGTTTCTTCCACAAGGAGGAATATCTTGATATTTAAGTTCTATTGATAGATTGTTTGTCCATAGCTTGATTAGTACCAGCAATACAAGCCCACCTTCTCTTTCCTTTACCAGTTGATAGAGCAGTGCTCATCAGTATAGATCACCATATAGGCCACTGAAGGGGTAGCAGCTAGTCCAAGACTGGATCAGCTAAGTGATCTGTATTTACTAAGTTGATGTGATCTGCATCACTGCCCTGACAACTGCAGTCCATACAGCATGTCTATTATTACATTTTATGTAATATTTAAGGTCTCATGCTGGTTGATTATGTTCCTGCTATCACAGAAAACTCCCATCTAGGTTTGATATATACTAACACATGGGCAGTTAATTACAGCATCTTGAAGAACAGTCTTCTGAACAAAACCAAAGTCCCTGCCCTTGAAACCCCCCAAGGACACAGCAGTAATTGTAAGAGCTTTTAATTTGACAGCAAGAATCTAACTGCTGTGAAACAAACCATACCACTGTAGTCAACTAGGCAGATGCAGCAGTGTTTTAGAGCACTTTTCAGCCCAAACCTGTAACAACTTGTACAAGTGCTTCTAGCACTTTTTGTAAGTCTTTTCGGAAAGATTTCATGGGAATTACTGTTTTTTAAAAGGATGTACTAAATTTGAGTATCAACTCTTACTGACATGCCGGCTGTTCAAAGATCAGGCTTCAACACTTCACCCCTGCAATTCTGGTTATGACTATGCCAACAGCTTTGGCCCTCTGGACTGGCCAACAAACACATTCAAACTCAGGAGATGTCAGCTCTGCTCACACATACCATTGGTGTGATTTGGTACATTTCCTCACCCTCAGCAAGTACTAAACTCTTTGTCTGCAAAGACATACCAGAAGCTGTCTGCACACAACTTGAGTGGTCCTAATGGTGAACTTCAATCCTGGATTATTTTAAACACTAAACTGGAAAGAGATTGACTTCCTTCATTCTTACACATATTCTACCACCTGAACAGGATACAGTCAACAGGAGGCAACATGAAGCACATCACATTTTGAGCCACTTTGATGAAAGGCTTTTCATCAAGGCTCCTGTGGTTTGTAAGATAAAGTCTGAAAGGTTAGGAATTATCAGACTTAGGAAGGTGAAAGAAGCCTAACAAGTAGTAACAAAAAAACCCCAATATCCAACCTCTCCTAAAAGTCTGCCTGCTTTTTACTGCAAGTGAACATGCTTCAGTTGTTGAACTGTGGTAAGGCCTGCAGCTGAAGACAGGAAGCCAACACAAAGATTTGAAGAGTCCTTTCCTGACTCTTGAAGCCTAAAATTACTCTTGTTTTAAAAGCATTTGTATCTTTGGAAAATGACTTGTGCGGACCAGAAATCTATTCCCAAATCCACCATAAGAGCATTAAATTAATTTTATTTTAATGCTCAGTTTTGCCTTGTTGCTTCTAGTTCAGTGCTTATTTCCCTTTATTAAGGGCTTGGTCTCAGTACATGTTATTGCCTAGAAACTTTAGATAATTATTAATGTACTAGAGAATTGCATCAACAACTCGATTTTCTATTTATATATTTCCCTCCAGACAAGCAGGAAAATTAGAATAGTCATCAGATTCTAGGAAAATGTAGTAGCAATTAGCAGATAATACACAGCTAAATGTACTGAGAACAAGAAGCCTTATCCTTAAATATAAAAAAATTAATTATTAAGATATCTAAATGAATTAAAACACTAGAACTATAGGAGAAATAAAAAGATATTATTCTTGCACAAAAGAACCAAGGTGCAGAATGGAAAAACTTGAAAAAGAATACACTGATAAACTTTAGGTACTTTAAATAGTATCAGTTCTTCTCTGAAATAACCTGGCTTTTTGTTTAATAAAAAAGTAGGCTTTTTGTTTTCATGCAGTATCAAAAGATACCTAACAATAGTTATGATGTTTTTTCTAATTTTGAGAATAAATTACACAAGAGTACTACCTGAACTTCAACTCACTTGTCACCCATCCATGGTATACGACATAGGGATGAAGATGATGTGGAAGAACTCTTGTTTTTTGAATTCATGAAAGACATGAAAGAAACTGATCTTTTTTTGAGCTCAACCTGAAACTAATTTAATGACAATAGCCTGGACAGGACTCCTCTGTCTGCTAACCTCAGTGCAGCATGGCCCAGAAGAGGATGCCACTAGAAAAACACATGAACAAAGCAAGAAAGTGTAGTGCTTCTCTTAACCTCCACCAATGCCCAGGGACTTCCTGAGCCAGATGTGGTTTCTCTGGAGGTAATAACCTTTAACAGGCTTCTTGTCCACATTCACACGTTGTTCAAACTCCCATTATATCAAAACAACCTTAATACCCACAATGCACCAGAGAAGAAGCTGCAGATACCTGTCTACCTGTACATGAGCGTTACTTTTGTCTTTAAACTACTTCTCAGTTTCATAAAAAAAAAAAGAAAATAAAAGACACCTATCAATTCCCATTAGAAGGTAACAAGTGATTTTCCATGACTGTTTTCCACATTAGGAAAGTTTACGAGCTATAAAACAACACATGCAATTAGCTGCACTGCACAGATTGGCACACGCACTACGAAGGGTTTAATTAAACCATTTGTGGCCAGTCATTTTATTTACACACATCCATCTGAATTATTAGAGAAAGGAGACAAATATTTGCATTTTTAAGAGGTATATTTTCAGACAATCCCTTCCCTGCTTTGACCCAGGCTTACTATGCTGCTCCTGATTACTGTTCTGCCCAGAGTTTGGGATTAAGGGCTCTGGAACTGCTGCCTCACGGGTGACCTCCAACCCTCTTGTGAAAACCAAAAGGACTGTTCTCAGCCTTCTACTCCAGCCAAAAGAGAAGCTACAGTTTAAAGTCATCTACAGAATTCTCTCTACTAGTCTGCTCACTAGAATAGGAGTACAAGAAAAGCTGTCAACATTAGTGGCTGCTGAGGCATTGGAGATCCCTGCTGAAACATCTGCTGAAGAAGGGAATCAGCCTGCTGCCTGTTCTCAGTACCTGTTACTCTTTTTTCTCATCAAATTAGCTGCCCATACAAGAAGCAGCTGAAGCTGAGAAAGGTGACAAAGCTCGCTGGAAGAGATGAAGCAAGAAGTATGACCCTGAGCAGGGGAGGAATTCAGAATTTGGGACAATGAATCTTAAAGAAGGAGGGAAGAATTTGACTGTGGAGTAATTTGCAGTTAGGAGATGTGACATGAGGTGCACAGGGACATGTGGAATTGCTCAGAGCAGGAGAAAGGTACACCTGATTAGCAGTTTTGCTGTAGTCAATCTGGTGAAGATCTAGAAAGGAAATGAGTAGAGGAAATGAAGTCTGAGCAGTAAGACGGTAACTGAAAAAAAAATCTAAAAGAACTAATGGACAGAAGAAAATCCCATATGACAAACAATGGCAAGAAATCTTAATTTATACATAAAACCACTACTAAACCAGTCTAAATGTGCTCCCTTAGAAAAGAGAACAAAAGCAGCATCACTATGGGCAGGTGAAGGAAACACAGAAGAAGTTGGACACCCTGAAAAATCATCTTTACATGCTGAGACCTGCTTGGGGGATAGACACACGTCAGTAAGGAGTAGGTGTGTGCACAAAAATGCACACAGGGCACTTGGCATGGACACACCACTGATCAGCAAAACAAGAGACAGACAGAGAGCAGTGAGACACCTGAGGCAATGAGGAGCAGCATCTCAGTTCACACTTTCACAGCCATACATGGAGCTCCCTTTGCAGATCTGCCTTCTCCAACTTAGACTAGCATGTCCTTTACTAGCTAGTTTCTTCTACTTTGCTTTCCAATCAGTGTTTATGGCAAGGGAGGCAAGTGTGCCTCATAGCAGGATACACTCTTGAGATAATTCAAAGGACTCCTCAGGTGTTTAATGCCAATCATTGTTGTTTTTTACCAAAGCATGCAGAATAAACATGACTGTGAAGAAATAAAATTCTGAAAGACAAGCAAAAATATCTCCCCAATTTAGTAACCCACTCTGAGGAAATTCATGAAAGGCAACAGCTGTAAAGAAATATTTAGAAAATATTTCTATTCTCTAAAAATAGAAATTTTTCTATTATTCTGTAATAGAAAAACATTAGGATTAAAGTCTTAATATTTTTGAAGCATCGCTGTAGATCTTAATAAACAGTTTCCACTGAGGATCAAAGTCAATATGCAATTTTTACCTGGGCCTTTTTTCCTCAGCATCACCTCATTAAATTGCTTCTTGAATATTGGGGACTTGCATCAAAATAAAATGATACCAGATGCATCTATCATTATTCTCTTCACAACATCCTATGTGGAACTTCAGATAATAAAAAACTGAAACCAACTGGGTTGGGTGAGAATTTCTGCCCAGGGTGTGGGTCTCAGCTACAGCTATTGCAGCTGTACTCCAAACCAGAGCATGTCTTAAAAGACTCTACAGTTTTGGTCTCTAAACAAATACTAATAAAACTCCCCATAAATATGATGCAACACTTTTTATCCTTGCTCTGAAATAGCACCAGGAGCCATTTATCTTTTAGCAGTTTGCACTCTGAGCAGATTTCAAACCTTCTGAAGTAGAACATGGATTGACTAGGGGTTCACTATAGCACACAGTGTTCATAAAACCATTTCATTAGGAAAAATGCCATTTTAGCAATGTAAACCTCATCTGCACTAGGAGAAAATGACCAGATGAAAGATCAGATTACCTTTGTTAAATCTTTTGTAACATAATCACAAAGGGTAATATCCAGAAAAAAACCCCATCACCAACAAAAACCAACTGAAAACTTTTCTTAGCCTCATTTGAGCTGCCTTATAGAATCAAAGAATCATAGGTTGGAAAAGACCTCTGAGATCACTGACTCCAACATATTATATCTGATAAAAACATTAAGAATTTACTGTTGTTCTCAGCAGGACATGACTTATTACTACTTCTCTTTGAAGAGGCATTGCCAATCTTCTGTCAGATTTCAAGAAAAATAATCTACTGCACCAGAGTTAACATTCAGCAAAAAAACCAAAAAGAGTTTAAGAAATAATCACAATCTTAATTCTCTTCAATCAATCAACTTTAACAGCACAAGCTTTCTCCAACTATTTAAAAATGGTAGTCAACTACTGCCTGAATGGACAACCAGCTTCAGAGCCAGGAGCTGATGTCTGCCCACAGCAAAGTACAAGTGAAGCGTTTGAGAACCTGTTTCAGAAATGCACTTCTGGCATGTGCACAGTAATGAGACCTAAGTTTCCAGATAAAACCAGAGACAGTGCAGTACTTGTTTGTACAGATGTGCAGAGATAATGCACTAACTCTGCTCATATTCTGAATTTTATGTTTCTACCACTTACAGCTTCCACAGGCACAAGAAGAAGCTGATACATTAGCAATGCAGTGTTTCTGCTTCTTAGATTTCTAAGCAACCAACCAGTGAGAAAAATATACTTAAGCAGCTTCACAAAATAGCAAGTACATGCAATGAAGTTCTTTCTTCAGCAGCACGAAGAAGATGAAGAGTTATCTGTCACAGGTGACTAAACTATCAACTTACTTTATTTTGCTATTTAGAACTGGGTATCAGCAGTAGGTACATAAATTACTTGAACAATGAAAGCTGCTGTCAAATAAAACAAGTTGTTACTTCGATGCTTTTGAACAGTATAAGCATCCTACCTTTTTACTGTAAATCAAAGCCAATTATTAAACATTAATGCCAAATCAAATTACTACAGCAGGCTAGTGGTTATAATAAAGGTTTTTCCTACTTGCAATAAATGCAAGAGGATGTAGATACATGTACATATGTGTGTATACAAGCAAGCAGAGTTAATATAAGAAGTAGCTGCATTTATGCAGAGCACCTTAGTGATTTTATGACTGTATGATAAATGGGAGCATTAAACATACGTGTCAACATTATGGATCTCCTTCTTGCTAAGATCAGAATACATTAAAAACAACACAAGTAATCTCATATTTAAACTGATCCATGAATGATGTTTTAATTATCAAAGATTCGATGGTTTTCCAACAGTCTAATTGCTTAAAGAAGTAAAGGAAATTATTCTAGCTTAGGCACTGCTTTCACTGCAGGCTAATAAAAAAACCCCAAGCAAACAAATAAAAACAAACAACAAAAACGAAGCCAACAACTCAAGCCAAAATAAAAAACCAACAGCCAAAAAACCCCCCAGATCTGAATGGATGTAGCTACAATCAGGTAAGTGAGTGAAATAATGAGGCTGATACAAATTGCCTCTGCTTCCTACCTTCAAGATGTATGAGCACTGATGCCAACCAGACTCTTACTGAAAAAGCCAGACTTGGAGAGTTAATCAAAAACTTAAATTACAACTACTCTTGTAAGTTAGCAAGTCATGGCTACATTTTGCTCTGCAATATATAGAAGTTCATTTAGAGAACCATTTGTGAACCAGAGTACTCACATATTTTCACATATGCCACCAACACATTACCAATTACCATCTTTTAGTGCAAATTCTAACAACTTGAGATGATCTTGAGCTCTATATCCAGGTTTGAGCTCCATAGCACAAGAAAAACACAGATATAGTGAAGAGATTATGGGGCTGCAGCACATCAGGTACAAGGCAAGGCTGAGAGAGATGGGCTTCTTCAGCCCAGAGGAGACCAGCAGCTCTTACTGCTGTGTACAGTTGCCTAGAGAAGATGGAACCAGAATCTTCCTTGAGGTCTACCATGACATCACAACAGGCAGAAGACAAGATGGAACATGAGAAGCTCCAATTACATGCCAAGTGTTCTTTCTCTAACAACATGAACAAATATTAAGACAGGCTGCCCAGAGAGGCTGTGGAATCTCCATGCTTAAAGATAATAAAATTTTGACTGACAAGGCCTTGAGCAAAGTGATCAAACCAGATCTGTTCTGAGCAGAGTTGAACACAACGCCTCCCTTCTAACCCCAATTCTTTTGGGCACCTAACTCCTAGATTTCAATACATTAATCACCCCCTTCTGACATTTTTGCAAATAGAAGGTTCTACAAATGCCTCACTTATTTTTCTGAAAAAAATGACACATCTCAAAGACAAAGTACAATAAAAAAAAATTAAGCAAGCCTGAAGGAGTCACAGAACTGAAGGTAGTGATTTGCAGTCAGAACACTGAATTTTCTGTTAGTATCAGATATTACAGCAAGAAGGTTGCATAGCATCATGAATCTACAAGTTAGCTGTGCACTTTAACCATCAGGAGGACACACTGAGCATACAGTGGCTGAGTTTTAACAAGACAATTCACACATGTGCATGTCAAAACCCATATGGCTTCCTGTAGGAGAGAAGACCAAATTTCCTAACACTGTCATTAAGAATTATTAAACATTTTATAGAAGTTAACATAGTAACTTATTAAATGTTTGCAGGCAACTAGAAAATAGTTCCACAGTAATTTGAGAATGATGGCAATAGGCATTAATTCTGTGGTATGTTCTTTAAAAAGCCATTTAGATGCATTTGGAATGGAATTACACTCCCTTCCCCCAGTGAACTGCAGCCCCATGACAGGTTACTAAACATTCCACTCCCCCATTCAAGCAATATACATAAAAAAGAAATGTAAACCTAAAGTCACTAATCTGAGATATAACTGAACCTCCGCTCTCACAATTACCAGTTCTAAAAAGTGAAGCATCCATAACAAGTGCAAAGAAATCTCAAGTATGAGCACAAAAGGAGTACATTTTTACGCTTCTGAGGGGGAAATTTGGAAGAAATAACGTAGTGAAGAAAGCAAACAATTAATCTTACTGGAAGGTCCTAAACAATACCATTAACCTGATGCTTTTCTGGCAGGAAAGGAGTGGGGGGAAAAGTGCTGAGTAGCACCTATGTGCAACAGTAACTCCAGAAGGCTGAAGGACAGCCAAGGTTTCCAGAAGTTCTCCAGACCTTAACAACTAAAAGGGCAAAGAAATGGTGAAAGGGTGCTTGGGCACTGCCAGAGGAGATTTACTTAGGGCATTTCTGTGGTGGGACATCACCCAAAGGCTGTGCACTGGGCAAGACCATGGGAACTGTCACATCCTGTGCACTTGCAGGACATGCAGGGACTGCTGCAGTATGTGGCAGCCTAGGGAACAGTGCAACTCTCTGGAATTACATTCATACTAATGTGAGGATAGCCAGCCATCTTTTTAATTATTAGTTTACATTTAGCTCATGTAAGAGACTTCCTGAAAGCTACTAGAGCTCCTGAGAATTTCTAACATACAAGCAGTGCTAGGTGTTAGCTATTCAAAGACCTCTCCATTCTTCTCTGTACTTCAGAACCCTCGTCAGCTGAAAATTTCAGCTTACTGCAGATTTAATTTGAATCACTTCAGTTACAATTCACTCTTCTACTAATGACAAAAAGCAGCTTAAAGAAAATCCACACCTCTTATACTAATAATGATTTTTATTATGGAAGTGACAAATAAAAGATTATTATAGATCATTATACTGGTACTGCAGACAGACCCTCCCTTCTACTAGAAAAACTGAAACAACATGAAGCACACACTTAGCTAACATGAGTTAAAATATTTAACTAAAAGCTTAATTTCCTGTATTAATTGGAAATTTTCTATAATACTCAAAGCACTTTTCAGATGCTCAGGTTTGGCAATGTTCTTCCTTACACACAGCATCACACTGAATTACTAGTGAAGAATTTGGAAATACAGTTTTCACTCCCACAGTGCAAGGAACCTGTACTAGACTCAGTGTGTCACAATTATTTGATGTTTACCAGCACTACCAGACCAACTCCAAACTAGAGCTGGTTATATTACACTTTAATACTTAAATGTGTATCTGACAGAATTGGTGCTGGAACAAGATATTTTAGGGGTCTCTTCTTTGTACAGCAGCACTCTGAGGCTGCAGGAAACAAGAGGATGAGTTCAACTCTTTGTAGAGTTGTAGGGGTACTCCATGGCAGGCTGAAGAAAAAAAGATTCAGGAAGTGGAAAGGATGCAGATGCTGTCTTCTCCAGTTGCAAGGTCAGTGTAAAGGAGAAAAACAAACACTCAGACCTGACCATGTAAGTATTAAAACTTTTATCACTGGGCCCAATAGGGATGAAGCAAGAAAAGTTCATAATTAATTGGTCCTATTCTCTCTGCAAATTAGTAGAAAAGATGGAAACAAAGCCCAGGCAGAGTTTAGTATACTTGGTATCTACAGGATTAGAGGAGCTGTTTCTTCCAGTACACTAGATTTTATTTCAATAAATGAGGGAAGAGAGCAGGAAGCTGCAGAAGAGCCAGCTTTGGCCACACTTCTAGTCAAAAACACATCCTCTAAATTGCTTTCCTCCCTTCAACACTGAAGTTAGGACAGCATAGTCAGCTGTGATGTAACACCCCTGGGCATTAAACATTACTTAAGACACTAGCAGACAACTAAAGACACAACAATAGCTCAAACAGAGCCACAGCCTCAATAAAAGATACAAAAGTTGCAGATCTGCTTTTGTACTCTAATTGATAAAGCTCATTATTAAAAACTTTGAAAATTTAACATTTCAGGTCTTATTAATTAATGGCACTTCAATTAAGATTGGGGAAGTCTTGCTTTTCACCTATGTAAACAGTTATAGAGTAGATTATGCTGCATAAAAATTACAGAGATCTTCTGAAAAAAAAAAAAAACCCCAAAAACTAAACCAAACCCTAGTTCTATATTTGTATGTAGCATCATGCAGACTCCTCTTCACAATAAACAACTGAATGTTACCACAGTTCTTTTTTTCTCTGTTAAAGCAAAGTGGCCAAAGCAATACAGTCTCCATGTTTCTAGGTGAGTAAGAATGTACATGCACAGGATACTTCAGGACAGAAAACAAGAGTATGGTTTTTAAATATAAATCTAAATCTTCAATGTAATTGGCAACATCGAAGATCGAAGGTAGCACATGTCATTTGAAAGTATTTTTAAATCCTATCCTTTGAAGACATAAGTTTAATTTTTTTCTTTTTAAATGCAAGTCTAAGAAAGTAGTTCTGTTAGTGCTAATTGCTGCCTAAGGCATTGTTTCTTCTGGACAGTAATTTTTCTTTAACGTATTAGGAAAAATTAGACTGGCAATGTTAAAAATTAGTCAGTCATTAGCTTCTTAAAAATAGTAACATGTCAAAGAACAATAACTTCTTTGAATAATATATGTCTCATTAACACAAAAAGAAATTCAAGTCTATTTTGAGATTCAGAAGACTTAACAAGACTCTCCACCCATATTCCTCCCCTCCCAGGCACTTCAGTTGCTGCAGCAAACTCAAAAGCTGGGTTGTTCTAGTTTTTGTATTTAGCATGCACAATAAAAGCTAGTGTCACCTTCACCTGGTTTCCATCATCAGACAAAAAAATGAATTGCAAACATTAAATTCTTCTAAGGTTTCTAAGCCCAGATTTAATTAAAGTAATTTCTTAAACCAAAATGTAGCTTACTAAAGAATTTCAGATCACCCTGAACTGAAAGCATCCACCCCCACCCCAACTTTCCCGTTAGTAAAATAATTAAAGAAAGAAATAACAACCAATTAGAATGCCAGATTTGGATCCTCATTTCCTTGGCTTGAATAGATGAGCCACCACTTTACAACCCAAGTACTAGTAAATGAGTTCTTTCCTAGGAGTAAGTTCTGCATTTCATTTTCAAGGAAGATGTTAAAGAGTTATCCTTACACAAGATAACAAACCATTCAAAACTGGGTGTTACAATAACCACAGCGGCCAGCCTGAACTGGAAGCCAAGGCTCAGTTATCCATCCTGTCTCTTACAAACCCTTGGAGAACCAGTCTTCTAGAAGCTATCACCACCTATATCATTTAGTTATCTCACACATCAAGCAAAATTTATGCTACTCATTGATCTTAACTTTCATTTGGTATGAGACCTCCAGGCACTCAGCTATTTAACACCTCTCTCATGTCGCATGTCATTCTGTCACCCGCAGGTGATCCTTTGTCACATATGGGATGACAGCCAGCAGTGTCCACAGTGCAGTGGACAACTCTATTGCTGACAGTAACCTCCACCTCACAAGCGGTTGCAGGACTGAACAGCTGCTCCTCGTGTGCTCACTGAAGCACCACAGGCGTGTGCAGTTGAAAAAACCTGACAGTCTGGAATAAGCATTTGGAGGAGGTTTGGATTTCATAAACCAGCCTCCCAGTGAAAATACAGCATTGCTTGCTGTGAACATGCACATTTTAATGTAACTACAAGTTTCAGAAAGTGCCTAAATTGAACATCTTTGAGTTTGCTACAAAAAAATTTTAAGTTTAAGCGGGTATCGCAGCATTTCTACTGCCTCTTCCTGCAAGCAATTTTCTGCACGGCTGAGTCATAACTAACATTACATCATCTTACCCAGGGAGGGGCACAATTTCCGTAGAGTAAGAACTACCTCTTACAACCACAGCAGCATATTAAAACTGCAGACATCAAAGAGATCTAGGATACAAATACTGCATTAAGGGGGAAGGGCACTGGGGGAGGAGAAACCCCCAAACTAAACCTGTATACAGTTCAGTTTAAGGGAAATATGTTGACCTTTCATAACTACTACTTTAGGTACAATAACGTTTCTAAATGCCTCCAAGTTTATTAGCATTCATAACTATAATTTGTATATAAATAATCAGCACATTAGAGGAAAAGAAAAAATCAGACATTTTTAAAACCTTATTGTCAGAAATAGCATAGGAGACCACAGCTTTACTGACAGACTAGAAATAGTCTCAGAGGACCCAGCACCATTTACTCTGCAACTCTAAGTAAAAATGGATCAACAATTCCATTATTTCTCACCAGCACATCATTGCAGATGTCTCTTAGCTCAGTCTCAATTTTCTCTCTGTATTCTCGAGCCATCTGCTGTTTTTTCTCAGCGCCTTCCGTCTTTTGTTCAATACTTGAGACGACTCTCCAAGATGACCTACGGGCTCCTACAACATTTTTATAGGCAACAGAGAGAAGATTCCTCTCTTCGTTGGACAACTCAGCTCCTTGCTCAGTCACAGATTTCATGCAACTTGCCATGTCATCATATCTTTCAGCCTGCTCAGCCAGTTTGGCCTTCTGCACCAGCTCATTTTTATCCATGCTGATAGTTCTGAAGAGGAAAAATAGTGAGGCATTATTCAGACAATGGTCAAGGACAGAGGTGTTTTAACTTCATAGGCAGAGCAATGTGTATTCTCTAAGAGGTTTGGAACTGTGAGAGGTACAACTGAAATCCAGAGCACAAGGCATAGTAGCAGCACTGGATGCTCAAACACATGGACACATGGAGTAGAGAGTTAAAGCCACTGCTTCCTCCTGAAAAACTGTAAACTTTTAAAAATATGTTATTTTAATAAACACAAACAAAAGCATCCAAAGGTGAACTGAAACCAAATCATTTCTATCTTATGCATAAAAATGATCCTAATTCTTTGCCACCACTCTTTCATAGGACTGCATTATCAGTGTGGCAAAATTGACAAAGAAAATATCCAACAGTAAGCTTTCCACAGGAGACAACCAAATAAAGGCTGCACATACAATACCAAGGAGCATTCTTAGCCTTAAGAGAGTCATACAATTACATGCAGAGGTACTTCACATAAACATCTGCAAATCAAATCCCACACTGGATGTTAAAAAGTCAGAATGCAACAAATATCTGAATTGAGAGTGGTACACCTTCCCACAATGCTAACTCCCTTTCCCAAAATGGGAATCCCCATTATGGGATGTTCTGTGCCAGGTATTGCTGCTCTGCCCAGGAGGCTGACTTTCAGAGACAAAAGAAAATTTCACTACTCAAAAATATTACTTCAACATCAGTATTTCAGATAACACAAGCTGGCTGAAATGGTTCATAATCTGTCTTATCAGCACTTAAAATATTAAAAAAACAAATTGTGCTGAACAGAGGTTTTGAGAAATTTGTTTTGGCACTAGAAGAAAAAATACTTGTCCCTCACCCCCCATCCTTTCCTGTATCCTAACTTGATCGTTAGGAGGAACTGGTAATGTGCTTTGGGGATACATTATCCTTTAAAGTTTAACAAGATAATTAAAGCATGAACCAGTTTTGGTAATGAGTGCTTTCTATATTTCTGTATGTTCAACACACCCCAACCAAGCATCTTCATTTTTAACCACTAAGACTTTTGCCATTTTATGTGATGTTAGGAGAAACAATGGCAGGGCTATGTTCCGTCTTTGGGAATAAATTATGCACATTTTACCATCTCAGGTGACTGCAAGTTTTAATGGCTCCTGTCCCAACAGGGAGGCACAAACCCGGCGTTTGTTTGCAAACGCGCGTTGAAGAACTTGCCCACACCGCGCGCGGCGGGGTTAAGGAGCCATTTTAAAGCAAGCGTTCGGCGGTGGTTATTTACCACTCGGCGTGACCGGGGCAACCGCGGTCACAGCGCCGGCCTCGCCGCCAGCCCCCGGGGCACCGCAGGCTGCCGGGCAGCATCCCCGGGCGGGCCGCCCGCCGCCCCCGCGGGCTGGGCGCAGCCGCGGCTCCGGCACGGCGAGCGCGGTGACAGCAGAAAATGGAGCGGCCCGG
>VWZP01004280.1:189468-307268 GCA_013396995.1 Dicaeum eximium
GCAGCCTCGCTCCCTCCCTCCCTCTCCCGGCGCCGCGCACGGGGCGTCTCCGCCAATCACCGCGCCGCTCCGCGCGGGCCGCGCGCCGCCCGTGACGTCAAAANCGAGCCGAGCGGGGCGTCCCGGGGGCGCTGCGGGTTCGGGGCCGCGTCCCGCCCTTCCCGCGGCACCGGCACCGGCCTCGGCACCGGCCCGGCGGAGAGACCCCCGCACCCGCCCGTGGGCGGCGGAGCGGTGCCCGCGCCTGCGGCACGGAGCGGGGGTGGCAGCACCGCCTCCTTCGTGCGGCCGCGGGGTGTGCGCCGATGTCACCGCCGCCCCCCGCGCACCCCGGGCGGGCTCTCCTGGCTTTGTCCGCCCAGAGCGCCCGGTGTCCCCAGTAACCCCCGCCGAGCCCCGTGCGTGGCTGCCTGGCTGAGCCTCCGCGGTACGGGGGGACCGGGGCCGCCCCGGCACACGCGGTGTGGGCCGGCTCGCATCGAACCGCGCCCCGGAGCCTCGTCCCGCACCGGGAGCGCGACACGTGCCGGGGTTAAAACGAGAGGTCCAGAAGAGGATGAGAGCCCGGGGATGGCGGCAGGGCCCTGGCAGACCCTCCCGGGGCTGGCCGATGGGCGCTCAGCGGCTCTGCAGGCGCAGGACGGTCCCTATGGAAGGCTCTCCCTTGGAAAGGCAAGCGGGCATTTCGGGCAGCACCACCCAAACCTTGATGAGAACATGCTGACAGGAGTAGGAAGAGTATTAATAAGCATTGCTGTTGTTGGAAATGCTTTTTCATTTTCTGAAAAAGGCCACACTGTTTCCTAAAGGTCTTGGAAGTCGGCATTCACTTGTCCCCCATGTGAACAGCATGCCCCAGCCTGAATCTTTGTCCAAGTATGCAGTGTCCTGACCTCTCCTGCTTTCTCCTGGGCTCTGCATCAGCACTATCTCACTGAATTAGAAATAAAATGGAGAACAATACGATGGAGAAAGCACCTCGATATATTTTTTGAAAAGGGCCAGGTAGGCTAAAGGCTCTCTTCTAGACTCATGTTGTATCTGGCAGTGCCACGGGCCAGGAGCATCTCCGGAGCTGAGGGGATTCCCTGCCGGGGGCTCGCTGCAGGCCGCCGTGCCCGCGGGAGGCCCCGGGAGCTCCCGCCCCGCTCCTGCCCGGTGCGAACCTGGCGGAAAGGCTCGGCGGCGCTCACGTGCCCGGCCCGGGGTCCCGGCTGTGCGGCCGCGGCCGGAGCCCAGCGGGAGCCGCTGCCCGAGCGCCGCCGCCGCATCCCCGCGGCTCGCCCGGCTCACGGCTCCCGACAGCCCCGCAGGGACGGCCCCGGCAAAGGACGGGCCTGTGTTTGTGGCTACAGCCGTAAAAATCTGGTGGTGGGGCAGCGTAGAAGAGCGAGGTGCTTGCTCCTGGGAAAGCCAGAGGAAGTTATGGATGAATTTGTGTTCTAGAGCGGCCGGGAGCGGGTTGGTTCGGTACCAACAGAGAAAACAGCATCCACAGGTTCTCCCGCAGATGCGCTGCCTCCTGCTCTTGCCTGCACGCCTCTCTCTCTGTCTTTTCCAGGCAGTTCCAGGAGAGCTTCCCAGCGCGGTCCTTGTTTTTCTTGCACCCTGCAGTGACTAAGTGACTGTAGACCTGAGAGTGAGATAAGGTGATCAGAACGGGGGTCACTCGTCTACAAAACAGTGATCCTGTATTTTGACTGAATATCAGAAAGGTGCTACTTTAAGATCCTCATGACAAAGTTGACTTTTTAAGAATTAGGCTTTTTTTCATTTTATCATATAAAGAACAGGTAGTTCTTCCATGGTGGCATTTTACCTGCAGAGTTTGTTTCTGGATTTCTTACTCCCCTGCCTCATGGCCTAAGATCTATGTTGGGGTTTGTCATAATGTATATTGTACTCCATGTAACACTTGCCCATCAACCTCTGTTATCTTAGACATTAATTTAACCGTGGGATATTTTAAAAATTATTTCTCATCAGTTCTAGTTCCTTCAATTAACTCCACGGCTTAATGAATTTCACTGATTTTCCTATGGAATATGCTCTTTATTGGCTCTGTGAAAAGAGCTAAAAAAGGCAAACTTCACTCTGGCAATATTGTGCAGAGTGAAGCTCACCAGAATTTACTAACTGTGTCAGGTGAGAACATCATTGTTTCTTAATTTAAATGTGAAGAATATAACCCTCTCTGGTTTCCAAACAATGCTTCATTGGAGTACACAGGTACAGAGGGGGGTTTTTGAAACAAACATTGTAAGGCTCAGGTTCATAATGTATTCCAATACACAATGCTTCATCTTATCTGTTTTTATTTTTTACCATTATTTTCCACTTTAGGAAGCAATAGGAGGAGAGCTTTAGAGCTGTACTTGAACACAGATGGTATGATGGCACAGCATTTGCTGCATCTTGTTTCAAGTTATGTTACAGAGTTCATTTTTAACATAAGCTAAAAACCCTTATTTTGTAGAAAAGTCTCATTGAAATGGCAACCACCCAAATATAGAGCATACGTTTTCAGAGGTACTTGAATATTTTCTGGTAACATGGTGAAAAATTAACTGATACAGGAAAAACCAGAATCTTTAAAAGTGCATAAAGGACCCAGACTGGAGCCTGCATTAGATGAAGCACAAGTGTGTATTGCTTTTTGATATTTCCAGGAAATATAGGGGAACCCTGTGTGAAGTAGGCTGCAATACTGTAGGCAGCATTCATAGTTTTGTGGAAGGAAAACATCAGCCTTTCCATTCTGTCCTTTCCATTATTTTTGGTTTTGGAGTGAACGGAACATCTCCTGCAACAGCCCTAATTGCCACTAACTGTAGTTTTTGTGTCGAACAGCCCCGTGCGTCAATAGATGCTGCACTCTTTCCCCTTTAAGTGGGCTATTTTTGCCAAACACCATTTCCACTCCTCTGGATTTCATGAACGCTGCCATTTGAAACAGATCCAAGGAATTAGACATTACTCACCTTTGCATATGCTGTCTCTTAAACAGATACTTGCCTGCTGTCTTCTATTCTTACATTTCCTGCACTTTTCCCCCACTGTGGAATGTTCTATTTTGTCTTGCTTATTGCTGTTTTGACCAGGGAACTCGGTCTCCTAAAAACCTAGGCTTTAAGTAGCTTTCCTGTTCTTCAGATGCATTTTCTTTGTTGCTCTCCTCACAGCTTTTAGTTCGATGACTTGCACTTTCACTATCTCAGACTGTCAGGCGGCAGCCAGCAGCAAAAACTCATTTGTAGAGTTAGAAACATTTGCATATGAAAGTACATATATGCATATGAAAGTACACATATTCGTGTTTGTTTACACTCATTCTTACTTTACTTTCTTACATGAGAAGAAGAAATGGAGGGATGGGGAGGGGAGAAAATTACTCCAGATATATTTTATTTCCCCTCTAAAGCAGCTTTTAGTTCTTCTTCCCTCCCATCCTTTCTCCCCAAGTGCTTAGTTATTCTTTCTCGTGCTTAAACACAATTAATTAAAAGTAGATGAGTACAAGGTAGGGTTATCCATGTACTAGATGAGGATGGCAGGATTTTTGGGAGTCACCCTCACATAGACCAGCAATGATAACCCAGGAAATTCATAAGAATAGCTCTTAGAAGTCAGTGAATGCTGTCAGGACTGGAAGGCTCAGTAGTGGTGACTCTTGGTGCTAACCAGGCTGCTGCTAGAATATGAAGATGTTCTGAGTTACTGTTGGTTGGTGTTTGTGTTGCTTTTGGGTTTTTTTTCCTGGGAACAGGAAAATGAGGAAAGGCAGCCTAGCAAAGGGCATTTCCCCAGAGACCAGGAGATGATTCTGCAAATTTACGGCCTGCAGAGGGAAGAAAAGAAAAGCTGGCAGCTCTGTTGTGTGCTCTCCTACTGTTAAGAGCTACATTTCCAAAAGCTGCTTGCTTAAAATCCTGACTGTTGTGATTTTGTTACATACCTTTCTGGGCTGATTCTCAGGATACATGATCCTATGCATATGGGTGTATTTTTATGCAGCCTTTGTGTGCTTCTGTAGGGTTTTTAATTTCTTTCCCCCACTTAGCAAAAGTAAGATCCTTCAATTATTACAGTCTTTCTGGAATAAAACATTTATTGACATTTTTAGGTATATATCATGCCTATCTTTATTTCTTTCCTTGGCCACTGCCTGTGATCTGCAAGCCAAACTTCAAGCTTTGCACAAGGGAATAAAATCTTTTGTTCACCTCCTTTGTAGCCTGATTGTGCTTTTGGATCAACAGATACCCTTCGTCCTCAGGACACTCTTGTAGGTTGACACACATGAAAGACTTAAGTGAAGGATTCATGCATTTAGAGTATTCTTTTATTTTTTGTTCCCTCCCCCATCCCCAGTGTTGTAAAATGAGTCAGATTCTGACTCTCTGTCTGGTGCCAGTGATAAAACATGAATTGTGGATAAGGCTACTATTTTCCATCACTGAGTGGAAAGTAGTTGGAGCTGCTGGATCTCACAAGGCCTTTCTCTCTGCCTCATCAAACATTCTGTAGTCTCCTCATCTGTTTGTAGTCTGGTTTTCTTATAAAAATTACAAATCTAGCCAAAGAATCAATGTACCAGTGAGTCCTGCATAAGTAATACTTTACCGTGGATTCAAATCCTTAAATGATTTTGTATGTGGGTGGATTTAGGTCTATATATATTAGAGAGTTAGTGCATGGTTGGAAGTGTCCCTAAGGGCAAGTCCTCCAGTTCACCTGTCAGTACAATGCAAAGATACTTTCCACCAAAATTATTTTAAAATTTTTGCAAATATCTTGTCAACAGTGACAAGAATCTAAGGGGGACAGCATACCCAACAAATAAATGACATAGAAATGATGAATTCTAGGTTACCATATTCCCTGATTCTGGAGAAAAACTAATGTAAAATGGCAACTGCCTTCACAGAACCTGTCACCAGGTGATGAAGATAAATCAGCACTACTCTTTGCTTCCTACTGACCTTTCTGGGAAAGGAAGCAAGATGCTGCTCTTCCTTGTTTAGAAAAAGCTCCTGAAACTTGCAAAAGACTGTAAGTTTGCAGAGAGGTCACTAAGAGCTGAATTTACTCTAAAGAACTTTATTTCTGACCCTCAGTGTATGAGATAGGGGAAAACATCAGGAACTGGCTGCACTTACAGGGCTGCAATAACTTCTAATAATCCATTAGCTGAAAGGAGGGTTTGAGAGGTCTGGGTGGTGAGGCTGTCACATACATATATACATGTTTGTGTGTATGCACGAATCTTATTTATTTCCTTTCATTGTAGTGTTCAAGTATGTTACTGACATTGTAAAAGTGTGCAAATTCTTGAGTTGTTGAGAGCTCATTTTGAAAAAGGCATTGTGCCATTGCTTTGGGTGTATCTGTTTTCTCAGGGAAAATCCAGTTTGTTTCTGTACTTGCACTGATGTTACAATATTAGATATGAACTCAAAAGTTGCACGTAAGAACAAAGTTCATCACTCATGAGTAAGGTTGATTAATTAGACTATTTTGAGATGCAGCTAGGGAGCAAGTGTTTCAGGGATGCTGTTGCAGTCATCAGAATTTTGAAGAAGCCAAATGAAATATCCCCATCATCAGGACCAAGAAGGAGATTTAACATGAATGTTTGAAAACACTTGGCTAGACAGAGGCCTGCAAGTATACATGGTTTATATATGATGATTTTATTATATTCTCATTCCTATCTGATTGCCTAATGCTGAGATATTTGCCTGTCTTCCAAAAATACAGAACCCATCACATCTGTTTTCTCCACCATTTCTCCCTAGAGGAAGCAAGAGGGATGGTGCCAAAATGGGCACGCTGTGCCCTGGGATGCAGGAAGGTGGTTGGGCACCTGCTCCTTTGGGAGCACTGACTGAACCTGAGTCCTCTGGGGGTGCAAGTACGAGTCTGAGTGAACTTAGCATGGCATTGATAAATTAACTGTGCATCAGCTTATCCCAATCCTTCACACAGGGCTGAATGACTGAATTACTGAATCCAGAGTAATCCTGTTCATTTATAGATGAATACAGTTCTTTACTCTTTGCAAACAACAGCCACTGGGATTTGGGAACTCAGAACTCTTTAGCTTGTATTCATTTCCACTGTGTGTAACTGCTCTTCAGTGAGCAGGATAATACTTTAAAAATGTAGCCAGAACAGACAGGATGTCTTGAAGCAAACTTGAGACTAACATCATCCTATTATACCTACTTTGATTTATTTTTGGACTTATTTTTTATTTATTTGTTCTTACTAGCTAATATTATTTTAATGTTGATTGTCAGGAGAAAGGCTCCATAATGTCTTGGTTCAAATCAGTTGTGCCACTTAATTTCAGAGCTTCTCATCTTGCATGCATTTATCCTGAGTTTGTCTCTTATTTTTTGAAGTTAAATTATTTATTTTCTTTGCATTCTTTAGAAATAGAACACAGTTGTTAGAGTTGAAGGGATCAGAAAAAAAATGCTAAGATGCAAGTCTCATAGGGTATGTTCTGAGGATTTCTGGAGGACCTAAAAAATTAAACAGCATAGTTCCTATAGGATACACACCAACTTCTAAACTCTCACTGTAAACACTTGTCATTAAAAGGATCAATGGGTTACCTATTGAACCTAAATGTCTGTGAAGAAATCCAAGGAGTTATTAATACAGTGAATTGTTTATCAGATAATAATTTGAAGTTAAAATGAGACAGCACTTCAAAGGTTATTTTATGAGGTGGTTCTTTTTAATTTCTAGAGTAAAAAAATCTCATTAATCACTTACTAGTATCTGAACAGTTTGATAGAGCTGTGGATGAAGGTAAATTTACTAATATATTTTACTTAGATTTCCACAAGCCCTTGCCAAAATTATCACAACAGGCTACTAAAGAAATTCAAAATGTAATTTTGCAAGGAAAACTTAGGCCCCTAAATACATACTAAAGTAACTTTATTCAAGTTATAGGCATTAATAGCACTTCTAATCTTGAAGCTTTGCTTAATGCAGTAGAAATTTACATTTTCTACCGGTAAAATCGCTCAGTTCCCTTGTTTTCGCTGCCGAGCATGTGCAAAACCACCTTGACAGCTCCAAGCTGCTAAGCCCTGAAGAAATACATAAAATAAGCATTTTCTTGCAAGTTTCCTCACCACTGCCTGTCAGCTTCAGTTTTGCATCCCAGCAACCAATTTCAACTGACTTTATTTTATACTGCCTACATTTATCAGAATTTCTTTTATATTCCTGGTAGGATATTGAAGGAAGATCTCAGGGCCACATATTGCTGCCAAAGTGTTAGACAACATTTAGCATGAACAGGATCAGAAACTAAAACCTGGTGGTTTTTAGCCTGGTTGCCTTTGAAGTTAGATTTATGAGATTGTGTTGTTTATCTCTCTGTACATTCAGCAATTGCCCTGAAAAACTTCGGGACTGGGTTTCAAGCAAATTTGAAAGATGAGCTCAAATCTCAAGATAAATAAGGTCTGTGAAACATTGCAGCTGTACAGAGGACAAAGCATGTAATGAAATGCCTGTGTTGAGGAAGAGGCAGGTGGATGCAGCCCTTACACAGCGGCTGAGAGCTGCCAGCCTCATGGAGTGGGCTCAAAGATTTTTGATTGAGCATAGCATGTGCCCTATAGACAGTGGGCCTTGGAAGAGAACCTGAGGTTGTAATGGCAGAGGAGATTTTAGGAGACAAGGAACTTAAGTCTATGAAAACAATCAATGAAACCCCACCTTGTTTGTTTAATTTCTTACAGAACAACTCAATTCTCTTGCCCTGTTTCTTCTTCCTCCTTTTGGCCCTGAACACTTTTTCCTCCCAGGATCTCTGGAGTCTGTTACTATCTTTGTATTCCCTTTGCTCTCCTGGCTCAGCATCAATTCCTGTAACTTAACCAGCCTAAGAATCCCATCTGATTTAGAAATGAGGTCTCAAATATACCCTGGTGTGAGCCAGTTGATGGCTGGCTGTTTCTTCATCCAAGAAGTTCAACCAGGCTGTTAGGATGTGCTCCTGTCAATAGTTGTAACAAAACCAATTGGTACTTACCCCTTTCCATCCTGACTGGAGAATCTCCTGCTTTGATATTTATGCTCCTGAAACACTTGTGGATTCTTATCATGCCCCCTTGTCAACTACCTGACATTTTGAAGACCCAGCTGTTGTATGTGGGAACTTATGAATCTTGTTTAAGAGAGGCTAACAGAATGAAGCAAATTATTACTTTTTAAATCTATACACACATTTCAAATAGTACATTGCCATGGCTTTATAGTATTCTTATATGGAGTTTTACAACTGTCCCATGGGGTCTATATTACTCTAGAAAACGTGTGAGAGTTGTATATTTTACAGATCAGTTTGGCTGGAGAAACAAAAAAAAAATGCCCTGCCTCCTTTGTCTTTTCTATCAGATTCTTCCACAAGATGGATAACTTATCTAGCCTGAAAATTTTTGTGGTTCTTCTCTGGTCAATTATCTAAACAGGACACACTTGAGCTGATGTCAAAACAAAGACTACACACATGTATAGAACTGGGCTGTGATAAAAGCTACTCTTCTACACAACTTCCAGCTTGTGAAACCTGACTGGTTTTGCATAATAGATAAGCCCCATGAAGTATAAAATTAGTGGGAGTACTTGCAATGTGGCCAAGTTACAGTTTTACAGTTGTTTAAAAGTCAGCAGCAAATTGACATCTATACCCAGTCCTGCAGGGAAAGGCTCTGTGGGGACAGAGCTCTCAGGCAAATGTCCATATGATTTCCCTGTGGCCATATGGAAAAACCTGAGGCTGAAAAAGGGGCTGAGATCATATTTGCAAGCCAGTGCCAGAGTTACCAAGCCAATCTTTCTTGTCATTTATCTAGGGCAGACTTTGAAACCTAAGCCCCAAAGAAAGATTTTTGAAGAAAAAAATCCAGGCCTAAGGTCTCACAGGGCAGCCACTCTTTTTTACTCCCAACTTTTGGGTTCTCTTTTTTGTATTACTTAACTTGAAGAGGATGTTTCAATGAGAAAAAAGGTTAAACTCCTGAAGAAGACTACCAAGTTTGTAGATGATATTATCTCTCAAATAGTTAATGTCTCACTTCTCAGTTAAACGATTTTGTTTTTTTTCAAGCTTGGCAGACTTCTGGGTTGGCCAATTAAGAGTGCAACTAGGCAGTAACCAGATGATCTCTGTGATATGATAAGCAGCATGTGAGCAGCAATAATAGCAGTAGACTAACTTCAGAATGCTGCAAGTTGCTCTGAGCTTCACCAACAGATTTGTTGATTAGCTCCAGATTTTACAATGTAATTTTTTCTTCTTTTACAGAAAAACTGTCACCAGAGCTGGTTACAGCTCATGCCTGCAAATGCAAAAAGTTGTATGGAGACAACAGCGCACAGGAACACTTGCTAGGCTATGGATTAAGCCAATTATTCAGAGAAGATGGTGTGCACAAGGAAAGCTCAGAACTCAAAAGCAGAGATTAGGTGCCCTTCTAAGGAGAATACGTGAAGGGACAAGATTGGGGAAAAAAAACTGCTGAAGAAAATGTTCCACTTACTGTGAAAACAGAAAAGAAGAAGGTAATAAAAGAATGACGCTATCTAGTTTCAAAATTTGGCTGGAGAAAAAGAAGTAGTAAAAATCACTACTAGAGATGAGATCCATAGATAATCTTACAGGATGTAGAAAGATCTGTACTGTATCCTGCAACTATCAGAAAGCACATGGGGTAGAGGTTTTTTTAAGAAGCAGTTTACAAGACAAAGTGGAGATGTGGAGGTGTCCAGCTAGAGCTATGGTTGATATTCAGGCAGGAAGTTCTCAAAATGTCCTGAATTCTGCTCAGCACTGATGAAGAAACTCTCTGACTCTCTGAACTTTTTGTTTTCTCCATCTTCTACTGGTAGCTGGTGATGAGGAAAGCACAGTTAGGAGTTCTCTTTCTGATGAAGTTTTTGAGTTCTCAGTGCAGAGGCACTTGATCTGTGACACCAAACCTACCCCTCAGCATCTGCACACAACTCAGGGGAAATTTTTCCTGCAGGTTTTTGGGTAACAAGCTAGGCTGACATACCTTCACCTCAGCTGTAAGTGAAGCCTCTCCTGGCACTCGTACAGTGTGCAGTTCCCAGGAAGACTGGGGAGTTTGCTTGGCATGTCCTGCCTCTGGCTCACATACTCCCTAGCACCAGTCTGACATTCCTACAACGATTTATATCCCCAGCAGATCACTTCCCCAAGTAAATATGGCATAACAGCTCAGAGGGTGGTCGAGGATTACTCAATACATTCATTTGGATATATGCAGCACTAAAGTGCTCTTTTCCTGTGCCTTGGTGCTTTGCCACCAACCAAAAATTCCCGCTTCCCCTCCTGCCGTGATCTTCCTGCCACAGACCAGCCTTGCTGGTGATTTTGTCTTGCTCCTCCCTTCCCCAGCAAGCTTCTCACTCTGACAAATTCTCCCTTGGCTACAATAGCTCCTGCCGGGTTCCTCCCAGTCTGTGGTCATGGCTACTGGGGTGGACATGAGCATACCTGGCCCCAACACCACAAACTCCCCCTTTGCACCCCTAACAGCCTGCAAACTGCTTCAAATTCATTAATCTGTCCTGCATATAATTTGAAAGTGCATTTTCTTCAGAGGAAAAACAAATTGCAAGAGGAAAAGGTCTCTACCTAAATCCAAGCCTGTACTGTTTAGGGAGTGGAAAAGAATCCCTAAACAAGATGACAAAAACACGCAGTGTATTATTTTGATTACAGTTGCTCTAACTGAATATTTTTACAGCTATGACAATTATTAAAGGGATTCAAAAATACAGGAGGTACGTTTTTCTTCCCCCTAGTGTTTTGAAATCAATCTCAATGTTCAATCTCAATCTCAATGTAGAGATCCCTTTCTCTGTTTTTTTGTACCACAGTCCCCAAGTAAGATAATGTTTTTCCTGGAGTTTTTGGGGGAGGGTATTAATTGATCTTGATTAGACATTTCTAGAGAAGGCTGGCTGCCACAATACTGCAAATGCAGTATTTCTGAGGTGTGGTACTGGTGGGTGCTTGTTCTGTAACCTTGTGGGGGCATCTTTGCTGGACCAAGTGCATGCTGCTCTTTCCACGTCACACCTGCTGTGTCTTCCTCAGAGCATCTGTTCATTACTGTCAAGGGATCCCAGGCAGCTGGCTGTCCACAAAGCCAAAGGGAATGTCTTTTATCAGGTTGGGGGGCATTAACATGTGGTTTTCTTGTGGAGGTGACAGCAGCAGGTTTCTGCATATGTTTGTTTCTTCCCATCTTTTTAGTGATGAATTCAGTCAAGGTCTGATTTGTTATATATAAGGGGGGTCTGGCCTTTCACCATACTGCTTACTGCTGCAAGAATACTAGGGAACCCTGACACTCCTTGGAAAGATATCCTGAATTTATTTTACACAGTAATCACCAGATAAGATGCAAAAGTAGTGCTTAGGGCACAGAGCAGAACCAAATCTTTTCACCCTTGTTTGTGAACTCTGGACAGCAGACCAGCAGGCTGCTCTTTCTCTTAGGATCAATGCTCTGTTACTAATTTTTGGACAAATATGACAAACATTTAACAGGAGCTAAAGATCCCCTTGTGGAGACTGATAGCAAGAGTGTGCCCTGAAGAAATGGATTTGCCTTCTCTGAGGTGGAGGAATGAACTGAATTTGGGTCCTCTGTGTCCTGGGCTCTTCCCACTGAAGTGCTGTGTTAAGGTGATGGGGAAGAGAAGATAGGCAACTTCATTCACTGTTGGAAAGGAAAGCTTGCTCTTCTCACAGCTCTACCTTCAGAAGAAACAACTAGCTCTTAAACCCTGGCAAAACAAATTCCTCTCTTCAACCTGGATGTGGGCAGAATGAAGATGCACCATTGGAGAGATGGTGCAAAGGATCTGGCCTGTGCATGCAGCAGCAATGTCAGCGGCATTTTCAGGGAAAAACTGACATGACTCTGATGGGGCTCTGTCACACACGGCAAGTAAAAGGTGTAGGCAGAAAGTCTGTCCTCTGGGAAGTACCAAAATCTTGCCAGAACTTGACATGAGGTGGGTGGGGAGGAAAGGGAGGTTTCCATGTGTTGTGCTGAAACAGCATACATATTCACAAACGTCCATGTTCACCGTCTTTGTTGCTGGGCTTGGTTTAAACAGGAGCCAGTCCCACTTGGAAGGCAGCTGTTTATGGGATGGGCTGTGGGTTGTTATTCCTACTTCTGTAACAATTGCGTGTAAAGATGTCAACCTGTGCTGAAATCCAGTTAGGCTGTAAACACAGCAAGCTGGAATCCCTTGGAGAAACAGAAAGATAGATGACTTGCCTGCAGATAAACAAGACAGTGGCAAAAATAGTACCTGGTCTCTGGACTGAAAAGCCAGCCTGGAATCAGCCTGGTTTGTCTTGTGCTTCCCACAGCTCGCAGACAGATGTGAATATGTCAGGCTGAATTGGGATCTGTTAGATCTAATTAATTATAATATATTAAACAATTAAAATAATGAAGATCAGGCATAATCAAATTTCAAAACAAAGAGATTTAGCAAGATTAGTCTGTTAACACTGTACAGATGATGCCATTAATCCTGGGGGAGATCCAACATAAATGATACAATATCTGGCTAGCTGGGAAATGGTAAACTGGAGGTAATATCAGGTTCCCAGTGTAAGGGAGAAAATGTATCTTCCCATTCAATTTTGCAACCTTACTTTTAGACAAGAACAAAATACTGAACATATCAAGACATGTATATGTGTGCACAAATACCCTAGGTGTGATGGCTATGAGTCATACAACTTGTGGACTTCAAGGAGACAGGGAGTTCACAGCTTGAAACACTCAGTTAATTATATATACTACTGTACTTCCCATTTAAGTTTGTAAGAGTTATTCTGTAATTTGTGGTCACTGGGGAAGCTGACTTTGAGCAGAAGTTGTTCTTTGTCCATAAAACAGGTACAGCCCTTCAGGAGATGAGGGGGGACTTGGGGCCCCATGCTTATTCTTTTCCTGGCCTCTCCAGGATCTCAGCGTCACTGTTGTCAGCAATAACACGTTTATGACACTCTGATGTTTGTGAGAAGAGCCCACTGTGTGGTTCACATGAGGCCATGTTTCTCCCTGGAAACCCAGGTCTGGTGGAAGGTCCTGGAGCCCGAGCATAAAGCCATGGGGAGCTGCAAAATACCCCAGAGCTGTTTGTTGGAGGCTGAGCATGGAAAAGAACAATTTGTAGCAGCTGCTAATGGAAAAGCAGGTGAATGTGACCAGAAGCCTGGCCTGTACTTCACAGGTGAAATGATTCTACCAGAAAAGGAAATTATTTTTAAAGAGTGAAAGAACAAAGACATTTGAGGTGTCCTCTGGGAAATAAGGATGAGCAATCGGAACTGCTGGTTTTCTTTGTATAATCAAATACTGTATTCCTGGAGGGATCTTTTTATTTGGTTCTTTGCTCTCTCTGGTTCCTGTCTACAATGTACACAAGCTGCAGTACAGAAAATAGAGATAGTCAAAGAGAGATAACGCTGTACTTAGAGAATTTAATTAATAAGTCCTTGTGGGACTGAATGGGTAAGTACGGAAAGAATGGAGGAAAATGAGCAAAAAGAAATCCTATTAATGTCTGACTGTATTAAATATTTCATTGAAAGAAAGCAAAGGATGCACCAAAACAAGTTTAGAGTTTTTGAAAAACCTAAAAAATATTAGGCAATGTATTTTCTTTTCTCTTTTGCTTTAGACACACTTAGTACTGTGCCGCTTTCAAGGAGGACACTTTAGCAAGAGACGTCTGAAGACCTCAGAAAGGACTGGGGAAACAGAACAGAGGGAAAGACTCCCTCTTTTTTTTTTAACCTCCACCTTCCACAGTTGCTCAAGAGACACCCAAGAAGTCCTGCATGGGTGGATGCCGGGTGCACCAAGACACAGATACTGGACATCCGTGAAACTGTCCCGCGGCACGCAGCAGGCAGGCCAGAGCAACGCTGTTTCATTTCAGGCTCACCCATGAATGAAAGATTTTTGGCATACTGATCTTGACCTCTCCTCTGTCCTGTCAGCTGTTACTTCCCAGTGCCCTTGGGCTGGCTGAATTTACCCTTGCTGATGGCCTTTTATAGTTCCCTGTCCTGGTGCTTGTGTTGAGACTAGACTTTTAGGCTTTTCAGTAGATCTCGGAACTGCAAATTAAAATTACAGATCCCTGCTTTTGCTAGAAGCTTTGCTGAGGTCCAGAAGTTGCTGGAAGCCTGATACTCTTCACGATTTACTGGCTGTGAATTATGTAGCTACCCATATTTTTAATTTCCTTTCATTTACTTGTGTGTGCAGGACCTCTGTCATGACCAGCAGGAAACTCTCCCCTGGGTACAGACAGGCAATTCAGCGTCTGTGCCAACCCTAGCTTGTAAAAGCCTGGCAGCTCTTGACAAACAAAGCCTAGAAATGTTGCTATTAAAAGGCTTTATTGAATAAATCCATATGTGACAAAATGATAGCTGCAAAAAGCAGTAGAATTTTTTTTTAATGGATAAATCTTATTTGAAAGGTAAAGCTGAGCTGGGAAAGCTTAGAGAACAGTCACCTGAGGATAGAGCTTTGAGCAACGTGGGAAAAATTAGAACCAATATGAACAATATAGAGGATAATAGATTTGAGAACATCTGCTTTGAGTGGAAACTTTTATGTAAAGAAAAGAGAGGATAAGCCTGGATTTAACTTTGGTATTTGAACGTTCTCACAAAGAGAGATAGCAGAAGAAGCCCTGGTTCCCTTGAGCAGCCTGCAGCAGTCAGGAGCAGCAGGAGCCCTGCTGCCCTGCACAGGTCCAGCAGGCTGCAGAGGGGGGCAGTGGGCAGGGCTCTGCCCCCAGCCAGGGCACAGCAGAGCTCCCTGTGCATGGCTTTGCACCTCATGGCCCCAGCCAGGCTGTGGGTGCTGAGGGAGGCAGGGCTGAAACCTCCCACAGGGCAGAGGAACACTGATTGTGTAAAGGCTCTTGCAACAGCTGAAGAGCAGCTCTGCTGGAAATCCAAAATTACCATGGGACATGATCATGGTTTTATGTCTCTCTGCTTAAAATGTCATTGCTTTGGCCTTTCCTAGGTGATCAGAACTTGGTCTAGACAAGAAGCAGAAAAAAAGGTCATGGTTTAAAAAGAGACAGTGGGACAGTATTTGTCCATAAATTCCTCTCCCTGCACCCCCCGCCCCCCCCACCCATTTGCTATCTGAATTGTTGCTTAGATACTGAATAGAATTAGTCCTGATGGGCAGGTGATCAAATATTTCCTGTTGAGGGATGGGAAACTCTTTATTAGAACTGGCAGTGGCAGATGTGGTAACCTAGAGGTGCAAAATATCCTTCCTGGGAATAAGAAATCTCCAGCAAGGACAGACAACTCCTGTGACTGCTGCTGACATTCATGAATGCAGCATGGGAGTACTCAAACTAATTCAGGAATTTCTTGGCACTCATAATATCCACATTGGGAAAATGTTTTGTATCATTTGAGAGATGGTCTAGCTTGTTCAGCCTCTTTGAAGAGATTATTGGAGAAACTATGAAAACAGCATATCAGGATTATAAAGGTTTATTAAAAGCTAGATAGAAATGAAAAGGAGGACTGAAAAATGTTATGGAAGAATGAAAACAAATAACATCTCAAAGTACAGCATCAGAACTAAATCTGCAGAGAACTCCTGGATGAATGTCACATGCAAACTTGTATTTAGAGAAGATACTTAGGAAGCAAGGAGTTCAATCTAGCAAGCAACAGATTTTTCAAAATCAGACATAGGGAAACAGTAGAAAACACATATTATGTTTGGAATGTTACGTGTACAGGTGCAATTGCCCGATATAGAAATGAGTCTGACATTCCTGCTCACAATCTAGGAGCAAGTGAATGTTTGTGTGCACTATTGCTGTAAATCAGTCTCATCACCTATGAATATCTTGCTTCTGGAAATGTCAATATTTTATGTGAAAAAAATTCCTCTTTTCAGATTCTTCCTAAAATAGGATGCCTAATGTTAGTAAAATTATTTCAAGATTTATCTCACTGGCTTTTCTATAACAGCCGTTTCCCCATGTACTGCTTCCCAAAGTGGTAGTGGTAGAGCTGTGACAGATCATCAAAGAACATCATGGGCTCAGTGCTTGCAAACCATTTTTAATTAGAAAATATCTTAGTGAAACTCTCCCCCCCCCCAGTTTCCAAAATTTAGGCTACTTAAATCTTCAGAAGTGTCTAGGATCCTTAATTGCTACTATACTTTACTGTTAAAAAAATGGATAAAATAAATAAACTTAGATCAACACCTTATACAGGGGAGAGTAGCTAGAAGATTGAGAACAGAAGCACGTTGTATTTAATTCACAGGCAACATCTCCGTTGCGTTAAAAGTGAGCTAGGGTACCACTGTTGTATTCCATCCCTCAGCTAGCTGGAATGTCATGTCAGTAAAGCCCAGCTCTGCTGTCCTGTCTTCTTCCCTCCTTTGCCTGGTGGTTTTGTTGCTCTGGGGTTGAACACGGGATGTTCTGCTCCCTGCCAGCCCCAGCCACCCCATGATGGTTTCTGTCTTGGGAAGGGAGGCCTTGATTCCAGACATTTTGCAAAGTCCGTGATGTATGGGACCCTATCACTGGGAAGAGTAAGATGGCTCTGAGATCTAGACTAGACTAGATTAGACTAGACTAGAATAGTTGGAAGGGACCTACAGAGATCATCTAGTCCAAGCAGATATTAGATATTAGCAAAGCCTTCTGCAGGGGCTAGACAGGGTTTTGTAACTAAGTGCAGACATGCTGCAGATGCAGTGCCCCAGTTCCCCAGAGAGATGTACCCTGCCAGTGCTCCCCACAGGGGGTGAGTGCTGTGCACAAACAGCACAGGCACAGGACTGCAGGCTGTCACAGCAACACAAGGCATCAGCTCCAGGAAACAAGGCTCAGAGTATCACAGAATCACAGAATAGCTGAGTTGGAAGGGACCCACAAGGATCACGGAGTCCATCTCCTGGCCCTGCTCAGCACCATCCCCAAGGGTCACACCAGGAGTGTGACAGCATTGGTCAAACAGTTCCTGAGCTCTGCCAGGCTTGGTGCTTGGTGCTCACGGCTGCAGTGGCCGGCACAGGAGTGCAGGGAGCTGAGGCAGTGTTTGCTCTTGGGGGTAAAGGAAGGGCCCCATCCTGCAACAGCATTTCTGTCTTCACCCTTCCTATCGCTGCAGTAGGGGTGGCAGTAGCAAGCCACTGTTTTCCGTCACAGTGCTGCCCTTCCTTCCCCTTTCCTGTGACAGGAGCAACTCAGCCTGGCCCCTTGTTCTCAGGATAGCAATTCTCAGTGCCACCAGCTCTTCTGAGGAACCTTTGGCTGATTCTGCCTTGAATTCCCCATGGCAGAATCAGCCAAAGGTTCCTCAGAAGAGCTGGTGGCACTGAGTGCTGCAGTTAAAGCTGGGGATTCACAGCAGCCCCTGGTCCTAAGGCAGTCCACAGGAAAGCTATGAATGTGTCCCTCGGGAATTCTTAAGGAAAATCCAAATGCCTAAGTTATATTAGAATTCAGAGCTTGCAATCAGGTTTTGCACCAGCAGAATAACCTCACAGCTAAGGCAAGGTCAGTGAAACCGGAGAGCTTGGCCCATCTCAGCCTGCAGGGATCTGAATGCACACATCCATCAGGAATATTGTAACCACCAAACTCTGCTGCTGCCTATCTAGCAAAACCAGACCTTTTCACTACAGGACCCACTGAGGAGCTGCTGCCTCATCCTCCAGCCCTTCACTGCCTCTTTCTGAGGGAATTTAGGCAATCTGCTCCAGCCTTGAACCTGTACTGTGAACTAGCAAAAGCACTGGACTTGGATGCCTTTGAAATCACTTTGCTCTGTTTCTTCCAATAATTCCCATTTATATACAGTGACATTTAAGTGTCCCCGACCCCTGAAGCAGAACGACTGGGCAATTATAACCTGCATTTGTTGTTCAGCTTGCGCCCCCCTCCCGTGAGCTGAACTGTGAAAACAGAGCTCACACCAGCTCTGCTCTTGGGAGCAGGCAGCACCATTTATAAACCTCCAGGATGGGGCTTTATGGCCCATCCACAGTGATGGATGCAGAACTCCTGCAGGTGCACAAAGCTTGATGTTCAAATAGTCTGTCTGATCTCCAGATTCTTCCTTCCACAAGGCCTAAAAAGCTTCTCAATAGAAAAGGGCTAATCTGAATTTCTCATCCAAAAATCCTGTTTGCATCTCTGTCTGCAGCCTCTCTTGTTCCTTGGCCTATTCACAGTGGAGGGTGCTGTATAAAGATTATTTATTATCAACCTCCCTGGGAATGGAGTGGGACTGTTTATAATAATCCTTTGTATTTCTTTAACACTTTAGACCTGATTTCCTAGCTCTAGGCAAGTGTTAGCACTTCAGCCTTGCAATGTCTCTTCAGGAAGGTCAGTGCTGTTATCCATGGCTTACAGGTGGGAAACTGAGGCACAAAGGTCTGAAATGGCCACTGGCATCCCTGGCTGCTGTGTGAAGTGGATTTAGATGCAAAGCATTCCAGCTTCAGGTCTGTGCCAGCCCTCTCGTAACAGGGCCAGCAGGAAGAGATGAGTATGAATTCTGCCATCCCAACAGTAGGTACAATTTGCCAGCTCTTGCCTGGATATGGGGAGCTCTAACCAGGACTGCTGGGTCACAGGGTCTGGGGCCTGTGTCACCTTCCATCACCATTGCTCTGGGACAGTGACTGACACTGGGTGCTTAGGTAGGACTGATGATACAAACAACCACTGTAGAATCACCTGGTGTTTTCTGTCAAGAGCCCTTGATGAGAATCAGAAGGTACATTTCTAACACAGCCAATTCCTTTCCAACCACAAGGACATCCTTCCTTCCCCATGTGCATCTGTCATTTGTTTTGATAGTTGCCATATTTTTCTAACATGAAATAGACACACATCATAATATGATTCTCCCCCCTATTTCTCAAGTTTATCAGATGCAAACATATTTAGGAACTGCATATCAGAGCACAATGCCAGCCTTCAAACCATAACTTTTAAAGTTGGGTGAAAATTAAAGCAAAAATAGGTATTCAATTTGAGAGAGGCTGAAAAAGTTCTGTTGGAACTTGGAGGAATTTCAAATGTTATTTTTAACCAGACATTTAGCTCTTATGGGAAACAAAACTTAGAAGGACAGATATAATTAGGTCAGATATTCAGAAACTTATTATGCTTTGCTACAGATGATCCCAGGAGAATGTAACTTAAGCCCTTTTTATTGTATTAAGATTCAATCATGGTTCTTCACTTTTTAGTGTAAAATAAAGTAGGATAGAAATATGCTTTGTATCATTAACTGCTTCAGCATATGAAGCAATAGATGTTTGACAAGAAATCTGAGGACAGAAGGCAAGATTTTTATTTTGCTTTGTACCAAAATACATAACATTATGCTAGCATCTGTGCCTGCTTTTGTTCACTGTGTAGATACAATCGATTTACTGGTGTATCCTGGGATTATCTGATGTTTGGTACCTCCCAAGCTCCACTGTGCAAATATTAACTGCACCTTGCAGTGTGATTGCAATGCAGACATTATTCCTATTACAGGTGGGGAAGCTGAGGCAAAGAGCCCCAGCTGTTTGCTCAGCACTGAGCCTGTTTCACTGCTGCAGTCAGGGCTTCAGAACTTCTGCCTTTGCTCCCACTGCTTCTGCAGAGACATCCACCGTGACACGAGAAGTATGTGCTTCATGCAAAACCAGGGGAGAAAAGCCTTTATCAAAAGAAGAAAGGAGCCAGTAGGTGGCTGATAGTGCTGTTAACACATGGATCTGTCATTACTCACAGCATTTATCATGTCTGTTGCTGTGAAGCACACTGTTCTTCTTTAAAGTAGGTGTCTAATTTGAGGGATACTGGTTTTCCTAGCAGCTGCAGTGATCTGGGGAGGGAGACATGGTGAGCTGCCTGCAGTGAGATATTGCACATCATTTGTTGTAAAGTCTGCCCAGAGAGAGGTGAAAGTGGACTGGAGTCACGCTAGGCAGGTCCTGGATACCAAGTTTTCCCAGCACAGCCCACTGGCTCAGGAGTAGAAAAAAACAATATTCTCACTAAAAAAGGTTTGCTGGCACCTCTCCTGGAACTCAAAGCCAAATCAGACACAAAACATAAAGGTGAAAAAAGCTAGATAGCTCGAATTTTTCAGGGAGATGGTTTAACTCTGTCAGCAGGAAGAGGTCTCCATTGCTAATGTAAAACGTTTCTCCATCCTACAGGGAAGTTGTGTGTATAGTTATTAACAAAACTTTTGTAGTGTAGGATCAAAATGCAAATACCTGCAGTGACTGGAGTATGTGGATTTGGAGTTCAGGTTCAAACCTTCATCACAGATGAATGAAATAGAAGGAATCTCTTCTTGTTTCTAGACCATGTCCAGGCCAGAAGTGGTGGTGAATCTGAACAACAGATTTGTCTTGAATTCCCCTTGAATCTGAAGCAAAGAGCGGCCAGATGCAGTGGCAGGACCATCTAGAGCTAACTAAGCACACTCAAGACAAGCTGATTCAACTGGTATTTACCTGGAGCAAGACTCTGTACCTAACATGTCATTGGAGAAACATAAAAGAAGCCAGGAAACAGAGGGTATTTAAACAGGAAACATCAATATTTCTTACAATATTTTTGACAAGTATAGGTAAAAGGCAACCATTTAAATTCCTCTGGTAAGTTAAAATATCATGCTTGATCAAATCAAAGTGGTGGAAGGTAACTGATTCCAGTGCTGCATATATTTGTAGCAACACAAAAGTGTTGCCAATATTCAGGAGTTTACTTGCTATCTGTACTTGTAAATGGTAGCAATTGCAGTCAAAGTTCCCCTGTCTGCCACAGGAGATATTAAGGCTGACGAGCTGTTCAGAATTATTGCTAATGACAACATATTGCTCTTCACCTTCAAGGTAGTAAGTGGTGTCAAGCTATGGCAATAATTTCCTGGAACAAACAACGTGCTTTTACTTTCTAATGTAAATTGTACTCTTATTGATGCAATAAACTGCAACTGTTTCTTCAGGCTGTGGAAGACTTCCAGTAACTCATCAAAGCCTCAATCATGTAATTCTGTTGGGTTCTGCTTCCTCCCAGAGCCTTGCTTGCTGATCTTGCAATAGGGGCCATACAAAAGAGATCGTGTACAGCAAAAGTGGTCATTTCCAAGCAGAGCTTGGTTGTTATCTCAAACATGCCACTTCCTATGTGCAGTGACAGAACCTCACTGCCCCAAGAGACTCAAATCAGTTGTAACTCAAAATCCAGAAGTAATCATTCCGAGATAGGGAAGTGTATCCAAGTATCTTGGATAACCTGTTTGGCATAACGCTTCTTGGTAGCACCCAGACAACAAATTGACTTAAATTAAAGCTAATTAAGGTTAATATTATCTGAGAATGCACATGCTTTCCTGTACTGAGTAACTCTGCAGCCACACTTCTACAACAGTACTTTCTAACCCACTGCTTCTTTGTGTTTCTGATCTGAGTCATCTGTCAAGTCTATCTGAAGCCTTGTCAAGCCTTGTATAGTTCTGCCAAGAGTGTAAATTTCCTTACTCAGGATACATTGGATAAAAGAAGTTTGGTTGGTTTTATTTTGTTTTCTTTTCTGAGTTTCTTTTCTTTTTTCCTGAAGGAGATAGTTTAACTTTTCTCAATCCAAAAAACCTATCGTAACAAAGTTATGTTTTTGCTTCTGTACCAAGAGTCTGATTTTCCCAGGATACAAATATCATGTGGATCTATAATGTTGCACTGTAATGACTGGTGTAGCAGGGACAGCTCTCTCCTGACACAATGTCCAAGCTCTGAATTCCACATCTGAGTGTTCCCTGCTGCTGGCAATAGTGCCTGCACCTCTAGGGTAGTGGCAAGGGGGCAGACAATGCAGAAAGCAAACTCTACTTCAGGTTTTTACCATGCCCAGCTAAAATATATCATCAGGCCAACATAGAACTTCATCCTCAGGCTTTGAGAGGTGAAATTAAATTCCTTTTAATCCTTGAAACATCATGTTTCACTGTTAGTATTCAAGGCAAACAGTAAGATGGCTACTTGCCTTTTCTATTTTTCAGAGGAAAGCAAAACCAAATTTTTTCCTGGTTTGATACCAGAGAGACACTGTCTACTTGAAATAGAGCCAGTTTGTGAAAATGAGTTAAAAGTCATCTCCTTGCCAATTTTTGTGGGTGTTCATGCTGCCTGGTTAGCAAGAAAAATCCTGCAGGGAATCTCATGAATGTCAGTGCAAGCAGGTAATGAAGAGCTAAGCCTCTGCTACATTTCTTTCTTCCTTCCTTTGAGGAGGAGGAGGAGAGGGGAAGGCAGATGGTACATCTTCTCTGGAGCACTGTGCGTATGTCTGTTTTTGAAGCTTTACCTCTATAGAATTGATGTGTTTGACTAAAGAATTGTATCTTTGCTGCAGAAAACAGGAGCAAGACATCAGCATGTTCTGTGACTGCACTTCTCGGAGCTGGAGAAAAAGTACTATGGAGAGCAGGGAAGGGAGAGGGCAGGAGCTGCTCACTGCAGAGCAGTTCCAGCTAGAGGAGAAAATATCTGTGGCTACTGCCAATGTGCCAAATGAAAGGTGTTGGAGAGTGTTGTTCAGATTTACCAAATTGATGTGATTTATTGAGCTTTTCCTTCATCCCCCTCCAAAAATGTTATGTCTGTTCAAATACATTTTTTTTACTTTATTGCTCACAGTTGGAGGTGTTTCACACAATGAGGCCCAGGTAATATAATGCAGTTTCCCTAGGTTTCTCCATGGAAGCTCAAAAAATGCTTAAGTGTTCTTATTTTTTTGGATAGACCCTCTAAAAATTGAACCTAACTCCTGTTCTAGCAGTCAGTTTGTGGCACAACAGTACCCAAACGTATTTCAATTTGAACTTTATAGGTACATTAAAAGAATTTTTTTATTCCAGGTAAAGACATAGCCTAGGACTTCTTGGGGAAAAAAACCCAAACAAGTCTTTAAGCCATTGTTACATTAAATTTTGTTCACTAATCTCTGATTGCACTCTAGGGAAGACAAAAAAAATGCATACTTACAAACCATGGGGAAATATTTCCTAAATTTGGGGGGCATAAAGTGCTTCTGTTTCAGCCAGCTGGGAAGTCTGGAGTCTACCACATTTGGGGGAGGACAGTATGTTAAAAACATATTTAATTTTGTGCTGAACACACTGAATGGTGTTCATTTCAGCAGTCACCCATCTGAAAACATTTTATTCCAATATATTACCATAGAATCACGGAATGGTTTGGGTTGGAAGGGACCTTAAAGATCACCTAGTTCCAATCCCCCTGCCATAGGCAGGGACACCTTCCACTTGACCAGGGTGCCCAGGGCCCCATCCAGCCTGGCTTGAATGCTTCCAGGAATAGGGCAGCCACAGCTTTTCTGGCCAAGCTGTGCCAGTGCCTCGCCACCCTCAAGGTGGGGTTTGTATCAGTTTGACTGCCCTTCTTCTGTCCTGCAGCGAGCAGCTGGGAGGGACAGAGGTGGACTCAAAGGTGCACTGCCAGACTATTCAGGAAATGGTGGACATGAAGTTTCTGTTAGAAACCATCTCTGTAAACCTGGTGCTTCAGGTTAGCATAGAATACTTGGGTGAAATCTGGCTAGGCCATGTTTGTCTTTAGATTGCATCTGTGCCGATGTGGGAAATGGAGTGGATGTTTCTGGACTGTGCTCTGGCTCCTTTGAGCAATCATGCACCACATCATGCCTTTCAAGTGGTGAAGAGCACCTGTGAGCTTCCCACTGGGTGTGCTAGAGCCAGGCATGGTGCAGCTGAAGGGGACACAGGCAGGACTGAAATATCTTTGGTATGGGATCCAGAAGGAACAAAATGGTTTGAAGTCACCTGTCCGTGTACCTTCATCTTGATTTCTCATTCTACTCTGGAAAGAAGTCGTCCTAGAGATGTCTCATTGCTTTAGTATTATAAAGTTAGGAAAATAAGAATTCTTTATTGAATCCTGACTATTCTGCAGCAGTTTGCTTCTGCTTTTGTATATATTGTACCACGCACAAAGTTCCAAAAATCTTTGCCTGTTTCTTTCTGTTGGACACAGCTAACGAAGACACAGGGGAGTCCCAATGAACCAGCATTCAGCTACTTCGGCCCATTGCTTCTGCTGAGATTTCAGCAACACACACAGCAGTTGTGGAATGCCTGTGCTGCTTTACATTCAACCCCTGGCTTATTCTGAAACAACTTTCATGTGTAGGCAAGCCAGGACAAGGCTGCAGCGCTAACCACTCTGTCTTTCTGTCTTCAGGAATTCTCCCGTGGGAAGGTAATGCTTCATTTCCTCTTTAAAGAAGTGATTCCTCCCTGTATCTTCCACAGCTGCACAAAAGGGGGAAGACTAGACAGAGGATCTGTGTAAAATGAGAGGCTGGAAGGGGAATAAGCAAATCAAACTCCCTTCACGTGACGTTCCCACCCACCACTGTGCGATGGACCCAAACCAGAACAGTGAGACTCCTCTCTAATGCCAGGGAAATTCAAATTCAGGTCCAACTTAGAAGCCTAGGAATGAGAGGTAAGGTAATATGACACTTCTCCTCGGGATGCCTGTTCAAAAGAATGCAGGAAGAAGAAAAAATTAACCCTATCCACACGTAAAGTGAGCCACATCCATCCTTCATTCAAATCCAGGGAGAAAGTCTCCCTTTTGCATAATTCCTGTGCCCCAGGCAAGAAAGGGCATGATACAGTTCTGATGATGAGGGTCTAAGGGATGTGGGGTTCGTTATGAATATTGCAGACTTTGCAACACTGATTGTGCTGGTGTGGAGAGGGCATAACATAATCAACATTTTAGGAACGTCTGCTTTCATTTGATGCAAAAAGTTAGCAAATAAGTTGCACTTGATGTTTATGTTTTTACAGGTGAACCTTGCCTACACTGGAATATTTGCTCATCTGTATAGCACTGGATTCAGAATGTGTGTTGTAGCATTATCTGCAATGAATAAGTAGCAAAAAGAAAACAGGAAAATGTGGGCCTGCTTCTGCATGAGGTGGGCACCCAGATGCCAGAGGATACAGAGAAGGTGGAGTTACTGAATGCCTTCTTTGCCTCAGTCCTTACTGCAAGAGGTGGCTGTCAGGAATCCCAGACCCTGGCAGCAAGACAGAAAGCCTGGAGAAATGAGAACTTCCCACTGTTTGAGGAGGATCGGGTTAGAGTTCATTCAGGCAAACTTGTCATACACACATCCATAGAGTCCCATGGGATGTGCCCATGAGTACTGAGGGAACTGGTGAATGTTAGTGCTCTCCATCATCTTTGAAAGGTCGTGGAGAACACAAGAGGTGCCTGAGGACTGCAGGAAAGCCAGTGTCACTCCAGCATTCAAAATGGACTAGAAGGAGGACCCAGGGAACTACAGGCCAGTCAGCCTCACCTCAGTCCCAAGAAAGGTGCTGGAACAGTTCATTCTGGATGTCATCTCTAAGCATGTGGAGGAAAAGAAGGTGATCAGGAGTAGCCAGCATGGACTAACCAAGAGCAAATCATGCTTGACCAACCTGATTGCTGTGATGTCATGACTGGCTGGGTAGATGAGGGGAGAGCAGTGGATGTTGTCTTCCTTGACTTCATCAAGGCTTCTGGCACCGTCTCCCATAACATCCCCATAGGCAAGCTCAGGAAGCGTGTGTGGGGTGAGCAGAGGGGCAGGGGATTGGGCACTGGCTCTGGTGACAGCAGAGCTCAGAGGGCTGTGTCAGACAGAGCCTGGCTGGAGGCTGCAGCTCAGGGTGTTCCTGGGGTCAGCACTGGCCCAGTCTGTTCACCTGGTTCAGCAGTGCCCTGGACAAAGGGACAGAGAGCACCCTCAGCGAGCTGCTGGTGGTTCTGTGTGGGAGGAGGGGCTGATACCCCAGAGCCTTGTGCTGCTCTCCAGGGACACTTGGACAGGCTGGAGAGAATTCAATAAAGGCAAGTGCAGAGTCCTGCCCCTAGGGAGGGATAAACAGGAAGGAATAACTCCATGCACCAGCACACACTGGGGCTGACCTGCTGGAAGCAGCTCTGTGGAGAAGGACCTGTGGGTCCTGGTGGACAACAAAGTGTCCATGAGCCAGAAGTGTGGGTGCCCTTGTGGCCACCATGGAGTGGTAGGGGGAGTGTGGCCAGCAGGTCAAGGGAGGGGATCCTGCCCCTCTACTCAGCCCTGGTGAGGCCACATCTGGAGTGTTGTGTCCAGTTCTGAACTCTCCAGCTCAAGAAATACAAGGATCTACTGCACCAGGTCCAGTGGAGAGCTGTGAAGATGATGAGAGAGCTGGAGCATCTCTCTTGTGAGGAAAGACTGAGGGAGCTGGGCCTGTTTAGCCTGGAGAAGAGATGGCTGCGGGGGGATCTTATCAATGCATCCAAGTATCTTAAGGGCAGGTGTCAAGAGAATGGGGCACGATTCTTTCTAGTGCTGCCTAGTGACAGGATAAGGGCAATGGGCACAACATGAAACACAGGAAGTTCCATCTGAATATGAGAAAAAACTTCTTTACTGCAAGGCTGACAGAAAACCTGGGGAACAGGCTGCCCAGAGAGGTTGTGGAGTCTCCTTCTCTGGAAATATTCAAACCTGCCTGGACATGATCTCCTGCAACTTGTTCTAGGTGAACCTGCTTTAGCAGGGGTGCTGGACTAAGTGATCTCCAGAGGTCCCTCCCAACCATGATTCTGTGATTCCATGAATAAAAATGATCCTAGAACTTAGTAGCACCAACACTTCCTTTACTGTCTCTTTTTTTCATGGATTTGTGGTATTAATACTATGGTACAGAAGTGGGAAAGAGAGGCACACACAGCAGCACTCTCACACAAAGCTTCCATTAAACCTTTTTTTTTGAGAGGGAACAGATGAAATTTGAAAGAAATTAAATTTGAATAAAGAGCCTGGGGCAATGGCTGATTTCCACTTCAGCAGACATCAGAGATGAGCAAGGCAGTCTCAGCTATGGTGCTGTCTGAAGGCTGATGCTTTTGCTTCAGTAGCATTGAAGTGCCACCCACCATCAGCCAAAGTTTTGTTCACATTGGAGAGCCAGCCCCTGTGATGTTCTGGTCTGGAAGGTACAGGAGTACCAGCTATTGCCAATAGTTCAACCAAAATCACAACAGATACACAAACCTAATTGCTTGACAGTGTTGTGCTTGAAGATAAGATAAAAGGCAGATATTTAGTCCTGAGTTTTCAGAGGTGCTTAGTCAGTGCTGAAGAAGTGAAAATCTAAGGTGGGAAGTGTTTCTGACATTAAAAACGGGACTTGCACACTGCAAAAACCAGTTCAGTATAAAAGATTTAAAACATACGGTGACTTTACTTCCTCCTACCTTTTGGATCAGTCACTGTTGCAGTTAGCTCAAAAAAACCTAAGGCAAACCACAGCCAAAATTGTGGAGCTGCATATGGCTTTGACTCAAAACTGTGCAAAAATGCAGCCCTTCAATGGTTTGGGGAGTTGAAATCATAATTCCCCTCCTCCCTCTGGTTCATAATTCCCACTGGGAAGAATACCCATGAGGAAACGGAATTCTGCTGCTCCCCAAATCAGCCTCAGTTTGCTGAGAAGGGCTGTGAAGAAGTCAGGGAAGCTGAGCTGAGAGGTTGTGCTGGAACAGTGAACCCCATAGCTGAACTCTGGAGAGGTCTTAGGTGGTTCTATTTAGAAGCTACAACTTCTATCAAATTAGTTATAGCTCCCTGTGGGCCTAGATCTAGGCCAGTTTTAAAATGATCACAGAGTCTATTATATTTAAATATGTACTCCACTCACAGCTTGAGTGGTAGCAGTGCAACTTCTAAACCAGGTCAGTGACTAATCAAGGGCAGTTTGTACTAAAAAAGAAAAAAAAAATGTGGCACATGCATGACTTCTGGATGAGGCCTTGTGCCCCACACTCTTCCAATTTGGGGTTTGGCAGCTCTGGAGTGACTGTGATCTCAGATCACTTCTAGGCATTATCCTGATGACTCTTTGAATACATTCTGGTGTTTTACACAGTTTTAAGTACTAAGCGGCCATATGATGGTAAAGCTATTAAGGGTATGTTCATACTGTCTTGAGGATGACAGTTCCTCATGCACACTGGTATAATGTTACACATGCAAGTGTCTCCACACATAATTGTGTCCACATGTAAGTGCCATATATCAAGTCCCTCTGTGAAATTGCCCTGATTTCTAAAGCTGTGGTGGGATTGATATCACCTGATTTCAGGGCCTGGGCTCCCTTTGTAGTGTAGAAATAGACACTTAAAAGGTGTTTTGTCTGATCTCCTTGTGCATGTGCACAAGGACAAGAGGAATCAGGTTCTGGATGTGATGATTTCTCTCCCCTGACTATCAGAGGAGTCCAGAGCTTTGTTTTGGAGCTGCCATAGCAGCACCCAGTCCTCCTGCTCCCCCTGCCACTCACGTCTCCCTGCATCCCTGACTGATCGCAGCTTCCACAGGAACCACAAGCGGGCAGGGAACAGGCACACCGTGTAACCCCGGCAGAAACACAGTGCTGCAACCAGAGATCCTTTCTGAAGGTGGGGCAAGCTGCAAGATACATCTGTGGGAAAGGGAGAGACTCAGGGATTTGTCATGGACAGCCAAGAGACTGGAAGCACAGTGGTCCTGAATGTTCTTGATAAACCCAACATAGCAACCACACAGCACACCAGTATGCTCTGCTGTAATTCCTCCCTCTTTTTACAGACTCTTATTTTTCTGTCTTAACTGTGCAGTGAGGAATATTTTCCTGATTCTCTTCAAGCCTTTTAAGTCTCCATATCTCGTCTGTCTGAAGACACCACTCTTCGAGGTGCCCCCCGCCCCTGGCCCCGTTAGGGTGGCAGCCGGCGGAGCCCCTCAGAGACCGGGCCCATCCCACCGCGGCCTTGGCTGGCCCTGCCAGGCCGTGCCAGCCTTCTGCTGGAAGATGACCCGGGCTGCCTCAGCTCCAAGCTGCAGGGAAAGCCAGGACACAGGGAAACGGGCCAACAACCCAAACCCACCCTGGGAGTGTGTACAAACAGATCTGGCAAGGAGCCTGGCCTCCCGGGAGCTCAGGGAGAAATGCCACCACGAGCAAATGTAAAACACGAAGAGAGGAGGACGAAGAAACAGCCGAGCTTTTCCCATGATCTGAGGCAGGATCTAGTGGGTGTTTCACTCCTTTCAGTTTCCTCTGAAAACCCTGGCTCACAGTGATAAGATCACATGGTTGCACAAGCCAATTATTGCACAATTTCGTTCCAGGCGGTAAGAGGCTGCGTGTTGTTTTTTAATATACACTGCCCCCTCTGGCATCCCTCTCCGCTGCTGCCGGGCTGCCAGGGGCCGAGCTCCCGCAGCAAACCGGAGTGCCAGGGCAGGGGAGCAGCGCTGCACAGAACCAGAGGAAGGCACAGTTCTATGGATCACGTCAACTAGGACATGCCATGTCCCCAGGCAGCACAGGAGAAAGTGGGAAGATGCTGGTCGCAGAAGCTGGCAAGAAAATGGTGTCATTTCTGGAGCACAGGAGGTGTAAGAAGATTTTTCTGCCTCCAAGTGCCATTCACATTGCTGTAGCTGGCACTGCATTGTGACAGGGTTCAAATTATTTGACTCCCATTTATTTTTGTTTCTTTCGCGGTTTTCCTCAGCTATGTCAGCACTTATATAATCTCCAGCAGGCTCTGATATTAACACCGCATTAAAATGAGCAGGGAACAGGATTCACACTGCTGCTGTTTTTGCTTAGAGACAGGTGTTCTCTGAGATGGCTGAACGACAGTAGATTTTTATGGGGAAAACTATCTTTATAACAGATAAGGCTAAGAATAGACAAACTCCTTGGCTTGCACCCATCTTTCAAAAAGACATCCAGATGGGAATCCTGAGTCCAGTGAGTCAGACCGTCTGTGCAAGATGAGGGGGCAGAGGGCTCCTTCTTTGCAAATCTTCTTGCCAGATAAGCAAGATTTAGATAAGGATTTAGAGAGCATTTTCACTCCACAAAAGCTCCCAGTGATCCCACAGAGAGCTGGGGGCACCCATGCAGCAGGTTCTGGCTGTGGGCAGGACAGCAGTCGTGCTGTTCCTCAGACAGCAGAGCCATCAGCACATCCCTCACACATTGGGGGCTGCACTTTGGTAAGGGCCTTTGCACACTGGGAAAATGCTTCCAAGAAGGGAAATGTGATGGCACTGTTCCACAAGAGGAAATGATGTAGATATGTGCTCAAATATCTGAGAGAAAGGACCTGTCCCTCTAATGGGTTCAGAGAGGTTTTTGCTCAAAAAAGAGAAAGGATATGGTGGCCCAGCTAGGCTCAATTTGTTCTCTTTGTGAGGTTCCAGTTGCCTCCCTTGCTGACAGTTGGAAGGGCAGACAAAAGCCAATATTCTGAAGCAAGAATGGTTGAAGAGCAAGGCAGTGCAATGACTCTTTGAAGCTGCCTGTCTGGTTTTTTCCCACATGAGAGGCATTAATCCCTTACTTGATTGGATGTGCTAAAATGAACTTTGTCTTGAAGGTACTTCTGAGCCAGCACAAAAGTGCTGGCCAGATAAACAAAACACCGAATTTGGGATTCTTTTTTTTCCAAAGTATTTTTAAAGAATTAAGGATAACTGCCTTTGAATTAAGTGGTTTTAGGAGTCATGCCTCAGGAGGGAACTAGGTCATTCAGAAACTCCAGTGGACTGCTGCCAGAAACAATTTCTTTTAAAAGCAGTACTTGTATAAGTGAAATGAGAATACAGAAATCCTTAGTCTTATTCCTCCAAGTTGACAGTTAAGTGAGATATCTGTTGAAGGATCATCCTTACAATAAAAACACAGGTCCCTGGGGTACCATCAGCAAACTGGATGTTCATTAACCTCTGTATATAACTGTGTTTGTGTGAATGACAAACAGAAGGAAAACCTACACTGTTGAAGAAAAACACAGCTATACTGCAGAAATTTCTTTAAAGTTCTAAAGATAAAAATCCATATTTCATATGGATTCACCTACTCTTAAAGCCTAAAGGAATGTCTTTGGTGTTCAAAAAAATGGCTCACTATGTATCTTTCCCTCACTGCAGGATGGCAGGTTTCAGTATCATGAACACTTGTAATGCACAAAGCTAAAGAAAAGGTATTGCATATCTTTTTTTTTTTGGGGGGGGGGAGGGGAATTCATTCTTGATTCACATGGCAACTTAATTTATACAGTCCTTGTTATATGAAACAAATCAGACTAGCTGTTCAGTGTCAGCAACTAGAAAATGCAGTTTCTGAGATAATGGAGACCAGTATCACTGCTGTAGTATGCCATTACTAGTCCTATGGGAAAACCTTTCCGATGGGAAGGAAAAATAGTACCCATATGCACCATATATTTTTAATTATTTTACAAGGAATACTCTAAAAGAAATGTCCATGAAGCAAAGCAGTGATGAAAAGTTGTACTTATTTCTTGCCAATAATCGTATTTGCTAAGGAGGAGAGCAACAGTGGTCCTTTGTCCATTTTTCTGAGGTGACAGTGTCTTCAGTGTACCATGCATCAGTGAAGGATCACTGCTACTTGTAAAGTGTTTTCAGATGTTCTCAGAGAAATGAGATACTATAGGATAAGGTGTTAATTCTACCTGATCTTGCTGTTATCTCTATAAATCCCAGAGTCAAATAACATGGATCTTGGCAAATCACTCCCTATCTATTAAGAATGGCATTTCAGGGTTTGGTAGAGCACCAAATTAATACTGCATTCTGGATGACTGGTTGAAGAGGTCTGATCACCTCTTTAGTTTCTCTGCTCATGGATTTTAAGTTTTCAGTATTCAAGGATGCTGAGAAACATTGTTTTCCCTGAAGCTACTCCTCTGTAATGTCATCTGTATAACCCAGTGAAGCATTGTGAAACAAATGTACCTCTTTTGTATTCATAACACACTTTTTTCTTTTGCTTATGCTCTGTGTTCAGAATAACTAAGGTCCTGATCTATAACACAGCCTAATGGCCATAGAAATTAATGGAGGTGAGGTATCTGTCTGCTTTGTGGTTCTCAGTCTGGTTCCTTAAGTTTCTGGTTAGCCTCATGGAGATCTGCTGTTTGTTTGGGAGGGGATGGTTTTGTGTCTGTCAGGAGCAGCGATGCAGGGGAGAGAATTGGTATAGTTATGTAAAAAAACAGTGTGAAACTTCTGGCAGGTATCAGTTTCACAGGAGAAGTTAAAAAGAGAGATGTCTAAGCATTGAGTGAAACCAGTTTTTCCCTTTTTCAGATTTCCCCCTAACCTTTATAGCTCACTTCTTGCGTGTCAAAGACAGACTATTAGGCATGAGCACGGACTTGGACTTCATCAAATGCCACCTAAAATCTCTGTGGATATGTGGGCAGCAGGTGGAATTTGTTGTTCAGATGATTCCAGAGGCTCTCACAGAAGACTCCCCTGGGCAGAATTGGCCAGATGTTTTCATCAGCAAAAGATACTTCTGATAGAAAACTGTAGGTGCCACTAAGTACTGGCATTTATCTGGCAGCAGATCAGGCAAACAACCAGTGCCCCATGCCCCTTCCCCACAGTACCAAGTTATGGAACATCTCTGTCTGCAGAAGTGGTCCAGGAATGTCTTTGTCAGAACCCCAATCCCAAAGCTCACCTGATTGCCCTGACCTCTCAGCATCCCACTGATGCTGTTGATGGCAGATGAATCTCCCTCCATTTCCCTCTGGAAGCATCTGCTGAACCTTTCATTAAGCTGTTTATGCCCTTGCTTATGATCAGAAGCAGAGATAGAGAAACTGAGCCCTTTAGCATGTGGGACCAGCAGGGCTAAACTCAGGAACAACATCTCACCCCTGCTTTTGGAGGTCAATACCCCCTCCCTTCCTGCCTGGGTGCAGGGGAAGCACTGCCCTCTGATGTAGGAATTTCATCCAGCTGTAGCACCTCTTTCGGGAAGCACAGCTCCTTCTATCAGTTATGTTTTTGAAGTAAAGTCAGCACCTCTGATCCTGAGGCCATATGTATGCTTTAGATACTCCACAAGGTCCCCTTCTCCTATATTTAGAGATACCTGCACACTGATACTCTGCAATTTATTTACCAGACTGTGGTTTTCAGAAGAGGACATCTTACCCTACATGGTAGAAGACCCAGAGCAGCACGTAAGACTGGAAGAGAATTTTGATTCAAAATTCCATCGTGTTTGACCATGAAGATTAAATGCAGAACTCAGCACTTCTCTATGTAGGTAAGATATTATTAAAGACAGAGAAAAGATAACATTAAATGTTAGTAATTTCATTAGATCAGTCAAATAATTTTCCTAATTCTGTAGACAAAAAATTTGGCCCTCACTTCAAGTACTCTAAACTTTAGCAGAATAAAGCAATGCCTGCTCTGGGCTGGCACTTCTGTTTAGATCACGCAGTGAATTATGCTTAGACAAAAAACTGTATTAAAAAGCTAAGTGGAACTTGACAAACTATCAAAAATGTTTTATGTGAAGAAAATGTAGAAAATGAGTAATATTTATGCATAGTTAAAACCTATTTGCCAAATGCCGAGGAAATGGGAAATATTAATTAATAGTGTTTTTTTACAGCAGAAAATTAATTGAAATTATTCAAAGTCCAATTCTGTTCTCTTCATGCTGTGACTAATCTAATTGAGATGAATAGGCTACTTGTTGAAAAAGAAACTACTCAGCATGACTAACTTTGGTGGAATCAAGCCCTCCATGAACATTATTCACCAGTTTTGAAATACAGCACTTATTTTGTGTCCCTCTACTCCAAGACAGGAAATTTGATCCACTTCTTTATTCACTTCATTTCCAAGATGCCCAGAAAGGTGTCATTGTGAAATGTGCCAGGAGAAAAACAGGTGGTCATAAGAGGCACAAAAGTTATCCATCCTTGCAGGTGAAAATGCCTCCTGTGTGTACAAGCAGTGAAATCACTTCCAAACCATGCCCCTCAGGGAGGCAGGACCTCTGCTGGGTGCTGTGCTGGTGGAGGCTTAGCATCCTCAGTGTCAAAGTGATGTATTGGGTTTTCCAGTGCCAGCTGAAGCAGGTAACATAAAAACACAGCTCTAGACCATCCCCTGGATTTCTCAGGGCGATCATGTTCTGCAGCCATCTGCTGTACAGAGCCAGTGCTCTCAGTGGTGCTCATTATGAGACATGGGTTTAAAGCATTTAACATAACCACAGTCTGACAGACAGAAAAATGTTTATCCCCTTAGGGAAGATATCAACAAAAAGCACATCTGGATGCAAAGCAAAGCTTCTGGATCCCTTCCTTGTGGCCTGACTCCATAAATGTTGAAGTCTTTTTGTTTTTATTTAGAGATGTGTTAACAAAAAAAGATCAGAGAGTAGAGGTGGCATCCCATATGTCCCACTGGCAGATCTCTGGATTTCCCCAAAAGGAAATCCTAGTACTGTTTCTGAGTCCTGTTTTCTGTTTTCTGGGTCCTGTGCTGGCAGTTCTGCCAGCCTCTAAGTGGAGAGGAGACATCTGGCCACAGGTGCTAAGACCTATTGAGTTGGTGCAGTTTCCAGATAATTACTGGTTTTCTCTCTGCATCTGACCTAACATAAGAACTTTTTCCTTAGTTCTAATATTGCTAGATGGCTATTTATTAAGCTTTTCTAATTTATTCAGTTTTAGTCTTTACATAACAAGCTCTTATAAAGATAAGACTACAGACTTGCTGACAATCTACTCTTCAGTATGTCTGCTAACAATGCTGTGGATTCATGGGAAGATGGAAAACACAGGATAGGATGTCAAAAATGTTCTGTGTTCAATGTCCCATGTTTCACCACCTTGCTGATAAAATGTTCTGCACTGCTGGCTAGAACATGATGACCAGTGTCCTGCTGCCTACACTGCCTGAGATTTAACATAATTGAAGCACAAATTGTCTAAAGTTGTGAAAACCATTTTATAGTTCTAGCCTCCTGCATACATAAGGCCTTAACTGGGTGCATCAAGTCCCAGACAAGGTTGTGCATTCCTCCAGAAGTTCTAAGTATGTGCAAGATAACAGAGAAAGAAATGTCTTGTCATGCAAGACAGGACAGAAAGGCAGGCCTGTAATTTATGCTGTGATCTGGGATCCTGTGAACATCTGTGGAGAGGACCACCCCAAGGATGAGTCACCCCACCTACTTCAGACACCTCTCCTGGTGGTGAGTCACCCGTGACAGTGCCCGATCTCTCCATTGATTGCAGCCGAGCTGGGAGGCAGCCAACACACAGCACCAACCCAGCTTCTCCCTGCTTGGAGCTGGGTGAATGCTGCCTCTGCTGATGGGTGACTTCACCTTGTCTGTGGTGGTGACAAGCCAATAACAGCTCTGTCCTTCCCTGTTAAATACATGGTGATGAGGTAGCACTAGTTGCTGGAATGAGGTGCAGAACCACCTCAACTTTGGTAAATGTTGTACTTTTCAGGCCTTTCTGTCTTTTGCAGAGAGGGCCATGACACTTGCAGTCCCTCAGTTACTATCCCACATCAGAAATGGGTGGTTCTGCCTTTAAACCTATATAGTTGGCATAGTGATTAATGAGATTTGAATTAAACGATAGTACAGAGGCTGAAATAGTTCCTTGGGGAGCTTCTTTTTTCATTTGACTTTTGTTCACAATTTATATATAATTTGAATTGCTTCACTTCTCTAAGCCTGTGTTGTTCATCTTTGAGAGCTGCCTAGTTAGTCAAGCTGAAAGAATTTATAGGAGAGACCTGCTCTTTACTGGGGCCTTCTAAGTCCTTTCTAAATTGGTGATGTCTGCCAAGCAGAGGCAGAGAGGCCTTGTTGCTGGGCCCATGGTGTTTCCTCATTCTGGTTCCCATCATATTCAGAAGGCTGGCAGGGCCATGTGGTATGTGAATCACGTTCTGGTTTTATGCAGACTTTCCCATTCCATTTATGTGCTACTTACATGCCCCTGGCCTAAACCTAGCACTACATCCACATCTTTACACAGTCAATGGGTTCATTTAGGGCTCTGCACTGTGTAGATTTTTTTTCTTTTAGCAGGTGCTTGCTTTCATTTATCTGCATTGCATTTCCTGTGCCTTCAGTTGCCCTTCAGCTAGATTATTTTAGGTTCTTCAAAGCTTTTCACCAGTATGGTCACAAATTTACTAATTTGATTTTTTTTTTTTTTACATCTGTGGATGTTCTTACCTGACCTTCATGTTCCATAAATCACCAAAAGTCATAAAGTCTGAGTTCCAGAAAATTCAGTTGCATGGATAATAGGAAGAATGCTTCTTATCCAGTGTGGATAATATGGACATGGTCTTTCAACTGTGGTAATAGTGTTCTTATTTGGATACCCTACTTCAGGCCATATCTGTTATTACCATACAGGTTGTGGTACAACAACTACACCTTTTGGACCAACTGATACCAACCAGAGGTTCCCATCACTCTGTGCTGATGCCAGGGTCCAAGGCCTCTGAAGGAGGCCTGTTTTCTTTGTAAGGAGCTTTAAGGAAAAGGGGCCTGAAATGAACATTTTCCTTACTACCCCCTCTCAGTTTGGACGCACTCTTGTGTTGACTTGAAGGTCATGTTTCAGCTTCAAAATCCCTTTCCATGATTCTGACAGGTTAGAATATGAAGCCCTGAGCAGAGAAGGACTGAGTCTGGGGAATAACTGCAACAGAAGCTCTGAGGGAATATCCTACCAAGCCAAATTTCCTGTGGTTAAGGAATGTCACCAAAGCCACATATCCCATATTGCAGTTTCTCTTTGGAACAAATTACAATCCCTTCAGCTAAACATTAATATTTTAAGCATGAGTTTTGTTCTGAAATGCATTTTTAAAAATGTTAAAATTCTATTAACTATAACTCTTACAGTTAATTTAAATGGCTTGTTTGATTGATGGATGGCATATGTTTGTCAGACCAGTAAACTGCACTGAACCCAGGAATCAGATGGTTAATCATTGCAGTTCTATACAAGAATTGTTTGGGAAACCAGGTGCTCGCTGTGTACACATTAGGTAGAAGTTTCTGAGAACAAGGTGCCTCTGTAAGATTGTTGTTCTAGCTTGAAACTATGTTGAAGTTATTAGAGTGGAAAGAGAGTGGCATGAAGAACATCTTAAGAGGGCAAAAAGATTATTAATGTCTGGGCTGCTAGGTTGTTGTTTTGAGCTCTAAGGAAGTTTCCTTTTTTTTCTCCCTTGTGTTTAAGTATGAAACACGTGTGAAACCCTTTTTCTGATGTGCCAGGAGTACTTAGACAAATCTTTCACATATCAAACTCTACTGTATCTTATTGATTATTTCCTATAAGCCTTTCCTCGTACATCTCAGTAGCTGAATGCCATTGTGTGAAGGGAAGCTACCTGATTCATCATTAAGCCTTTCATTTTCTGACAAAGTTGCCATGGCTGCCATATTCCCAATAAGTTCCTCATTCCTAATATCTTGTTCATGAAATTTGTAGAGCTTCCAGTGCCCATGAAATCAGGAACTATAAAAAATAACCAGAAATCATGCTAGTATCTGTCACTTGCTATTCTTCTGTTTTCCAAGCTTGTCATCCAGTTAGGGAACATAAGATACACTGTGTGACTAGTCCAATACCAGTAACAGACAGCAACTTGTCAAAATGAACATTTGCAGACAACCCACAGCATAATTTTTTTTTCTCAAGTGTTTGAGAACACTTACAAATAACAATTACATTCAGGAAAGCCTGAGAGTACCATTCAAACCAACAAAGCCTGAACTTGTATTTTTGACTCGGTATTATTTCATATTCTGAGTGTGATGTGTGCATCTTTATGTATAGGATTAACCGAAGAGAAAACAGAATGCAGAGAGCCAGACTGCTCTAAGAAAGCAGTACTCTGGTTGGCAAAAAAATTTAAAAATAAAAAAATTCTATGTCTAAAATCTCCTCCTAAAATCTGTCCCTCCATCATGATGCATTAGCAAGACTTGTGTGCTCTGAAGACCTTTGCTGGTGAATGCTGGTTATTTGAAAAACCTGACTGCAGATCATTTGCTTAATATTGTGCAGCAAGAACAGGAATGAAAACTACATCTCCAGAAACCTAACTGGCAACCAAGGGACACAAGTCCCTTCTTGCATTCCAGCAGTACTCCAGGAGGACTGGTGATCATCCAGCTGAAATTCAGTACAAACATCAGGATTAGCATGAGAAAAAATGGTGACATTTCAGTCCTCAGGTGGTCAGTGGGCTTGAAAAGGCTACCTCAGAAGGAGGAGAAAACAGGTTTCTTACAGGCCTGGCAGCAATGCAGAACTCCAGCTCAAGGCCTCAAGGTGTTGGTGCAGGCTCAGCTGCACAGGGGTGCCCTGCATGGAAAACGTGGAGTCCCCAGAGCTCTGCACTGAACATGCTCACATAACTCCAGCACAGTGAGTACATATTAATGATAAACACAATGCTCATATTTCACTGTCAAAAAACACAGAGGAAATGTGTATGAGGCACTTAATGCCATGAGCACCCTGCTCCCAGCCTGGAGATGGGTGGAAAAATTGAAAGCCCACATCCTGAACTCACAGTGTTTCTGTACAATTCTGGGTTTCCTCTTTACTTTCTTTCATGCTGACAGCTTCTGCAGCAGACAGTTGCCTCTGCAGGGCCCAGCATGGAGCACCAGCCCTCTGAGTGGGCATGTGTAGTGTGGGGCTGCGTGGGGCACAGGGGACAAACCCCACCAGGCTGAATGGAACAGCATTTACTTTGTCTTGCTGTGCTCACTTGGGTGAAAGTTCCAGCAACAGCTTTACTCCATTCATGCCTCTGACTCGGAAACTTGGAGGCTCTTGGTGCAGGCCATGGTGCTGCAAGGCTGGGCACTCTGCCCTTACAGGACTCTCTAACATAAGCAGTACAGACCACCTGGAGGCAGGGAAGAAGGGTCCACCAAGCAGGACCCACAAAACAGTGTGCCAAGCAGGGACTCCCCAATGGCGGCCTGCAGGAAACATGGACAGCTCTTGGGGCTGGATTTTGCCCATTAGCAAGATTTGAGGGAGATATGAATCCTACACTCAGGATTTGCTGCCCTTATCTCCCTCTTCCCCTTGAAGTTACATCCCAAAACTTTTATTCCAAACCTAGACAAGGGGATGTACCAGGCCATTCAGAATGGAAGGGATGCCTCACCAATCCTTTTCCAATGGAGTGCAAGTCCTACTTGGAGGGAATTTGAATTCCCATTTGCTACAAGAACTCTTTGCCAACTGGGCTATCAGCTCTTACCACTGGAGGGAGAGTTAGTGCTCCCAAACTCCTGTTTTGCATAGTGAAATCAAGCACCCACTGGTCTAATAAACAGGAAAAGAGAAATGGACACAGCTTTGCCTGGTGCTCAGGCACTTACCTCCCTGTCTCAAGGGGCCAGCCTGCCTGACACCATTTAGAAGGCTTCTCAGAAGAAGCTGTCTCCCCTTGCCCTGGGCAATGCCAACCTCCCAGGAGATACCTTTTCCCCAGGAGGGAGAAGGCTGTCTGTCTTTCTGACACCTCTCCTCACCTCCCCTCCCTTTCTGTTTGTGCTGCAGTGGGTGTCTGTGGGGAAGTCTCAAGGACATGCACACATGCTGTCCCCAGCTATTAGTCATCAGGGTGAATGGCTGTTGGCTGCAGCCCCTCGGGTTTAGTCACCTGCCTTACCAAATGCCAGCAGACATTTAGGTCAATTGATTGCACAGGCTTGCAGAGTTAGGTTTCTGAGGACTGGGTCTCCAACAGCAGCTCCTTGAGAGCCAGAGAGATGAACTCCCTCCTAGATCGTAGCACCACCAAAAGCTCTCTCCCTGGAGGCCTGGGACAGCAGTTTGAGGCCAAGCTCCTAGGCAAGAGGTCTTATTTCTTGTTCATGGGTGTAGCTAGTTACATAATAGAAAATAGGTTAATTATGGCCCAGATTATCCTGGCATAAAAGCAGGTGGAAGCAGTTACATCAGGAGTGATCCCTGGAAGAGGAGGCAGCAAAGATGATGCAGCCCCATGGGAGGGTACTGAGTTGTACACACAGTTGCTGCATGTCCTGCTTTGCAAGGAGAAGGCTGAGAAAGGACAAGTTCACTGATTCAAAGAGAAGCCTGAGGAGTCTGTGTAGGGCCTGGATTCTGAGTCAGACTAACCCTTGGCAGCTTCTGGCAGAGAAGACCTCTCATAGCAGAAACCAGAGGAGTAAGGTCTTTGAGGACTAGATGTGACAACCAGGTACCAAAAGGAAAGGTGCAAAGCTGGCAGTACTGTAATTTAAATGCTTCTTCTTCCTGGGGCAGAGAAGTCCAGTGAGAAAAATACACTGGGACTTTATTTCCCTTTCAAACTATGGGGAGAGCAGAGCTGCTCTTGTCCCCAGGCCTTGATCCTACCAGGTACACTGGTGAGGAGTGTTGAAGCACCATTTCTGAAACCATTTGCACTGATGGTTTGTTTTCTTGCTCATTCCTTTAACATTCTGTCAGAGCTGCTAGTGTTGTACCTCTGGTTGCTCAGTCTCTATTTACTACATGGATGAGGTAAAGCATGACACAGCCCCTGGTGAGTGTGCATTGAGAAGTACTCAGAAAGGCACCTCTTCTAGCATTGACATGCCAAACATCAGTGCAGGTCTGCATCTAAACTCAGTGAGTAATGAAAATAGGAAAGAAAATCATTAATGGTGTGTGAGCTGACAGCTGAGACCATGAGGCCATCTCCCCATCCTGAGGTGACTGAGTGCAGGCTCTGGAGGAAGACTAAGTAGGCAAACTGCAGATTTAGGAGTCTTTACTTCAGGAGAGCAGATTTGGGCTTGTTTAGTGAATTGTTAGGCAGAATAAACTTGGAAACCAGTGGGACAAAGGTCCTAAGAATGTGGCTAACTTTTAAAGAAAACACCAAGAGCTGAGAAACATAACTTCCTGTTGGGTAGTCAGACCAAGGGTTTCAGGCGAAGAACTGCTTGCCTTAACAAGGAGCTTCTCAATGAGAGAATGGTTTGGATTGGAAGGGACTGTAAAGACATAGACTTAGTGGCAGTTCTGCTTGAACAGGTGACTGAACAAAAGAGCTCTTGAGGTCACTTCCAACTTTGTCTTTTGTGGTTTTTTTTTCATTAGACCTGCTTGTGAAAGAAATGGAGGTGAATTGCTTTCTGACCCAAAATAGCTGCCACAACCCATGGCCAGGTGCAGCATTCTCATGCAGAAAGCCTGAGCCTGGCTGGGGCTTCTGGTCCCATGCAAGCCAATTGTTTGTCCACCTGGGTGGGAACAGGCAGTTCCAGGACAGGTTGATGGGTGCTAGCCATGAGAAACCTGGAAGCCACACTGACCCAGCAGGGCCTCAGCCACCCAGTAGAGCATGGCTGTGGCATGGAGGTGACCACAGAGCTGGACAACAAGGAGCTGCACAGGAAGCATCCCTGGTAGGGTGGTTTTGTGGTAACATGGCCAAAGATGGGATGTGTGGTGGTTGTGGGCATGGCAAACCTGACATCCCTCTCAGAACTATTCTATTGCAGAGCAAGGTTTTTATCTTCCTCTGGTCTGATTGCTGAGCCTCTGACAAGGCCATGCTGTTTTGCTGGGAGCCAAAGGAATTAATCTGATGAGGTTAGGCCCATTCCTTCCCCTTACCTGGCCTGCCTTCATAGATTTGCTCTGCCTTTGTTGCCTCTGTTCTTGTTGCTCCTTCCTTCTCCATGTTTTTGCCTTATTTTGGCTGCAGCAGCCACAGTTGTTCATTTTATTCACTTGCCACATACAGGGAAGGGACCAGGAGGAGCTGGGGGAAGGGGAGCCGTGGCAGAGTGTGCAAGTGTGCATATCTCTGTGTGTGTGTGTGTGTGAGAGAGAGCATGTGAACACATCTCCAGGGCAAGAGCAGAAGCAGGCTGGTTCCTCCTTGGCTGCCTCTCCTCAGAAAGAGGACGAGAAAGTGCCAAATATCATCTCAGCAAGGGAGCTGCCAGGCAGGGAGCTGGAAATCTTCCCTCTCTTCAGAGCTCTAAAGAATGTACGAGTCTTATTCAAGTTTTTCATGGCTCCCCTTCATCTTCAGAGAGCTGAAGTAATTTTTCCCAGAAAGTGTGAGGTTCATTAGGATGGTGAATGAGGCAGGAAACTTGCCAGGTATTTAAGACAGACCACAAGTGGATGGACTGGATCCAGCTGTCAGGCGCCTCCAGAGAAAACATGCTGAACTCCTCCAAGACAGTTAGGTGAGGTAGGATTACCTCCTTTGCAGAGCCTTCCTATAACACACTGGGAACATCCATGGATAGTCTTAATTTAGGGTTTGGACACTGTAATTTAAAAACTATGAGAAAATCTTCATTCTGAGTGCCATAAGGAAATAAGAAATATAATTCTTCTCCACTTGCGGAGCCTTTACAATCTTTCTCCATAATAAAGAACTAAAAAAGCAAGACAGCTCTGCATGGACAGATAATACAAATGCTTTCATCACATAAGACATCTTGATTTATGTGCCCTAAATCAAATGTGGGAACTCAAGTCTTTGTCTGGGACCTCAGCCCTGGTAGTTGTTCATCATGAGAATTTGCTCATGTAAGAAAACCTCATGGCTTAGTAGTAATTTTTATTTTTGTTTGACCAGAGACAAGCAAATCTGGGCTCAAGGCTGGCCTGGTCTTCCTGTTCTATGTTAGCATGCACTATGAAATAATTGGGATTTGATTAGTTTGGATGATGTCATCTTACAGAAAGAATCCTTCAAAACCAGGATGAAGTCTCCATGAGACCTCCTGTGGCTGGTGCTGTGGGTGGCAGCATGCTGAGACCTGGACCCCAGAAGACAGCATTTGAGATCCTCTTTTAATATGATGTGTAAAAGCAAAATGTTGCACTCTTCATCTGCATGGTTCCTTAAGGAGATTACTTTATATGTGGTCTTAACTACATGGAAATGGCATTTCAAACTTTATAAAATAATTATTTGTTGATTTTATTTCCAGGAAGAGCCTATCTCTTTAAAAATCATATTTCTGGGATGTTAAGGCAGGCAGATTGACGCAGGAGTTATGGATACTTATTGTTTTGCCACTGCAGAGTACTGGAGAGTAAGAGCTGCTCGTGACTCCACCTGAGGAGTGAAGTAAATGCAGGGAAGTAAAACTTGCTGTGAAGGTATCTTGCCTTTAAGATCTTTTCACCCTTTTTTGTTTTTAACAAAAACAACCCTGCTTTGCAAAGAACTCTATTACTCATTCCAGACTGACAGATTGCCTTCCCATTTCTGCTCTATTCTGAGCAGTTGCATTTTTCAGCTGATACCTGGAAAGAACATCGTCTCTTAAGAGGCTGCATAGGATGGTAAGAAAATACCTGCCTAGATGAGCCACTGGGGAACAAAAAGGGGGAATGAAAGCTGGAAGCTTTAAGTTGCAGAAGTGTTACAGGCAAAAGAAGAAAATCAGCACAGAGTTACTGTATCCAAGATCTGCAGTTTAACAAGAAAAACATTAATTTTTTAAAATAAAACAAAACCCATTGGGACAATAGAGAAATAATGGAGGGAATTTAACTCAAAATAGCTGTCAAGCTATGGTTAACATCTTGGAGGCTCTGGTTAGCTTGCCTGGAGGTCAGGTATGCATGTTCTTCCTAGTTGTACAGGTGGGGTAACACTGTAAAATTGGTGGCTGGTGGTAAGCACGTTTGTGGATGCATGTGTGTGTGCAGCACTGCTAACCCAGCTCCTGAGAGCACCAGCAAAGGAGCTTTCAGTGTAAAATTCAGTGATTTTATTCCTCACAGCTGCCAAGCAGAGTCTGAAGTGTGACTGTTGACATGACACAGGTCACTGCTCCCAGGGCAGCCCCAGCTCTAGGTGTTGTGGGCTTGGCACTGGGCTGTGCTTCGGGGCACCAGCTCCTGCTCATCCCACCCAGCATCCTGATCCCCAGCGCCACGGTCAGACCTGGATGGCAACACATGAAACAGAGTGACCCAAGCTCTACCAAGCTGTAAGAGAGAAACAAAATAACACTTACAGCAAGGTCAAAACACTTGTCCTTACCAGCTAATCGGGTGGAAAAATAATTAACCAGGGCAGGGTGACCAGCATGAGGGGAACTGGGCAGATCACTGGTATGCAAGCCAATATTCTCCATGTGTGCACCCCTGTGTTTGTTCACACAGTTTTTAAAGGTATCTTTGCAACCATAAGGTGTTTTCCCCTACTTTTTTGTTAGTTTACATGAGCCTCAAGAGAAAATGGAAGGTCTTGAAAAGGACACAAGCTCACCCACAGTGGCCTGGTCTATCTCAGAAGGAGTTCCTAAAATGACAGATAGCTCCAAGTCTCCTGGATTGACTGTGCTGCTTTAAAATCACCTTTTCTGAGGTACACAGCTTGTTCTCATAGGAGATACCCATGGCTTTGTGTGTCTCTCATAGCCAGAGCTGTAATTTTTGCACTCAGTGGTTGTTTAAAATAAGTAACTCAAGAGGCCATGTCATTAACCACCATCTGTAATTAGCACCTTCACTTTAATGGCCCTGTGTCCCCATTCACAGTGCCCCTGAGCTGCTGGATGGTGGTCAGTCACAAGTACAAGTAATCTACTTGCAGCAAGTCTTGGCAGTAGTGAAACTATGCAAGTTCCATCCCAGAGCCTGATATATGTCTCTCCAGACTGGGTGTGAGCTTCCCACAATGTGGCTTTCCAGGATCCTGGGGTGTCTGGCTCAGTAGCCAGGGGCTGTGTAGCACACTGTGCTAGCCTGGCCTTGCCACAGGATGAGATACAGTTTTCCATAACCACACTGGGGTGAAGTTATTTGTCATAATTTGAATAAAAAGAAATTTTGTTGGCATTCCCAGGTAGCTCAGGAGTAAAAAATGAACCTACTCCAGATCTCCTCCAGCTCAGCCTTGTCTTGTCTCCAATGTTTTACTAAAGCATGAGTAGACAATGACCATCTCATTACAGGCATGTGGGATGCATCATGACAACAGCTGCCTGCACATATTACTGTCTGCCCTCTTTTGCACTTCCCTTCCCAGTTCCATTTGCTCTTCAGTCTCAACTTGAGTTTTACATCTGGTTTCAATACCGGTAGAGCTTCACCAGGAATGAACAATGAGTAGATGCTTGGGCAAAATTCCTGCTGGGATCAAAGTCCTGGCTATACCTGGATAAGGACTTCAGCCTTAGGCCTATATTTGCATTACATCCATCCCTGCCAGGGTTGCAGCTGCCAATTGTACAGGACTTCAACTAATATGGGCAGCAATAAAATAAAATATCATATAGCAAGATGTCCTGTTTATTGCAGGGGCTCAGACTAGATGACTTTCCAACCCAAACTACTCTATCTTATGATTCTATGATCATCAAGGCCTTTTTCAACATGCAGACTAATGTAGAGAAATGGAGTAATGGGATTTCTTTACATACATTGGGGAGGGTGTTGGATGCCACTGGAGGAGCACGAGACACTCCTACTGGAGAAGCAAGGAGGTGAACACACAGTGGTCTGTAGGAGCTGAGGGAGCTGGGGCACAGAGCCTCTTGCTCAGTGCTGCCAAGGGAAGCAGCTCTGTCTTGTGGGCCCTTTCAGTGGCTGGGATGGGGCAGGGCCAGCAGCTGTTGTGATAGCTGCACCATAGCTGCCCAATTCTGCACCTTGGTTTCTCCCATGAACAGAAGAAACCTCTGGACACTGAAATATTGCCCAATGTTCAAGCTGTGGGGCTGTACCAGGCTGATTTTACTTATACTGGAGCAAATCAGCTGCTTTTATTGCAGGTCCTTCTGACTTTGTCTGTGTAGGAGTAAAGAAAATTGCTTGACTTTTTCCTGTGGAGCCTGCAGTGTGATGGGATATATTTAATCTGAACAGGCTGGCTAATGCAGCCCTTTGAATCAGGTTTGGCTTTGATTAAGTTCTAGCACATATTTGGGGCCAGCAGATTCTTTTCACAATAGCACTTTATGGCTCTGCACATTAGGACTCGCTCAAGGCAGGGTGCATTGGCCAGCATGGGCAGAGTCAGGCCCCTTCAGTGCTCTCCTGCCTGGTCTCTGGGGCTGTGCTGGAGCAGAAGGCACTGGGGGAAGTACTGTCATGCAGGAGGCAGAGGCTGTTGCTGTGCAGTCTGCAGAATTCCCATGGAGATAGTGCTTGGCTGGTATCTGAAGTTCACCTCCACACACAATCAGGAGCACCTCTTATCTTGCTACTCAGCCTGCAAAACTTATACTTGAGTGGACTGATTATAACAAAAATAGAGTGACCAGGGGGACTTCTGAGGGCCCTGGGAGCATGGGTACCTTGCTTTATTCCAGCTAGAGGCTGCTTTATGACTGTCTTTAGGAAACTTTTCATTTTAAATTGGCATATTTGTTTGGTTTTGAAGTGGAGGTGACTTACGCAATCAAGGTCAAGCAGTCTCAGATGAATTTCTGGTTACTTTTACAGAAGAAAAGTTGCCTTGTAAGGCATGTGACCCCAGCAGCAAGCTATCTCTTGATGCAGAAGTTGTTTGTCCTCCCTCTCAGAGTGAGCAACCTGGAATGAATGATAACGAATAGATGCTTATCCTGAAATGACTGTGAGCTGCAGTGGCAGGAGCCAGAATGGGACTTTCAGATGAGAAGTGGATGAAAGAAAGGAGAGGGGATGGGCTTGGCAGATCACCAGTGATCCTGAGGCCTTGGGTGATTGGGTCCCCACACCAAACCTAGCACAGGCATCAGCAGCTCTGAATAATGATGATTTGTGGTGAATCTGGTGATGTGGATTTCAAGGAACAGGAGCTCCAGCTTCCCAGCAACATGCACAAGTCCTGCCCTTTGTTTTTGCCAGCTCAGCAGAGAGACACAGAGCAGGAGCCTGGAGAGCAAGGCTGGTATTTGTACAATCATTATTGGAGAGATAGGTAGGAAAACAGGACAGCAAGGGATGACCTGTTCAAAGCATTTCTGCAGGGACTTAGATTCCTGAGAATCTGCACCTGTGTCTTGCACATCACACTGCCTGTTTGAATAGCACCCTTTAGGAGCCAAACCTCTTGTGTATTAACCATCAGTATTCAACCTGGAGGCAAATTAAAAAGCAAATCCTCCTCATGGCAGGATAGGTATGGGCCATCCACAGGAGGTCCCAGGTCCTGGAAGCAACCCAGCAGTTTACAGCACAGTTTTAACTGGCCCTGAAAGAATTGTGTATAGTTCCAATATTCTAATTGTTTGCAAGATTGGGGAAATGCTGTTTATGTGTTATTTACAAGACTGATTCCTATGAGAGTTACTACAATTTGAGTATTAATTGTAAGGTGCAGAAGCTATGGGACAGGTGAAGTCTGTCAGACTGATTAAGCCCTTCTCTGTGTCAGTAGCAGTAGCAGACAAAAAAATAAGGACTCTGAGAGAAGAATTTGATGAATTCATCAAGCAGCATAATCGATCTGCTGAGAAATGAGCAACCAGCTGATGTGATTTGGGGATGGTGCCACTGGGAAGGCGAGGGGACAGCACAGTGCCCGTTGGCATGACCTGAGATGTCAGCAGTTTGCCAGCTGCACTGGGAGCCTGTCCCTTGCCTGTCCCCTGCAGCACGATGCAGCTGCTCAGCAGCCTGGTGCCTGGGGAGATCCTGCCCACTGCCCAGGGCCCTCTGCCCGGCTCTCCCAAATGCCAGGCTTTAGTGTCACGGTGTTTGAAGACAAACTCAACTGAGGACTAGCCACAGGTCAGCTTCCTGGTGTGCCCTGGGTGTTTTCTATTAGGCAGTAAAGCAAGGTTGTGTTGAAGAATTGTTCAGCCACACTTCAAGCAGGCTGCTACAGGTTATGTTTTCTTTTTATTTTAAAGACAGAAGAGAGAGAAGAGTCAGAATTCATGTGTATTGAACTTCAAAGCAAGAGATCATGGTGTGTTTCTGTGGGACCTACAGTTCTGTGCTCTGCCCATGCACTGTTTGCCAGCAGTGGGAATGGACATGTGGTGATTGACTCAGCCCCAGAGCTGGGCACAGTGCAGGTGGCCCACCCATGATACTGATTTCCAGACAAGGAAATCACAAGGCAAAATAAAACCTGTTTATTTTAGCAGAAGTGAAAATCAATATTTTCCAAGTGCCTCAACAGCCAGGCAGCACTTGAGCTGAATAGTTATTTTCAGCATTACCAGAAGGCCTTGCTCTCCATTTTAGACAAAGCTGCAGCTCCCAGCAAACACCTGGGCAGGTGTGTTTTTAAAAGGTCCTTGATGCAGCTCCTGCAGTAAGCACAGCCAAGCTTTCCATGAGTTGCATATCGGAGAGACAAACCAGCAGAACAGGAGTAACCCAAATCTAACCCAGCACCATCTGCCACACGAGGCACTGCGGCTGTATACAAAAACCTCATTAGCACCTGATGAGAGGGAGGCTGGGCCCACAAATAATCTATTTGCAATACAGGGTGTGTGTGATGCTGTCAACATCCATGTGGCTCATGAAAAGGGGAAACTTGTTGCCGGCAGCAGCTTGCAAGACCTGCAGGAGAGCCACAGGGCAGGTGTGGCACCTCCTGGGGGTGCAGAGATTCACTTAGACATTGCCAGGGACCAGCCTGGCAAAGCCTGGTGGTACATAACCTACAGCAGGGGAAGACAACGCCCAGATAGGCTTAGTTTCTGTCCCATAGGCCCATGTTGGTCAGGGTGAAGGCCAAAAGCAGAGGAACCAAAATAAAAGCAGCCNGTACTACACCACTGAGCTGCTCACAGTGGCACCTTCCATAGCCCCAGCACATCCTGCCAAATCCACCTTTGTCTCTGGTGCCCAAGGTGTGGCAGGGCCCAGCACCTGCTGTGCCAGTGATGCTTCCAGCCCCAGGAGGGGGCAAGCAGTGGCCCGACATTGGCAGAGGGTGTGTCACTTTAGCTGTCTTCCCCCTCAGCTCCCTGTGCCTGGCATCTCCATGTGGACACAGTGTTGGGGGTCTGCTGTCCCCTTGGGCAAGGGGCATTTGGGGCCCAGGTGCCACTCTGGGTGGGTGGGGGGGGGATGGCAACAAGGGTGGTGGAGCTGCTCTGGGGGCTGCAGGGAGAGGAGAGCCTCTCCCTGGCTCTCACCTTCCTCCCTTCCCTCTGGCTCACAGCTTGCCAGCAGCCAGCCCAGGCACTTAGAGGCAGGATTTGTCCCTTGGAGGTGGAAGGACAGGGCTTGGGCACTGCCAAGTGCCACGAGCTGACTCTCAGGCTTGGTGGGAAAGGCCTGCATCCAGGGTCAGCTCCTGCTCCCACACGTGGCAAAGACAAGCTTGTGATCTACGGTGGGCACTTCTGTGAGGCCAAAACTTGTTGTTAACATTATTATTTTTTATTGCTTTATTTTTAGCTGAGCATTTATGTTTGTGTGCCCTCTCCTGCTGGGCAGCTCTGGCTCCCCAGGGAGGTCCACAAGCAGGCATGGCACAGTGAAATCCCAGCATGGGGGGAGACAACACTGGGCAGTGGGTGGGGTCAGGAGGATTGGAGGGGGAGATGATGGCAACTGAGACTTCAGAGTAGATACAATCCAGATCTATATATATAAAAAAGTAATTAAGCAGAGGGAGGCAGAATTAAAAGGTCACTTTGGGGCTGCCACATGGTACCATCTTTAAAGCTATCATGCAGTGCAGCCTGGTGTAAGAGCACAGCCCTATTATGAGTTATTGCATTGCAAGCTCCCTCATTTTCTTTCTCCAGATAGTGAAATACAAGGGTCTAAAACAGGAAAGCAATTTTCCAAATGCAAGGCCCTGTGAAGGGTGAGGGTGAAGGCACGGTGCTGCAGCAGCCACCTGGCTGTGTAACCCAGGGAAGAGGGTTATATGCTTCCTTAACTTTGCTCCTTGCCTCAGGGACCCTGCCTGTCCCCAGGGCTTCTCCTTGGAGGAAGAAGCCATAGTTGAGCAACTACGCTCAACTCTGCTGAGCACAGTTCCATATGGCCCTGTGGAACAGGGCCGTAACTGTTTTATTTTCTTTTTAAAGGTGTCAGTCCAAAGGAGAACTGGACTGTGCCTTCTCCTGCTGCTTGTGAATTACCTGGGATGCTGGCTGCCTCCCTCCCCTGCCCTCAGCTTTTGCATTCTTCTCTCCCATGAGCCCACTGTGGCACTGCAGCCTCTAACACCCTCTGACACCCAAGGCTGCACTTTGCTCACCAAATTTCCTGGTCTCATACATTTCATCTTCCCTTCCCCAGTGCAGCCTCTTGAAAAGTTACTTCCCAGTTCAGTTACCACCTTTGCTTCTCTAGATATCTTGTTCATTTTCATCTGTTTTCTTTTGCTTTATGTGTTTGTTTTGTTTTGTTTATGTTCTCTTGTTGGTTGGGTCAATCACAAGAAGTGCCAAGGCACTTTTACCATGCCCATGTCAGCAGCCAGAACCTTCCTGGTAGCATGGGACACTGTTTTTGTCTGAGGAAGGGGTAGGAATTCAACCATTCCAGCTCTTTCTGTCCTTTGAAAGTCCTACATTTGCTGTCCCTTTTTAGAGCCTGGAGCAGTTCTTTGTTGGTGCAGTTTCTCTGCTTCTCAGCTCACTCTGTTTTGAAGCTAGATGGTTTCAAGAATTATAGCTGGAAAGCATGGAACAGGCAGGCACACTTTGCCTCTCTTCACAATTACATTGCTTGCACACTTAGAATGATATAGTTCATTTAGAATTTTAAGTTCCATACAATTTTAGGAGCACAGGGGGATACATTAGTCTGAGTTATTTCCTGTGAAACAATTCTGCCATGAAGACTGCCAAGGCTGCTCGAGGTGTGCCGGGGGCAGAAAGCTCACTCCACCACAGCTCCAGGATCCACATCCTCAGCCCTGGAGAAGGAGTTTCTATGGAGATGTTTGCAGTAAACAAATGTATGGCTTCCCCAGCATGTGCAGGCACTGCACCCCCAGCCCTGCAAGCTCTTGGGCTCTATTTTTTGGCAGGGACTAATACCTGTGAACCCCACCCAGCCTGTGTCCCCTGCCAGCCCATGGCCCTGCTGCCAGCAGTGCTGTCTTTTCACCTTGGAGGACGGCAGGTAGTAGCAATAATTCCCAGTATTTTAGGTAGGGGATGAATTTTGAGGGGTCCCAGCATGGTATCATGCTCTCCTGGAAGAGCAAACAGAACTCCCATTAAATGTTTGTGTACATATAGCCAGTGAGAGCCACAAAATCCTACACAAAAGCAGAGCATTCCCAGGGTGTCTCCAGGCCCTGTTCCCTGCTCCTGCATCTCCCCATGCTGCAGTGCCCATGGTTGGGGATCTGCACCCCACCTGAGCATCCCTGGGCTCCAATCCCCAGGTCTGTGGGGAATTAAAGCCCCTCCTGTAAGTCTTTGAAGCACTTCCTCCCTGAGATGGCTGAGCAAACCAGAACATGGGAGGATGATACCTTCTGCTGGGTTTACAGTTTTTCTACTCCCTTGTGATGCCCCAGCAGAGTTTTCCTGGTTTATTCAAGATGGGCAGTTTATGTATGAGTAAAATGTCTGTGAATTTTTCTCACAGAGGTATATATGAGAGCTTGAGTACTCCAGCCAAATATTGCTTGTGTAATAACCAGAGACTGTGCTATAGCTTCATTATTTTTCTTGTTAAGGCTTCTCTTGCTGCTCCAACTCTGCTCTACATCCCCTCTTGGACTGCAGCAATTCATCATGCTGGGCTGCTCAAAGGCTGCTGCTTCTCTGGGAAGTACTGTCTGTCACCCAAGTCTAAAGCTGAGGCTGGAACATATGATAAACATTTTGCCATTATTAGGCTAAAGAGTAAATGCAGCCACCAGTAACTCTGATCCCAGAAGACCAGCACAAAACAAAGCAGGGATTCGCCAGCTGAGTGCACATCCTTATTTTTTATCATGGCATCCAACAAGAGATTTGCTAGAGCAATTGCTAATGGACCTGAACAAAATTTGACCCATACTGATTTCCAGATTCTAAGCTGAGCTGGCCTAGGTGCTGGCTGCAGCTCCCCAGCAGTACCATGCCCTTGAATTTCCATGTGAAACAGAGATAGAAGAGACCCTTGGGATATTGGTAACACCTAACTATGGGAGACAGGGAAGTCAGACTGAGTCCGCTGAGTCTCTGGCCTTGTTTCAGCCCGGGCTTGTGCTTTAAGGAGGGGTGGCCATGGGTGCTGGAGGTGTCCTGGGGAACAGCAGACATGCCCCACACTGTACAGACCAGAGCCTGCTTTGCCAGCAGCACTGTTGCTGGTTGATGGCTGCCGCAGCTCAGCCTGCCCGGGAGGGAGGGACCCTCGGTGCTGCCTCACCCCTGGCACTCACACAGGGGGGCTGCACAGAACAGAGGCCACAGCACATTGAAACCCCCTTATTCTTGCTCAGCTGCAAGAAAAGGTTATTCAAGCACTTGATGGAAACACCACGTTCTCCAGAACCAGGGTGACAGTATGGTTTTAAACACCCATCCCTGCCTATCCCTACCTAAGACACAGGACTTGCCCTCTGTGGCACCCAGTGGGATTGTCAGCCAGGCCATGGCCCTTTAGGGTCCCTCATGTTTTGGGATTGCAGCAGGGCTATGGCTTGATATCTCAGTATGCCCCTCAAACCCTCTCACCCACGCACTGCCCATGGGTGATGGGTAAGTGGCCCCCACACATTTCCCCCCAGCCCAGGCAGAGGCTGCTGCTGCTGCAGGTGAGTGCCCCACTTTCAGCCAGAGGAGTTAATGAGGGTGCCCTGCTCCTGCTTGCTTTTCTAGTTCCCTTCCTTTGAGAGTTAATACATATCTTGCTCTATTTTTTGCACAATAACAACAGCGCAGCTCAGGGGAAATTTGCACAAGGTAAAAAAAAAGACTATGTCAGCCAACTGTGGCTTGTTTTATTCACCTCAAAATGGCTGCAAATTGGAGGAGTGCTGGGACCAGTGCCTCCTGGGTGTGCCCTGCTCCTGTCAGCACACGGGCTCTGCTGCAAGCAGCTCCCATGCCCAGCTGGCCTAACCTTGAGTGACCAACCCCACTTCTTACGTAAAGGCACTTACTGAATACGCATTATAAAACTCAGCTGATTGGTTTCCAAGAGACACAGCTGTCCCAGCACCATAGCCTGCATATCACTCAGCTGTCTTGTGGGGAAGGAGCATTTTCTGATCATAGATATTGCCATGGCCAGCAAGGGGGTGCTGACACCTGACAGATAAGCCAGTCTGGAGGAATCCCTGTTTCCTAGCCTTGTGCTTTGCTGGCACAGATATTCCAGGGAGCTGTTTACAAGAGGTCATGGCAACAGCCTAAGCCAAGTTACCTCTGCTCTCATGGGACCACTTCATAACCCCTTGGTTGGTTTCTTTAAACTGGTTGGTTTCTTTAAACTAATAACTGCTATGAAAACTCAATGGCAAAACAAATTTGTACAGGCCTTGATATGGCTGAACCCTGGCTATGCTATACAAACAGTTCCAGTGAGTGAGGTTAGGAAGAACTGCTACTGTACACCAAGGCTAGATATACAGGCCTTCTTAAATCAGAGACCTCTGGCAACATGAAAATAATCTTGTTAGAATAATATGTACTAGATATGGTAAGTAAAGAGATGGTAGGTAAAAGAGATGGGAGAGTGAAGGAAGCAGGTATTTGCTCTGCAGAAATACAGCGACTGAGGAGAGACCCTGTGATAAACCGTGTGAGTCAGAACAGTGAGCATCTCTGCAGCACTTAGGGTGGGAGCTCAGCTCCAGCAAACGTGGGTTATTTGGGTTCTGCTGCTGTTATCAGCTTGGCAGCCTTCAGAAGTGATGCCCGAGCTGTCAAACATGGTGCAGAAGTGTTTTCAGCTTCTCTGAGGGCAGGATGCAAAGAGGAGAGAGCTGCTGTTCTGGGGCTTGCTGCTGGTCACTGCCTGGTGCAAACGCGAGCTCACGCTGCCTTCCCACAGCAATCCGGGGGCTTTGGGGCTGGGGCCACTGTGCTCTGAGCTGGCTGAGGGAATGGCTGGATCGCAGCCCATTGCTTCTCTGCAGAGGTGAGAGATGCTCTGCCTCTGCCTCAGCACCTGCTTACGCAGCAGCCCGGAGCTGCTCTCGCCTGCTAATCAGAGCCTGTGACTGCAACAAGCCCATGCTGCCCTTTCGCCCAAAGCTGCATTTCCTTCTCCAGGCTGAGGGGATGTGTGCTGAACTGCTGCTGCCCCACTTTCCCCAGGAACATGTTTACCAAGGAAAGATTTACTGCACATTCCCCTGAGCTTGGCTTTGTGTTCCAGAAAGCCAGCAACAGACCCAAGACCATTCTTAGGAGCTGCCAGCAGGATGGGACCTCCTGCCAGCACCTCCTGGCCCCATTAAGCCAGAGGGGCTGCTCTCTGGTCATGCAGGAGGATGAGCCCCAGCCACGGGCAGAGCCCCAGACTGAAGATGAGACAATTACAGGAGGGACTGACAAAGGGAATCCACAGAAAACAGAGCTGGCAGTGTCTTGGAAAACCTTACTGCTTATCAGGCTGCTGCAAGGCAGGATTGACACTGACTGTGTCACTTTGGACAAATCTAGCCAACTTGGCTTTTTCTCGGTTTTTTTTGGTAGCTATTTATACAGCACTATTACTGGTTGCTCTGCCAGTACCACACCAGGTTCACCAGGACCCAGGAATACCAAAAGAAGGTGGATTTCAGCGGGTTTTTGTTCTTTCTGCATGAAACATCTGTGGTGAGGTTTCTTCATCAGGGCAGGGAGACTGGCATCTTGGGGTCCTGACCTAATGCTCCAGCAGAAGCACTCCACAAGCTCCAGAGCATGCCATCATGTTGTGAAAGCTCTCCAGTGAAGGCAAAGGATAAAGGGATACTTTCAGCCTCCTCTGCTTCACTGCCTTGAGTCTGAAATATGTGTTTAGCTTAAGCCCTATTTGCAGCATCTGGTCCATGTCCATCATGATGCAAATTGCAGCATTCAGCAGAGCTTTTGCCATACAACAGGAATGTTTTAATAACCCTATTTGATGCTGATGTCCTGAACCCCCACTGCCTTCCAGCACACCACACAGTGCAGGAGCACCAGCTCCATGCAAATATTAGGAATACTGTGGGACAGAATGCTGCATGTTCTTCTGAGATGCTGGCATGCACCATGGGTGCTGGTTCACAGAGCTGTGTTGTTGTGCAGCCCATGTTGGGGCCATCTGAAATGAGCTCTGAGGCAGAAGGAGGGTGTGAAAGGAGGGGAGGGCAGGAGGGAAAGTCCTGCCTTATTGGAGACTCTGGTTGGCAGCACACTGGCAGGTTTGCCTGTGGATTTGGCTCTGTGCTTTAGCTATGTAGGTGAGGTCTTTCACAGTTTTCAGAAAGGAGGGATTTGGGCATGCCCTAATTAAGGGAATTTCCTGGGCACCTAAGGCACTGAGAGAAAGGAAGAAAGGTAGTATAGTACTGGAGAGGTCTGGGGCAGCTTGGAAAGGATACCTGGCCCAGGAGCTGCGTGAGGAAAAGAGGAGAGAGAGAAAAGCAGAAAACCTGGAGCAGGTTATGGGCATAAAGACAAGTTTTCTCAAGGGAGTGGGGCCATGAGGGTTTTCTCAGCAGAGGAGTGAGCTGGGATGAAAAAAGGATGCCAATACACCGGCAAGAGCAGTGCCACTGACCGCATCATGGTGACATTCAGGGAACTTGGGCAAATCTTAAAGTTGTAATGTTCAAGAAAGAAACTCTCTATCTGTTTAGGTTTGATTAGTAGTAAAGAGCACTAAGGTCTTGCATCACCCTGACAATTAATTTTCTGAGAATCAAATACACCCAGCATAGCTAAAATCTAACATTAAATGAGGAACAAACTAACTCAGCTGAGGCAGCTCGTGAATCAGCCACGAGCACAGCATCCCTCTGCTCCCCTTCACTGTGTACAGAGCACAATCTCCACCCCTTCTGAAGCACAGCAAGCAGGCAGCTCCCACAGCAGATCTCAGGTGGATGGGGAGCAGTGCAGCCCACAGGAGCCCTTGGAGGGAGTGTTACCTCCCCTGCACCTTTGGCTAGGTAAAAGAGCAGACTTATAATGAAAGGGGTGTCAAGCCAAAATTTTTGAACTGTTACTATCTCCCAGAGGATACCAAAACTCTCCTTTTGGTTTGGAAGGACCAGCTGGCCTATCCACCTCTCCTGCCCAGCCCTGTATACCCAGCAAGAGAAGCATATCCTTCTGAGTCTGGAGGCATCCACCAGCTCCAGCTTCAAGCTCCCTTACACGCACAAGCAGTGGCTGGTGCTGGGTGGGTGATGGTGTCATAGGATACCTGATTTCAGAGCTATGCCTGGCCAGGCTGTGCTGGCCCTGGCTCAGCCCAAAAGCACTGTGTCACACAGGCCAGACCTTGTTTACAACCCCTGGGATGGTCAGCTGAATTTATACCTCTGACCCTTGGGCTCAGAGGGAAAACCCTTGGGAAAACCTGGAGCACTCACCTAGATCCTGAAGTGTAGAAGGAGGCACCAGCCCTTGGTCCCACCATGAGCATTTTGGCATTGGTCTGCCAGTGACCAGGACACAAGCTCACTTATTTGCTGCCTCTAACTCCTCTGTCAGACAGAGTAACAACTTCTCAAGCCCAAGGCAGTGGGGCTGCTACACAGAAATTATTAACTGAATCATAACTTCAGATATCCAAATAAAACCCAAAGTTTCATTTTCAAGCATCCGACAACTCTCTCAGAGCTTCTTGTTTGATTTTTCAAACACTCCACAGTTTGTCACACCTTACGGCCAAGTCTGCTTTTTCTGCCTTGGAATGAAATGCAAGGAGTTAATCACAAACTAACACCAGCCCTTTGCTGGGAAAAAAAATGTTTTGCACACAGCTTCTGAGCATCAGCTGCTAGTGGTCAGCTACCTAAAGGCCTGCTGGAGAAGAAACTCGTGATCTGCTGGTCATGCCCTTCCTGATTTTTATATAGTAACATGGGTACTAACAAATGGGGTCTTAAGCTCAGGAACTCCCCTGGTTGAAATCCCCCATGGGCATAAACCTAGCTTAGGTACCATCCATCACCTAAGCTGGCAGGAGCTTTGCTGCTGAGCCAGAGACCAGGGCAGGGATGAGCACCAGCATCTGTGAAAGGCTTGTGCCTTTCCCTGTTGATGGACCAGCAACTGAGGGTGTCCTGGGCAAAACTAAGGAAAGCAGTAAATCCAACTTGAATAAATGTCAACCCCTGATAGTTTCATCACTTCAAATTTACATCAGGGTCTAATCAAGCAGTGATGGAAGAATGGGGTTGCCTCTCTCCTTGAGCTAGATAACGTGTCCTTGAGGGGGGATTGCATCTCCTTTTGCTGTGGGACCACAGGGATATGCCTGGCCCTGCGTTGCAGCGACGGATGCTGCGGGGCTGCCGTTGGAGACAGTATCACAGTAACTGCTTTCCAGAGACTGAATTTAGGTTTGTGTAGGTGGCATTTCCCAGCTGTGGGTGTCTGGCGTTGCTACCTTCCCACAGGGTTTCATATGTGGAATTAACCCCTCCACCACCAAACAACGAACTCAGCAAGCCCTCCAGTGCTGGTCAGGGCCACTGCACAGAGCACCCAGTCCATGGTCCTGGCACCCTGCCCTGCCACGGGCACCCAGTTTCACCAGGGTTTGCTCACAGCAGAGGACTCCTGGGCTCCACATTGTGCTTGGGAGGGCACATCCCCAGGGGGTGCCAAGACCTGCTCCCAGCTCAGCAGCACTCCACTTCAACTCCCCACTCAGGTCAGTCTCTAGTCATTCAACCTGTCCCCATTTCCTTGCTCTCCTCGAGGTCAATCACTCTCTATCCTCACCTACCGTCCCAGTTTTTGCTGCTGTTTTGTCCCCTCTCTGCTTTCTTTGCCATTTCCCATCTCTTGCCAGCCAGCCTCAGGCTCCCCAAACCTCAGGGCTGCATGGCCTGACACCATTTCACACACCCAGCAACACCCAGCAACAGGCAGCCCTGGCCTGAGGATAGCCTGAGCATGCTTTGGTCATCAGTGGCTGGTTGGTGCCACCTGCCCTGGGTTTCAGCCTGCCACTGGGATTGCAGAGCTGCAATATCCTCTGCTTCTGCTCAACAAGAGCTTGGCTGGCTTTGGAGAAGCTTCAGCCAGACAGCTGAGTAGGATTAAAAAAAAACTTTAGTAAGAAAAATACTTTTTAAAAATTACCTGTATTTTAAAAATAAAATGTATCTGCTTATCAATAAAACCCAGGAGCTTGGGTCATGCTCTAAAGCCATTTAGATTTCAGGAGCAGGACTGCTCTCATGCACATTGACTTTGTAGAAGTCAAATCTCTTCTAAACTAGTTGTCAAAATCCATACAGGAGTGAAGTCCTTTCATGAAGACATCTTCCCCTATCCTGAGCCCTACCTTGGGTATGAAGCTGTGCCTTTCAGGGGTGTGTCTTCTCCAGTTGACCAAAGGAAGATCTCAATCCAGGCACTTTGCTTTTCAGCCACTGAACAAGAAAGCTTTCAAATGGTAGACTGGAAACTAGCACACATGACTATTACACATTTTTTGTTTCCTAGTAGTTTTTATGTGTTATAATGAATTTGTGAGGTTACATATTCATGCCTAACCAGCAGGGCTATTATTTTTCACAACCCTCACAGTGCCCACCTCACTCCAAGGACATCCCATGTTATGTGGGGCAGTCAACACCCCTGTCTTGAACATTTGCTGTCCTCCCTCGTGCTCCTGGGTCTCAACTCCAGGCTTGCCTGGTTGTGGAAACCCCAATCCATCCACAAGGCTTGACAGCTGCAGACATTCCTGTGAGCTGGCCTTGGGCACGTGTCCCAGCAATGACCATGTGTGGTGGCAAGCTGGTGAAGAAATGCAGCTGCACAGGGGTCTGCTCAGCTGCTCTCCTGAAGGGGTGCCCAGGTGCAAGGTCATCATCCTGCTTTTGGGCGGTGAAGCATCCAAACATGCTTCTTTTAGTATGTTTTTTTTGTAATAATTGTATCTCAGTAGAAATTATGTGCTCAAAACTAAGGAAATGGCAAGGTGCTTATCCTGATTAGCAGGTCTTCAGTGGTTGCTGAGTCTTAATTTTATGACTGGAAGTGAAAAGCTGACTCACCCTCCCTGGCTACCTTCAGCACTGATGCAGGAGTTTTCCGGCTTTGCTCTGGAGGCATGAAAAACATCAGGTACAGTATGAATACAAAAATCATCCAGAGAAACAGCCCAGTAACAAAAAGGGAAGCATTGCTTTGGCAAAAGCTAGAACAGTATGAAATAATTCAAACTACAACAATCCCTATTGAATGTCTGTAAAGATGGAAGAAGTGCAGTATTATTACACTGTGCAAAATTTGAGGTAATTTGTTCCTGGAATTTGCTTTCTTTCTTGTAGTATTAATGTCTATCTAGAATTCCTCTTGCAAAAAACCCCAAAAACCCAACCACCCCCACCCACCAAAAAAAAAAAACCAACAACTTGCAAACAAAGGTAATCAGTAAATCCAACTCGAAATAACATGAAACCCCCTGAGACAGATGAAGCCAGGAAGGCTGGCTCTGGCTGCTCGTGGGCAGCAGGAGCCCTGTGCCACCAACTGGAGGCACCCACCCAATGCGTCCTGCCCTGGCTGCAGTAAAGGCTGGGGCTGCTCACGTAGGATTGCGGCTCTTGTCTCCATTTCCAACCAGCTGCATTCAAAGGACAGCAATGCCCTTCTGACCAGGACAAAGCTCTGTGAAAAAAGGAGGCTCTGGATGTCCAGCTACCCCAGGTGTGAAGCTGGCACTTGGCAGGTGCAGTGTGGGGACACGGAGCACGCAGGCTGTGGTGACCCAGACTCACAGGCCAGTGGGTGTTGGCTGTGCAGGCGTGTGCTGCTCGGCAGCTACGAGGAGCAGATTTTGCAGATCACGATTAATTCTCCCAGGCATGTGAGTGCTGGATGGAACAATTACAGCTGTGGACAGTTTTATCCTCTTTGCCAAGAGCAGAAAATGGAAGTGCTGCAGAAGAGACAGTATTATATCCCCAATCTCCTTATTTAATAGTGGAACAAAATGTACTTTTATTCCTGTGCAGTTTGCAGCAACAAACTGAGGCTTTCTTCCTTTTACCCCAGGGTGCTTTCATTTGTTCTGCCAGCCCATTCCCTGTCAGTCAAAGGATATACATTATTAATGTATGGACTAAATGCTGTTCTCACTCATCCCTTTGCTCTCAAAAGCAGCAGTTACATGAAGAGGACAAGCAGGATTTGGCCCCAAGATTTTAATCGTGTCAGTCCAATGAATTGGTTTAACATAGGCTTAAATGGGAGGATTTTTGTTCTGATTTTTTTGGGTGTTTTAATCACTAATGAGGTTGTTGTTTGGCTAATTTAAATCACCATGGAAGGGAATACCCTGGTAGCTGCTTGAAGAATTACTCCTGCAGATCTGTCTGAAATGGTAAGAGATTAAGACTGAAAATATAGCTTTATAAATTGTGGTTATAAACAGCTGGGATTTTTTTTAAGGGAAAAGGTATGTGCAGGAAGACATGGCACCTACAAAGGCAATTACAAATTTTGAGCTAATCCTACAGCTGAAGTTGAATCAGCATCCAAAGCATGTTTTTGTCTATTGATAGGCCCATATCAAGACATACATTAATTATATTTATGCAGAGCCACGGTCAAGTTTAGCAAATCCAGGACCTGTCTGCTTGTGCCCAGAAAGTAATGATGCTTTGGAAAACACAGGATACAGCAGAACACACATGCAAACTGCACTCTGGATAACAGCTAGAGAGGACTAAGGCATATTAAGGATCCTGAGAGGATGCTAAAGGGAAAAGTGATGGCTGCAAAACAAAGACCAGCTCTTGCCCCGATGTCCAAAATATAAGGGCTGGACTCAGCAAGTGCTGCTCCTGAGATTTTTTCAGCATTTGAGCTGCATAGGTGGGATCCCTCACGTGGATTTTATACTGCCCACTCTCACTTGTGCACTGTGCTGAGGAGGAGGGCAGGTGGGCTGGGGATTCAATGCCTCTCACACAAGACAGGTGCCTCCAGACAGAAGGACGCTAAATGAAAAATAAATGAGATGATGAAGCACAAGAAAGAGGAAGAAGTAAGCAGGTTGGGCAGGAAATGCTGGAAATTCAGCAAAGCCCATCTGCAAGGTGCTGTCAGTTCAGGGTTCACTGGGGGTAAAACCAGAGTGGTTGGCCTTGACCTGGGAACTAATTACATTAAATACAGAGTGTGAAACACACCCAAGGTTTTTAAGGAGCTGTCTGGTTGCTCACTTCAGAACAAGGGCTGCTTAGGTTCACAGTAGTTTTAAATGTAGGGAGAGCAGGTCTGGGAGCAGCCCAAACCCTCCTCTCTGGCTTAACTCTTTACCAGCTGCATATGGCAGTAAAAAACCTACCTGTCGACTGCTGTACTGACGACTGCACAGCAAGCAGTGAACAGAGGGCATTGTGTGGGGGTGGCTGTGGATGTGCAACCCTGCCCTCTGCCCTATTTAATCCCAAGTCTTGCCCTTGTGTCTGACTTGCCAGTTCTCTGTCACTAAATCAAGTCACATGTGTGATGAAGGGCTGAAAAGGAGAGGGCAGCATGGCAGAGGGAAATGTGGTCTTAAAAAAGATAGATTAATTTGAATGCTAAGGACAAGGCAGTAAATCAGAATTTAAAAATATATAGTCTGGAAAGCAAAGACCTTGTGGAGTAAACTATTAATTCAGTGAAGATGGAGCGAGGGAGCCTCTCTGCTGCTCATGAACTGTTTATCCAGTGAGGAACACAGAGAGAAGGAGAAAGAGTTGTTTCAGCATCTATCAGCTGCAGCAACTTCTGTACCCGTTCTGCAGCAGAAAGACTTGTCAATGTGACCTGAGAAACAGGATGGTGTGGCTGTGACCAGCGTGCATTTGGGAAGTCTGGCCATGGAGCTGGATACAACTGGTGGGTGCTATTTGAGACCCACTGGTGGATGCTGCAAAGACAGCTGGGAAGATGCTGAGAAATAGGAGAGAGACTGGGAGGATAACAGGAACAGCCTGACAGCTGCTACCAGCTTCTGGGATGCTTCCTGGCAAAGCAGGGTTTTGAAGGAAGGAAGTGAGGTTGAGAGTGAGGAGAGGAGAACAGAGGAAACAACAGGTGAGGACAATGATCTTTTGGGCAGCTCTTTGCACCAGCACTCTCCATGAGTATGGAAGTGAGCAGGGCCAGGCAGTGTATGTGAAGGCTGGACATTAGAGGGAGAGGTGCTGCACAGAGGAGATGTCAAGGGCCTGGAAAAAAGCATTGACTAAGGAAGGTAGAAGAACTGGCAAGATGTCTAACTCATACAGAGGGATCTAGGTGGAGACCCAAACCAAACCAAGGGCTCATGGGCAATCCAAAGGGACACGATAGTTGTAGCAATGCAAAAAAGATTAAGGGGTAGAAGAGTTGTGGGCAAGAGGTTAAGAGATTTCTTCCAGGGGTATAGAGCTACAGCTTTTGGTTAGACATTAATTTGGAAATGTCAGAGAGAGTGGCTGTGATTCATTCCACAGTAAAGAAGAAGACTGAGGAGTTATTTGGAGTATAAATGGTAGCTCGCTCATGTTTTTGGAGAGGAAAGACTTAATACATCTTGGACTAATCCTAGAAAGCTGGCTGGAAATGGGGATAAAGAAAAGGCTGCTGTAAGAATAGAGAAACTAGAAAATGGCAGTGATTGGAAGAAAAAAGGTTTACAAATAATGTTGGCTTTGATAGTTCTTGCTAAATTAAAAGAAGGACCATTTCTACACAATATGAATCCACAGATTGGGGTTCACCTTTTAAAACTATATTTACTATATATGGTAATGTATATGTGGCATTTGCTATAGCTTAAGAAAAAAAAAGAGATGCCTTCCTCAAAAAACAAAAACTCAAAGTGTCCTGCACTCTGAAATATTTAACTAAGAAACTGACCCAAGGGTGATCACTGGGATTATTTGTTTAATGTCTCTGCACATCAATTTGCCTGAAGAGTGGCTTGAGACAGACTGGTCTCAATAAGAATCTTGATTTTAAGTTAAGTTCTGCACCATCTGTTTCATTATAATCTGCTTCCATTCACTCTCCAAGGGAACAGTAACAGCTTTACTTGTTTTAAGAAACTTAGGACTACTAACCTTCAGGAGGAATAACATTTCAACACTTTCTTTCATAATCAGTTTTAGCAACAATGGCAACAAGCTCCTTACAAGCAGAGCTTACATCTGCCCAAGAGCCAGGGCCTCTTGCAAAGAAAACTCTGGAAAGCAGCACTTTTTGGCTGTCAAGTTCATAGGTGACAATACTGTTTTTTTGGTGGAACTTTTCAATGTTCCCATTTTTCTGTTCTAGTCTTCTCCTGAATGGGGACTGCTTTCATTGGGGTTTCCTGTTCACTTTCTCCCACAGAGCTTCCTGGAAATGGAAGGACTGCTGCTCTCTCCCTACCAACTCTACAGCATGTCACCTGTGGGAGTTAAATTCTGGTCAAAAGCAGCTAATAAACTTCACAGTAAAGTATAAGCATCAGATTCGTTTAAGTTCCCATACAGTTTTTCTCTTTCTGATACCACAGTTATATACAAGCCTGTTCAATTGTACTTGAAGAGATTAGTATCTGGGTACGGATGAGTGCAGCACAAGGAGGTCTGGTATAGACAAACCCACAACAAGGAGGGATGGAGGAGAAAAGATCCCCAAACACTCAAGCACTTAGCACACTCATTACCACATTAGTTAGAGGGATGGTGTGTCAGTACTTGCAAAATATGTGTCATGGGTGCCATATAAAGCACATTTTCATCAAGACATTGTTAGTTTATTGCCTTTAAATAGACCCTAAGCATCATTAGCAATCAATCAATCCTGAGCCAGCCTCAAGTGCTCAAAAGCAAACCTTTCATGTAAGCAAATGCAGAGTGAACTTACAGTCTAATTGGGATCCTGCCACTGCCTCTCCTCCTTTCCTCATGCAGGGCAGCTGTCAGTGAAAAGTGTTTGTCTTTGCTGAGCTGCTCCAGAAATGCAGACTCCCTGCTGCCTCCCTGCCCCCAAACACAAGCTGCCCCACGCAGGCACCTCAGTTTGCCAGGCTCTTCCAGGGGCTGACTGCTCACTTGCCCAAATTCGGGAAAGGGATTCCATACCAGGTGCTTCAGTATGAATTCACCTCCCTGACTGAAAAACATGCAAACACCAAAGAAAATTTGTCTTGTAGTTTGGGCATTTCTCAAGTGTTTGTCTATGTGCAGCACTGTGGGAGGTTATTTTGCAGCCCTAATCCCGCACTGTCCCTCATAATGACAGAAAGCCTTTCCTCTACCCAGCCATTTTCACAAATAGAAACTGCCTTCAAGATACCTCCCTTTCTACAAATCTGGCTGTCATTAGCCAAGGGTTATAACAGTAGGAGCCTAGGGCCAGTTAGACATGACCAGTTACACTGCTTGTGTGGCTCCATGGGCCTCATGTCCAGACAGTGGCAAGTCAGCAAGCACCTCTGCAGATGCCAGGTTGCTTCTGTCCCTTTGTAGGGAGGGAAAGGTGAAGTCTGACCACCACTAAAAACAGCACAGTCAAGGCAGTATTAGCACTTAGTACTAGCACTGGACAATTGTAGTGTTATATTATTGTGCTCCTGCTCTTTCACCCACAAGTGGGGAAATGGGGCACAACACAGAGAGTTGGGTCCTGGAAAAACGGCTGGAGTCACAGAACAAGCAAGAGAGGCAAATCATTTCAGAAGTGTCTAAGAGAGTGGTATCCAAATATCTGTCCACAGGGCACTAACCTCTCTGAGGTCCACAGAGTCATATTGCCCACAGAGTTTCCAATCAAAAGGTTTACGATAAAAGAACAGGAGAAATTTTGAGTACTGACAGTGACTGTAGCCCAAAAATATCTTCTGACTTTATCAGTTAGAATTTGTAGTCTGTCTTGGTACAGCACTGTCTATGTTTTCTAGACAGACCACTGCATCTTCCAGCCACACATAAATTGTCTTCTGATATACAGACATAAGTTACACTGATTTTAGTAACATATGTGACATAGATTTTACAAAGGTGCCCAAGCTAGCAGCTTTCTGCACATGCAAGTATTTAGCACATGACAAAATTAAGTTCCTACTGACTTCAGTGATGTAGAATTCAATTATTGTTTGAGAAAAATACAGGCAGGCTTTGTCCATTTAGAAGTCAGCCCAGAAGCTGAGAAGTTGTCCTCCTTCGCTATTGGTGGTTATGGTGCAAACAGTGTCACATTCTTTCAGCTGTGTAACAGCTCTTGTTTCCAGACACATTACAGCAAATTCTTTGAATGATTTACCGCAACAAAAAGCAGCTGTTTAATATTTCTTAACCTTACTTAACATGGTCTTCAATAAACACTATTTCTTAGACCTCAATAAGAAGAATATTCTCTTCTAGCACTGGTCTGGTAAGAGCTAACAGCAGCAGATGTCCATTAGAAAATCTCTTAGGGTTAAGCAATTTTTTGTAAAGTCATAATGAATCTAAATTTACTTTCTAAATAAAAATGCAGCAAGAGAAAACCAGTCAGAAATAAAAATTCTTTTTCCCTCAGTTTGTGTGGAAAGAAAAAGGAGCTTCATTGACATCCTGATCAGTTCCCTTACTGCACACAGCCCATAGTGATATAAAATCTGAGTTGTGTCTCCAACAATAGAAAATACAACTGCATTAAGGATTACTGTAACAAAAGTGAGTAATGTCCATTAGAATAATTCTGAGTATCATGAGAACACAATCAAACATTTTAGACTTTTTGTGGGTTTGTTTAAGAAGACATCATTCTTTTATTATTCTTCTGGTTGGAAATACTTAAGTTTTCCCTCTTCAAAGGATCCACAAAATGCTCACAGGAAATAAATAAAGCAACCATTTTATAGAAAAATATGCAGTGATTATCAACAGCTAAAGAAAATGTGTACCAAAACAAAGTAAAAACTTTCAGTAGGTAATAGCCATGAAATTTGAAGGCATATCAGGAAAAATATGGAAAAATTAAGGCCTATCCTGATGGTCTACAAGTATGCTGGACAATTAACATGGATTTGTTGTCCAGGCACACTTTAATTTTGCAGAGCACTGAAAAAGACACAGAGGCAGCTTGGTTATTACTGTTCTATTGGTAAACTAAAGAATAAAGGGACAGATATGATGTGCTCTTGTGAGGGGTTGGATTACATTGGCATCCATATGGAAAAGATAGGCAGCAATGATTAAAGTATAGGGACAGTCTTGAAAACCACAGGAAGAAATGGCCAGAATGATGTCTGATGAAAAGTCACTCAAGCATTTAGTCTAATTACTGCTCTGTAGTTTTATATCCAACATTAACAACTATTGCACATTCAGACTTATCAGGCCAGCCTGGTCCTTCTCATTGCTAGCCTGTAGGTAAGTAAATACTCAGCAGAACTCAAACTTTAATGAGAATGCACTTGCATATTTGGGGCCTTGAACGGATCAGGATGGAGTATATAAAGCTTCTGATAGCTCAACAGTGGGCAAACCATGCAAAAAAAAATTATTTCAAAGAGTTCACCACAGTGGTTGCAAATATAAGAGTGTGGATCCTGAGAGACAGACAAAAGACAGGGTTTTCGAAGACTCAAAAGTCAACACAGTAACACCTTCATTAGCAGAGTCCAAAAACACGGCTGAGGTTCTAAAAGGCAGATACAAAGACCACAAATATCTAAGGAAAGATAAAGTTAAGTATAGGTCCATTACCTGATGAAGAATGAAAGAAAATGGAAGATAAGATTTACAAATAAGTAACCAACATTTTTGACTTCACACAAAAGTCAACAAACCATGTTAAGAAGTTGAAAGAGTAAGCTAAAGTAGTCAGAGGACTTTGATGGAATTCAAGTTGGCAACAGCTAATAACTCTTATCCTAGGATGCTCCAGCAATCAGCCATGTCATGAGAGACCGTGAGTGTTGCTCCCTGAGAACTCACAGAGCACAGGAAAGAGCCCAAGAGAGTAGTGGGACAAGCACAAAGAATTTAAAAATAAAGGGACTCTTGTCAGCCAACCTAAACCTGGAAAAGGGCTAGGATGATTTTTATAAAATTCCCTTTGTACATGCATATGAAAAGTAACCAAGCAACAGCCAGACGATATGGATTTGTCAGGAACAAACTATGCCATACCTCACTACCCTTCATTTCTTTGTGAAAACTGGCCTGGTGGCCACAGGCACAAAAGACCCAAATTTCCCTGTTGTTGTAAATGCCTTTGACCTTGTCACTCTTCAAAGTCCTCACAGGTACGGGGCTTCAATCCATACTGACCACAAAGAGAATCACAGCAGTACAAAGTGCTCTCAAGAATTACCAAAGGCCTACTGGAGTCTAGCAAGATACTCAAGCAAGGTCCTGCAAGGCTTTGCCTGCAATGTATCCCATCAGTGTGTTTGTGAACAACACGGACTAAAGAGTAAAAGAGGACATCTGCAATATCCCCCAGGATACCAAATTTGGGTGAACTGTACACAGTTGGGTCTGAGATCCCTGAGAGGCAGATATGTGGACACTAAACAGAGGTACAAAGTGGAAATTATTAGTGGTACCAAAATGAATCTGTGATGTTGTTGCAGAAAGCCTAATGTAATTCCAGTGTAGGCAAGTGCCAGACCTTAGCTGTTCCAGCTACTCTGCACTGGCCTCAGCCAGCACTTTGGGTCTTATCTTGGACCATATGATTTAAGAGCACAAACTGCAGAGGATCCAGAGCACCAACAATTGCCAGACTTAGAAAATGTGACCTATGAAGAGTGATTCTATTAACTGGGTTTACTCTAAAGACTAGGAGAACACAGTAGCAATGTTCAAATAAAGGCACTATTCATCACATCTATTGCCAATAAGAACAGTGAGCAATTGACTTAACTGGCAGGGATAAACTCTTGCTGTGATAACTGTCCACTTGGGTGGTTCACAGTGATACATGCTGCTTACAAGGTCTGGTCTGGGATCGATGAAAGGGATCCCTGGAAGCTTTTAAGAGTTAGAGGAACACTTGGTAGTTTGTCTGGGCGGACTTTATCCAACCTCAGAGTAGGGAGATGCACTAGATATATTCCTGAGATTTCCCTTAATCTGTAGTCCTCTGAAAGAGCTCCAGCTTTCAGTTATGCTTTGCACACTGATTTTGTCACAGCTACAAAGAAGGAACACAAAAATACATTTGCCATGCCATCAAAGTGCTGCATGGACCTTGGCTTTGTATATTTAATGGATAGTATTTCTCAGAGGAAAGCTGTGCCATATTTCCTGAAAAAGCTGAGACACAGCTTGAACAGTTAGGTAACTATGTTGGGACAACTACAGATTTCTCCTTTCCCAGGAACCCCAGCGTGAAATGCTACGTAAGAGAATTATAAAACATACATACAACCTAATCTACTTTTCTTTGAAAGCTCCCAAGAGAACTCAACTCCCTCAGTGAGGCTCTGTAGTGCGTTATCTATACAAAACCTGTAACACAATAGACAATGTATTAAAAGATTTCAAAATAATTTTAAAAACATACAGAAAATTTCCAGACAGCACTTGACACCCTCCCACTGTCTGGACTAGAGCAAAATCGCTGATGGTGCTACAGAATATGTAAAATCACACACTGAATACCAGTGGAAAGTGAGATTTGGAGCTGAATTCAAAGTCCGCTCCAAAAGCTGTAAGGTTCTACACAGGTAAATCAAAGGCCCCCAAATTACACACAGCAGAAGGTGGGTGGGTAGACAAACACAAACTGACCTTTACTTCACTTGTGGATCCTATAGGACTAATCAAATTTATTTGTCAGACCCTGGAAGATGACGCTTCTAGTAAAGCTCATTAATTCCCAACTTGTTTCTGTGAAAATGGGAAAGCCTATCAGTAAGACATTACACCTATTAGCTCTTCTTACCAAGATGGGAAAATAAATCAGTATAGTTTACAGAAATGCCACAAATTCCTTCATTGCTATGTGGTTTGCAAACAGCCCATGGTCATCAGCTTTACTTACTTGAGCTGAAGTGTTTTCAGCAAATAACCAAAGGGGATGGTGTCCAGGGATATTTAAAGAGCACTGCATAAACTGTTTCCCTAAGGCTACACAGCAACTGTCTTCAACTTCTATCTTGGATTTTTCACACAGCTTTTTGACAGTAAGAAACTAGAAGCCCTGAGATAGGTAAGGCACAGGCACAGAAATAAGCCTGAGTAACAAAAATTGCAACACTGTTCTTGATTACTCAGTAGTCCCCATGATGATGGCCTCATCATAACCACACCTGCTAACTTTTTTCCTGAGGCTTTTTTCAGAATATTTTAAGCCTCGTTTAAAATGCAATTTCAGATGCTGCTTAAAGAGATTCCCAGAAGATGAAGGCTTTGAAAAATTAAAAAAAAAAAAAAAATCCAAAACCCCTCTTGAAGTTGCTCCTCAAGTATCCATGACAGCTGATGTTTATACCTACACAGTACAAGCCCTTCACCTGAATGCTGACTCTGCACAGAAATTAATCTTTCTCAAGGGAATGCAGGAAACTTTCCATGTCTATTTTTCTTTCACACACAGTTAGCTAGCTCCAAGTTACATGGCTGTCCATAGCCAGGAAATTAATTTTCTAGGTGCAGCAATACTTTATTTTAAAAGCAGGCAGGAAATATGATATTTTGTGGTTTATATTTTTAATTCTCTTTAATCAGACACATTACAATGCACAACTGTGTCTTTAGCCAGGTGCTAGGGTGTGCTGTCTTTCAGATCAGGAAGAGATGATGGAGAACCAGTCTTTCCTCTGATCTTTTAGGTACAATGAGTATTGCAGGTGTTCTTACTGAGGGCTATTGCCACATTTAGTACAGCCTTTATAACAGTTCAGTCACAGCTTTCATTTACTTCTATAATTAAGATGACAGTTATTGTAGCTGGGGATCTTACTGAACTGAGGATCATCCTTGCCTTCTGACACATAAACCCCATCATTCCAGAGGGTACTTTCAACTTGAGCCTTGTAACAGTTTTGAAAATACCATTCTAACTGAAGGTGTGAATTTTGAACCATCCCACTAATGATGCAGCTTTCCAGCTCTTCGGTGCTCATCAACAGAGATTGTTTATGAAACAAGTCTTTTATTTAATGCTACACAATCTGAATTGAAGGAATAGAACATTTACTTCACCTCAGGCCCAAGCTTTAGGGATACATCCCCAAACATTTTCCAGAATAAAACCAGATTATCAAATACCAATCAGTGCAAGAAACATCTTTTCCATTTCTACTCAGCGTATTTTTAGACAAACTACAGCATTAGAACATTGAAGTACCTCTCCCCCATACAGCACAAAGGTTGAAAGCAGATTTCTTGCCTTGTGGAGCCAGTTTGTCAGGATGTATGTATTGATAACATTAATGAAAAATCAATGGTTACATTCGGATGTCAGGTGTACAAGTGCAGTAGTGGATTACGCTGAGGAGAATAACATTATCTATAAAAGTTAAGTGGTATACAGGTTATCCCAGAGTGACTATAATACAGAGAAACTTTATGCCAAAGTAAGTATTTACAGAGATACTGTCACAGCAAAGAGGACAGGAAGCTAGTCTCACAGAAGTAGTTCAATAAAGAGCAAATGAGTGGACAAAGACAAAGGTTTTGACTTTATATAATAAAATACCAAGTGCATTCTTTTAAGTGAATGAGTCTTTGAGACTATGGTCCTAGATTTTAGGAAGCCATTTGAAGGTCAGATGTATAGTCCTGCTGCATAGCAAGGGTTACTTGGACTGCCAGAATTTTTACATCCCTTGTAAACTCTGCATATCACAGCAATTCTAGTACTGCTTCTAACTGCAGGGTCAAAACTAAAGCTCTTAAGCCCCCTCCAAAATGCCCAAGATGGCATTTTGTATAGTAGGCCTTCCAGCACAATTCAGATGTTTCTCCACTACTTTTGTGCTGTACATCTGGGATTAAAACACAGCCCAGAACTCTTTAGGGGTAATGATGTTTATCTGCTCAAATGGTCTTGGCCAGAGTTATTATCCAGCTTTTTCTTGTTCTTGCAACTTTAATCACATCCGATGTCTTTAAGTAGCCACATTATTTTAGTTGCTTTGGCTCTTTTCCAACAGGCTTATTTTAAGCTGGTTGTGAAGGAAAGTTATTAATGGCTGGCTATTTTACGTATTCCTTCAAGAGAGAAGTAACCAGACACATTTGAGGGGGAACATGTGTGGCTGACTGCTCAAAATATCATTAAAAATATTTTCAAATCCAGTTTTCAACTAAAAGCAGAGTTGCTTTAACCTAGTATTTGGCAAGCATTTTTCAAGCCAGCATTTCAATCCTGCCACCTCTCAAGCTTCCTCAGCCATCTACCTAAATAGAAAGGATAACAAGCATAACCAGAGTTCCTCCAGTGCATGACTTCAAGGAACATGATCCCTCACAGTAAAAGAATCCCATTTGAAATGGCTTGCAGTACTTAAGACTCCAGTACATAGGACAAAAATGTAGAAGGAAGTCTCATGATTCTCATGCAGCTGCTCAGGGGTGTGTTGCACCTTGAGCCATCAGCTTGACCACTAGTGGCTGGGCTCAAGCAGGCAGCACACTGGACAGTAAATCTGAGCAGCTTCCCTCTCCACTTTAAGATTAATTTACTGTAATGTACATTACTTGCAGTGGAATGATACTGCTCATGTTTTGGCAGGATGGGGAAAATTCCACTTTTGTCTTTTTTATTATTTTATAAGGCAAATAATGCAGAAAGGTGAAACAGAATTTCTACAAGGAGTTAATCTGTGATATTGTAAAATCAAAGTACTACTTTATTAAGTGAGTTATTTTACACAATATGAACATCAATATAATTACAATTGTAAAAAAATTTTTATAACAAGTATGGACTGATTTTTTAGGATTTCCAAATAGGGCACAACTGTACATTTACACAGAATTGTCTTTGCATGAAGCCCAAGAGGGAACAGCATAAAAATATGAATGTTTCTGTAGCCCCTTCATTTTTGCTGATCAACAGTTTTAGAAAAGCAGCTGCAGGTTTGTTATGTAAGGTCTGACAGTAGAAGAGTCAATAGGTGTCATGACTTCACCTATAAAAAACAAGAACAACTTGGTTAAGCTGAACCATTACACAATGCTGCTTACCTCTGCATGAATGAAGTACCATACTACTGCTTTTTACCTTATTTCAACCTTTTATTATAACCACTTTCAGTTACAGCCTAACAACTGGCTACTGGGAAATCTCTTCTACAGTTAACACAGGAATTCAGATTTTTTTCCATTCAGTTGCATAGCTTGAGAACAAAAAGGCTCAATTGTTGGAAATATACTAAATGACTGTTTATATTACATATTTTGTAGTAACAGACATATTGTACTTATGTTTTTTGTTCAAAGCAAAACTAACATTTCAAAGCAAGAACTAAATAATTCCTACAACACTAAGAATGACCATTTGAAATAACATTAATCCCTTTTAAAACAACCTCCGGGCATAGTGAAATGCCACAGCCATTTCACCCATGTAAGAACTAGCTCGCTTCTTTCTTCTACTTTTAACAGTTCAGGGGTATAACTTTAACCTACAGTAGATTTCATATTAAAAGAACTGACACAAGTTTTAAGTCCCAGTTGTTGGTGGTAAAAAAAAACTATTTATAATACACCTTTTCTCAGACAATCAATTAAAAATTAAGGTAATGACCTGTAGACAACTTTATGCCTGAACATCAGCCAATTCTGGAGGAAGTGGAGTCTTAGGATGCTTGCTTTCAAAGTGCTGTTTGAAGGTCTTGGGATCCGGCATTTGAGTCTGATTAAAGAGAGACATTAAACTGTATGCACAGTACAAGAGTTAAATAATACTACAAAACCTAATCCCCACTTTATTTTCTTTCCCCAGAAGCCAACTACCTCCTTGATGACACTGCCCTAGTGACAGAAGTACCACTAATTTAGCTGCAGGGTAAGATGGAGTATTTAACTGCCTATTTTCAGAGCTGCTTTTAAGCACTACTATCACACTTGCTTTGGCATGGCCACCAATGGTGCTATTCTGGCTAGGTATCTCCCTGCACATCTTACACTTCACAGGCTGCTTTGGTGGAAAACCTACCTCCTCACCATTTTCTTTCCCAACACCTTGAAGATAAACATTTATCCTTTACAGAATCAAATCTTCATGAAAGCTATTTCTTTAGTTTACCAATAGGCCAAGTAGTTATATGGCATGAACCCAGTCTCTACTTGGCACAAGCTGTCTCAGACCTTTGCTACAACACAGATGCAGGCATTAACTGCCCAAGTGATTGCTACTGCAGCCTGATTTCACAAGAGGAGCTGGTTACAAGTACTTCAGTAAGCAACCCTCAATTTGGAATCTTATTTAAGGCATTTGAAGTGGCAGATGTATCCTGAGACTGACCATTGAAGAGAAAATGGCAAGTTTATCCTTCAGCTCCAAAAGAAGCATTTAGGAAAACTAGCCAGAAGGAAAAGGACAATCTTCTTAGTACTCAAATTTGTCTTTTCTTGTCAAGTAAGTTGTTCTAGCAAAAGTTACTGTGTATCAAGCTTACATTAAAGCTTTTGGCATCACCACTTCTCCTTTGTACAGCAACATCCATAACCACTGATTCCAAGATGGACCAATTCCATCACAAAGAAAATATGTTTCCATGTGGAGACTAAACAAGAATTGACTACACACTTTTTACACGTTCTGTCTCATACTAAGAGCACATGCAGACCACTGTAATACAAAAGGCAAAATAACTACCCAAACCAGACCTGAACACAACCTCTCAGATTTTCTATCTCAATTACCAGTACAACTGAGTAATCTGTAAGCAAGTCACATAACAGATGCAAACCCTTCTTATAGCAACAAGATAGACAATCACTTAAGTATTTTAGCTTCCACTATAAAATCTTCTAAAAATCCTGCTCTAGGCAGGAAGACAGACCTCTCCCTACAAGACTATTTTGACTTCAGTTCCTCTTACCCTACAGACAGTGCAGGTATATATCAAGGCAGCCTTGGCTGCAGCCTTCTGATCATGTCCTTGTTTCTTTTTTTGCTCAGCTTGCTTTTTGGCATTTTTCTGCTGCGACTGAATCTTCTGCTGTCCACGAGCCATATCTACGAACAAAAAGAAGACATTTAGTCTACAAACATGAGAAACTACTGCTGCTATCTGACTGAGGAGCTGGAACCATGAGCACAATGCAGTCATGCGCTCTGTCCACAAGGCCTACAAGTCCCATAACTCAAACACAACAGACATCTGTGCGAGCTCTTTGCTATGTAAAGCCTCTGGGTTCAGTATCATTCTTAAAATAAACACCAGAATTATTAGGCCATTCTAAGGTGTCTTCCTCTACTAAGATTCAAGCTCTAACTTTGAAAAGTGTTTTCAATTGTCAGAATAATGATAGGTTTCCTTTACAGTTAATAGAAACTTACTCTCTTTTTCAAAAGGTACTGAAAAATTCAGGGGTTTTGTTGTTTATGGTTTTTTTTTAAATTAAGGATTAAGATTCAACCTTTTGATCTCTGCAACTTGATCTCTCAAGATCTCTGCAACTTGAAACAAGTTTCAAGAAAGGCAAATCAAATATTACCCAAGGTGTATTATTGTCTTCTGTTTTAGGTGCTTGTGAACTGCTTTGAAGTTTGGAACACCAAGAATAATAGGTCACTCCTCTTTATTGAAGGTGATTTTTACAGGTGGCTATTGTATTTTTATTTTCAGCCACATTTATGTGCATATGATTTCTTGAAAAGAAAAGAGACTACCCCCAGCAGAAGCCATTACTGCATCTAGCACAGGAGCACAAAGGAAGTAAATGCTATTGCCATATGCCATTACAAGGTCCACCAGAAGACAAAATGAGAGAAAGCATCACAATTCAGGGAGCATCAAGACATCCCATTCCACAGCAGCGTACTCCACCTGCACACAGCCCTCCAGGACACCCAGGTCAGTCCTCACCCCACCCCCAGAGCAGACACCAGACAGGATTTGGGCACACCAACAGAACAGGACTCAGCATATGGTTATATAACCCAGCAGCCCAATTTCTGCCATTGTGTCTCTCCCAGTCCCTCACGGCCCACACACAGTTCAGCTGTGCAGCTCTCTCAGAAGCACTGCCCAAGCACAGGACAGCAAGCAAAGTCCATTGTTCTCAGGACAACCAGTAAAGTCTGGTGTTCCCAGGAGGGCAGCTGCGTGGTCACTGTCCCTCTGGCTAACCTGGGCACTTACCCCAGGTTTGGTACTTGTGGGACAGCCACTGCATGGCTACACACGTCACACAATCCCTCCCAAAGTGAGAGAAAAGCCTATCAAACAGTGACCAACCTCTAGTAAATACATATGGAAAGCCCTTAAAAACCATTATGAAAATTAAGTTTCTATGAAACATCAACATGTGAAAATTCACTGGTATTGTGGGAATTTTAGGACATGTGCCTAACGTGAGCAAAACAATGGCCCTGAGACTCAGAACAGCTCTTGTGGATTGAGAGACACCTCTCAGGCCACCGCCCGGTTCTTTCATGGCATCAAACACCACCATGAACACTACATCTTCAGTGGTCCCTCCTCTTCCCCCACCAGTTTCCCTAAAAGAGAATTCAGAAGTCCATACGGCTAATAAAATTGAACACAACACAAATTCCATTAAGAAGCAGATAGAAATACATGTGGCGTCCGACAGTTTCTGTAAGGTACAACACCCAATGTTAGCAGGACTAAAAGTGCCAATCTGTGTTTCACTGGATGCTACAACTACTGCAGAACACCCCAGCCAGGGCCTCATGCTGTTTATATACAGCATGGCTCAGTCAGAACTATGGATTCCCACTTAAAATTTTTTTTAAAAAGCAGATATATTGCCAATAGCTTTGCATACACAAGTCAGAACAGTAGGTTTCATTTCACTTCTATTGTATCAGCATTACAGCAATCATCCAGGAGTCAGACGGTTCCTGACAGAAAATACTCAGATGTAACAAAAAAGAATTCTTTTTACAAAGTGTTTGCATATTACTTTGTATTTTAGTGCTTTGATAAGTACTACATTACAACAGCCAACCACACTGAGCTTTTATGTACTTGGCAACTGCTGGTTTTAGTTAAGTCACAGACAAGAAAACACGACCACAAACATTTGCTCAAAAACATCAACCACCACACAATGCCCGAGACCAAAAATCCGAGAGTTTAAATACTGCAAGTTATATTAATACAGCTGAAACAGTGTTTCTGAAACAGAGAAAAGTAAGGTTTAGACTACTATTATTCTATGAAAATGATAAAAAAAAAATCGCAAAGCTCGTTTAAAAGGATGATGAGTTTATCTACAAAGCCAAATCACTATTTTCAATTGCACAACGCAGTTAAGTGTTGTTCTCCCTATCAGGCACACCCTCACAGAGTCCAGCAGACCAGCCTGCTGTCCCCAAATAAAGAACGCGCGAGCACGTAGGAAACAGAACACACGGAAAAAATCTGCTGCCAAATCGAAACGGGATTTTTTGCTGCCAAATCGTGACAGCAGCAGCAGCACGGGCACTGTCGGTAAGCGAGGCTGAAACCCGCAGCACAGCAATGCCTCACACGGGGTCATTTCTTTCTAAGTAACCAGAACCCGAGCGGAGTTTCAAGTCCTAGAACTGGACACCGCCAGCTGCTTCCGCTGTCACTTCCAGAGGCACACAGCAGCAGCTCCAGGCACCGCGGCCTCCCCGGCCGGGAGCGAAGGGCTCGGGCGGCCGCTCCGCGAGGAACGACCCGGCCCGGGCCCGGCCTGCGGGGACCGGGAGCGGCCACGGCGCTCGGGCGGGCCCGGCAGGGCAGGGCAGGGGCGGCCGCGGCCCCACCACGTGCCCCGCGGGAGGGAAGTGACCACGGGAAGACAGATGGACGGACGGAGGCTGCAGCCGGGGAGCGGCGGCCCGCGAGCGGAGCGCACCCCGCTGCCGGGCCGGGCCGGGCNGCCCCCCCCGCTGCCGGGCCGGCCGGGTCCGCTCCTCTTCCCCCGGGCCAGGCCTGCTCCCCCTTCCCCCGCCCCACCCCGCTCCCCTCGGCTCCGCTCCCCCGGCGCCGCTCACCGTGCGGGATCCGGGCTGGGCGGCCCTGCCGAGCGCTGTGGAGGCTCCGCGCGGCCCCGCCGCCGCCGCTCGGGAGGAGAACGAGAAGGAGGAGGGACCGGGACCGGCAGTGCGCGCGCGCCGGACCCGCCCCCGCGCCCGCGCGCCCCGGGCGGCGCTGGCCAATGGCGGCGCGCGGCCGTTACATAACGCCGGCGTNCACCGCCAGCTGCTTCCGCTGTCACTTCCAGAGGCACACAGCAGCAGCTCCAGGCACCGCGGCCTCCCCGGCCGGGAGCGAAGGGCTCGGGCGGCCGCTCCGCGAGGAACGACCCGGCCCGGGCCCGGCCTGCGGGGACTGGGGGCGGCCACGGCGCTCGGGCGGGCCCGGCAGGGCAGGGCAGGGGCGGCCGCGGCCCCACCACGTGCCCCGCGGGAGGGAAGTGACCACGGGAAGACAGATGGACGGACGGAGGCCGCAGCCGGGGAGCGGCGGCCCGCGAGCGGAGCGCACCCCGCTGCCGGGCCGGGCCGGGCCGCTCCTCTTCCCCCGGGCCAGGACTGCTCCCCCTTCCCCCGCCCCACCCCGCTCCCCTCGGCTCCGCTCCCCNGGCGGCGGAGGGCCCTGCGGGGTTCCACCGCGAGCAGCCGGACTCGGAGGCTGAGGCTGCCGGGCCCGGCCTTGCGACCCTCGGGACCCCCCCTGCGCTGCTGCGTGCAGGGGCGCGCCGGAGTGGCGCGCTGGGCGGGGTCCGGCCCGGCCCCGGGATCAGCCGGCACGGGCAGGCTCGCCCCGCCCGGCTCCCGGGAGCGCGGCCCCGGTGCAGCCCCGGCCGCAGCGCCCGCCGGACGCGCAGCGCTGCCCTCACGCCGCCGGCGCTTCCCGCTCCCAGCACATTCCTGTGTGCTCAGCGTACGGGCCCGGCCTAAAAATAGCGCTGATCCCGCTGGGCTCCTGAGGGGTCCGACACATGGCGCGGGAGAGGAGGGGGCTCTGCTGGCTGCAGTTCACACAGGAGGCCCCTGGGTAGGCTTGAAGGGTCAAGTAAAGTAAAGGAAACAGCGTGCGATGAGAAGAATTTTATTCAAGTTTGAAGTGCGCTAGATCTGGTTTGGACACGTTTGGCAAGGAACGTTGAGCAAGTTTACAGGCTGTAAATTGTAAACTTGCACTGCACATGTGATTTGAAAGTTATTGACTTGCATGAATACAAATGTAGGCAGGCCCTGTAAGGAAGCATAAATGAGCTCTTTATTTTCTATGGACCTCTTGGTAGGATTTAGCAAAAGGAAGGCTGAATGTTTGATCCTGCTCAGATTATGCACCTGTTAGGAAAAGGCGAAATAGAGGGGGCATCTCCGCTTAGAGACGACATTCTGCCACTCATTGAGTAATTGTTGTAGCTTCAAAATCTGGCATCTTGAACAGTTCTGCGTCTGGGGCAAAACAGCAAACATAATATGGCTACCAGAGGAACTGTGAGGTGTTGGCTTGATGTTTTGCAGAGCTTAGGCTGAATGATTGTAATGTTCTGGTCCAAGAGAGGAAAATGCAACAACAGCAAATACCGAAAGAAGTACAGTGAAGGTTTTAGGCCATTATCATGTGTCTTGCCTAGAGCATGATAGCAGCTATGAGGGAGCTGTAGAGTAGATTTCTGACACTTAAGTTACTGGAAGTTGGTCTGGATGTCGCAATGTCTAAGATAGTCAACTATAAGCCTGTGATAAAAAATGAATTTCCTAACATCCTCCTTTAAAAAAATCTTCCTAATATTCCTGTCTGCAACTATATCTTCCAGATTAAACTGATAGCACTGAAAATGCTTATACCAGGACAGTGCAATCCATGCTGCATTAAAATGATCTTGTCACTAGGTTCTGAACTTTATGGAAATAGGCAACTGTTAAAAAACCACTCAAAGTGTATATGTGCATGTGTTTGTTGGGTGGTGTGGAGAGGGAGGCATTTTGTGTCCTGTGCTTGCAAGCAGGTGGCTTTCAGAATGAAGTTTTGCTTTCATCAACGAGGAGATTGACAAGTGAAAAAGTAGCTTCTGTCCTAGCTGATGCTATTTTTAGGGACTGCTGGTGTTACATGTGGAACCGGAGAGGGTTTTTCAAGGGTTGTGTTCCCATACTGTGGCGTTGCTATACATCTGGCTGGACAGGAATTTCAAGTAAAGTGGATCTCCCAAGCACATGCTGAGCTCTGGCTGGTCTTGGAAGCTTTTCTGCTTTTAGAAGAACAAGGGATAGACCTTGCAGGACAGGTGGCTGTGGCTGTTTCTCTGTCTGCTCTATCTTCTTCCCTTTGTGCTGTAGATTCTGGTCACAGCATCAATCCCTGTATTGCCCAAATCACAGCTTTGCAATTGAGAGCGTTCCAAAGAGACTTAGGAAAAAAAAAAATAAACACCACAGTGAAAGAATATAAGTGCCCATAGCTGAGATTTCTGCTACTAAGATAATAAGGAAAACTTCTCATCCACTGTAGATAATTTTTCAAAATTGATTCACTGCATGAAATTTGTCACACCAAAGGGGATATTTCCATGCACATGTGCAGGTTAGCAAAGAGACACGGGGTAGATGCAGTGAGCTGTTAGAGAGGCAGGGCAGGCCTGTGCACTCGATGCTTTGCATAGCTCTTGACGAAATGAACCTGTGGTAATTGCAGTTTATCTGGCTTGTGGACTTCCTCTCCTTTGTGTTGCTCCCACATGAAGTGAAACAGGGCAGGGTGTATGAACAAAAGTATAAGTAGAAGTTAAAATGTAAAATAAATGCAATCTGCAGACTGAAATGTTGCATCTTCAAGTTACTAGAAATACACTGCTGAAGTTTTCTGTGCTTGTTGTTTAATTGTTGTTTTCTAATACAAAAACATTTCCCAGATCCCACAGATATTACCACATACTCTGGATTAAAATAGAGTGAAAAACAAGAACGTCTTTCAGTAGTTAAGGGTAGATGAAATGCAAGGCGTTTATTACCCCCAGCCTGACAAAATTACAATTCACTGAAATCTGTAGAAGCACCATATGCATAGGAAACACAGCTCCTTAAGGATAAGGAAAAGGCATTTTAGCCCCTATGTACCCCCTAAAAATAGTCTGAATTTNCTTCTCACAGCAAAGTAATTGATGAGAAACAAGACTTCAGTTTAAGCCCACACTTGAATGTGGTGATCAAATCAACCCCAAAATGATGGTCTACTGAGGAGGAAAGCAGCAAAGGAAACTGGAAGGAGGAGTGCTATGAGGCAGAATTATTCTTTAGGTTCTTGGGGTTTTTTTAAACAGTCATAATTGTTTGTTATTCTCAAGCTTATTTCTCATCCCTTTGGATTCCAGGCCCCCATCATTTCCTGTGCCTGCAGAGAGGTACAATTTCTGCCATTAGGTCAGAATACGTGTTCTGCTCAGCAGCAACCTGTTGACACTTGGATTTTGTTGAAAAAAGTTTGAGCTGTCTCACGCTGGTGTGACTGATGTCCCCACCACAGTTCCCTGCTAGGAACCGGGTGGCATTTTGACATGTGTTATTAAACCCATTTTGAAAGCAGTTGTCGTGAGGTGCAGGGCAAGTTTGCTCACAACAGCATAGGTGGGGCTGCATCTCCCTTCTGAATCACCCCCTGTGCATCTGCCAGGTCCTCCCACTGCCATTCCCTACTGCACTTACTGTGGTGTATTTTTCTTGTTCATTTGCTCCTGTGTTCACTATTGACCCAGTGTCACATCAAACATCATCTCAGCTGGCTAAATGTTGGCTTGTGGTCAAGGGCTGCCCTTGGCCCTGGCTCGCAGGGAGGAACACGCTGGTACCGTGGGCCTGCCTATTGAGGGGTTTTGTGTGGAGCCCCACCATGACCCTTGTCATGTCTAAAGAAGAGAAGGAAAGGGAAGGAGATGCCCTGGGCCTGCAAGTGACAGTGATCTGCTCACTAGATCATTTTGTGGATGCTGACCAATGTTGACACAAACACAGAATAGGAGAGATTGGCTTTGAACCCAACAGCCTTTGAAAGAATAGTCAAGGCTGATGCAATGGTAGATCAGAGTCAGCATTGCTGAATATTAGAGACAGGATGACATGGATGCAGGCAGAACCCCAGCCAGGCTGTAATCCTGGTAGTCAGTGCTGTTGGATAGAAAACATCATGCAGCAGTGCCTATCCAACGTGGGGGCCTCACAAGGTAGTGTTTTGCTCATTTACCCTTTCTCTGCTTTGTGGACTTTTACCTCCTCCCTCTCCCACACGTTAGCATACTGTTCTTTTCCCTGCAAAGGCTTTTTCACAGCCACAGCTCCAGCTTTCATGCATCCAGTTCACACCTCCCTGACACAGCATTAACTCTTGTCCCTCCATTGACCCTGACTGCTGTGTGCTACTTCTCCAGAGCTGGGGTGTGGGCACCTCATGGGCTTGAACAGTCTTGCTCTTGTGGCAAATACAAAAAAAGTGTGAGATTTTAAATCACATATTTGGCTCACAGATTCAATAGATTCTTAGCACTGCAGTGGCATGAGATGATACCAAGTCACAATACATATACACTGCAGAAATAAGTATTTTAAGGCACGTGATGGTGTGCCTCCTTTTGCATGCTGCTGCAGAGCTAGGTGTTCTGTTGTGCACAGTATGCAGGATCCACAAGGTTTAAAAATGGGAAACAAAGGTAGGAAAAAAGGAGAATGAACAAATTGAGAAGGAAAGCCAAAAATTAAGGTTTGTTTTGGAAAGAAGCTAGCACAATGATGCAGCTCTCTTGGCAGGGCACCTCACGCTTGTGGTACCCTTCCAGTTCCCCACTAGCTTTAAAGAACCAGCCCCATTAGCAGCAATGCAGCATCTTTTCCTGGTTTGCCTGTTGCCTTTCTGAACAGCTTCTTTTTTCCAGGGACATCTGATGGATGGCATCCTCCAGAGCAAGGACAAACTCAAGTGATGTCCACCACATTGCCGGCCTCCCTGTGCTCCTCACAGTACTCCTGGTCCTGTCAGTAGACTCCAGAAGCACATAAATAAGACTTTATCCTTCCTAGCAGGACAGTGCCCCCTTCTTCCACACCCCAGTGAGCTGGCAGTGTACTGGGTGACCACACATTTGTAAACCTTTTCCAAAAGCTAATGTAATTCTCACTTCTACCTCGCCTCTACCATGGGTTTGGGCTCTTGTGCAGCAAGGCAGACTGCAGAAATACTTTTGCCACCAAACTTTAAATTAGGACAAACCCAAGGAAGTGTCCCAAAGTCAATGGTAGATTTTGATGGCACAGAGACTACAGCTAATTGTCCTTTCTCTGGGTTTGGTGGTTGTTTTTTCTCATAGCATCTGGCCTTTCCAACAAGAATGGACAGAGCTGCTTCAGTGAGCATTCCTTTCCACTGGAAGGGCAAAAAAATGTACAAGGGAGGCTGCAATAAGGAGCTGCCCACATCCTCTGAGAAACAAAAATGTGAGGGCTTGAGGAAAAGGCTCATGAAGAATGACAGATGGAGGCAGTCAGAAGCATGGAGATGCAGTTCCTCAAACGTTTCGAGGCATATGCACCTCCTGGAGAGCATGGGCCAAGATTGCCTTGTGACCTTTATGTATTTTGCAGTCTCTCCTCTTTAAAATCCATTTTGTTGGAAGTGAGTTTTGCTAAAAACAACAAAGCACAAATGCCTTTCTCAGCATGTCACAACTTTTTTGACCAACCCACATAGACAAACTGGAGACCTTAAGAACATACGCTTCCGTTCTGTATAAACAGTTTAAAATAGATTTTAGTTTTGCTCAGCATTACATACAGTTACTATTTTTAAATGCACTCCAATTAATCATTCCTTTTTTTTGCCTGTGCCCTCCATTCATGCTTTTGGATCTCGTACGTGTTCAAGTCCTTGTCTTATCATGAAAACAAATATATCTGTACATTTTTAATTAATTCAGAATACCAAGGTTTTCCTCCTCTCCACCAATACAAATACATGTATGAGGCATAAAGAAAATCCACACAGTGTCATGTGCATGTTAAAACCTGCAGCAATTGTGATTAAAACCTCTCACAAACATGCCAACATTGTTGACAACTGGTCTTTAGGCTCAAGAAGAGAAATGCATCCCTCAGCGTGTGCTTCTGAATGGCTGCACATCCCAGAGATGCCTCTCTGCTGAGGTGGCTCAAAGTGTTCACTATCTCTGCTTCCTTCTTCAGCCCATCTGCAACACTCCAGCCTTGTGCTGGAAATATTTTGGTAGCTGCTTATTGTACCTTGAGGAAGGGGCAATTACCTCTTATCCAGAGCCAACCTCTCCATCTGTTTTTTCATGTGCAGTTACCCATGTGCAGATTTCATTGCCATTCTAGAACTGCTAAGGACAGGGTGGGAAGCTCTTCATGTTTTCCAAACAGCATGTAAAATCTTGTGGGATAAGGAAGCAAAAGGCCAAAGGTGCTTGTCAGAATTACACATGAGAGAATAAGCACAGAGAATACACAGGAAAGGGCTCTGCAGCTGTAGGATATTCTTCATGGAAGGGAAGCAGCCTTGGACATCCAAAAGTGCCACACACACACTGCTGCTTTTCCCAGGTTAGCAGTGCTGGCTCAGTCCCAGCAGGCTGCTGCTTGAGGAGGAAATCAGTGAGAAACATCTGCTGGATTTCAACTTTCTCCTTTTCAGATGCCCCATTACACTCACTCTGGAATCACTGCATGACTTAAAGGCAGGAATCCAAAGAGCTGCTGCAAAGTGAGCTGTGGGGATTGCTCTGGTTGCCAGTGTTTCCTGCCAGCTGCTGACAGCGCTTGGAGCATTGTAAGGTCCAGCTAACAAACACTGGTGGATAAACAGGACCTGGCAAGAGAAATCAGGGGAATGATTTGGTTTGCACCAGGCCACTGGATCCCATTTCTTTGTGCAAAACGTCACAGACTGCTGCACCAGAGGAATGTGCTATGGCATGTGAAGCAGAACAGAAAACACATTCCTGGAAAGAGCCAGCAATGCCAAAAGATGGCAGCTAAGAAGAGGTAAAAGACTTTACTTATGGGGCAGCAAGACAGAATGTCTGTTCTAATTGCCAGAACTTCTGCAGCTGAGTTACTGTGGATATACAAAGTCATGTCCCAGTAGATGCTCCTAAGTGTACTTTTGGGACAGACTGCCATGGGATGGAGGAATGGAAAACCCTTTTCCTGCTATATGGTTGGTTTCTGAGCAGCACAGGCAGAGGGCTGGCTGTTTTTTCACTCTGTCCTTTCACCTCTCTTTTGCTTGGAAACTGGGAGAAAACCCAGGAGGATGAATTAATGCTTCTGTGAAAACACTCAGTGCACATCTCTAATCAGGCAGAATGGCACTTAAAGAAGAGTCCCAAGAGCTGGTTGTGAGGTAACATTAGGTACAGACTGTTCACATTAGTATTTCCTAGGCTAGAAAATTGTAAAGCTCTCATTTAAATTACGTGGTTAAAAAAAAAAAAAAAAGGAAAAAAAGACAAATTTTAAATTTTAATCTGACTAGTGGTCTGCAAGCTAATTTGAAAAACTCTGCTCTTACAACCTGGCTAAAGAGTTGTAAAGAAGTGAAATGGAAATGCCTGGTGCTGGAGACATGCCTGTTTGTCCCAGTGGAAAAGTGTCTTTTACAATGCTTCCATAGGCAATAAGACCAGGTTAGAATACAAAGGCCTGATCCTGTCTAAGCATAGGCAGGAACAGCTTAAGTACCTGCAAGCTGCATTCTCTCCATCCCCAAACCAAGACTGCAACCCCTCAACATCCTGCACCTGAACCTTCCTATTCCCACATCTCCAGGGTACCCTTCTCCAAAGCAGTTGTCCCAGGCATTTCCTGGTACTGTCCCCTATGTCCCAGTATTCATGGTAACAACTTCATCTGTTCAAAGCCCAAACCAAAGGCTGTCTGCACAACATGAGCCTTTGCACCCTTCACCTGTTCCTTATTTCAAAATGTGCACCTTTAAGCAAAATAAATTTAGCCTGGAATTGACCTCCCAGGCTTATTGCTTTTATATTTTTCTGTGTTACTGTAATGAGTTCCTTGGTGAGAGATATTTAAAATCAGGATCAGATCCTTTTTTACTTTTCTGTTTGATAAACCAAAGAGCTTAAGCTAGTATTAAATAGTACTTTGTAAGAACAGGTCCTCATGGGACCAGCACTACCAAAAAAGACTGGCAGTGAGGATGGTTTCCCATTCACAATTACTTTTTGAGATTTTGTACAGTCAGCTCCCAGTCTGTTCTCATGGTTTCCATCAGCCTATAAACTGTGTTTAAGGACACCTGTCTAAGGACACCTAAGGACACCTGTGTTTCTCTTTTGACTTCTCAAGACTGTGCTGTGGACAACCTGCCCCACAGGGGGACCAGGTCCAGGTCTTACTGTCCTGTCTGTTTTACTGGGTCCCCTGAAGCCCTGAGGGTTTTTCCCAGATCTTTGTCTAGATGTCCCTTCCCGTATTCTAGGCAAAGTTTCCACAACCAACACTGCAAAGCCTGATGTTCACTGGTCCCTGTGGATGCCCTGACACTGCTGTTGACTTGGCAGCCTCCAAGAGTACCCAGGTGCAGCTGTGCATGTCAAACACACCAGTGGAAGGACTAGAGCTGACACAGCTGCTCTGAAGCTTGAATCCCTTTTTCCTCATCCCTCTAACTCTGCAGCCCCTTGCCAGCAGAGAGCCTTGCTAATGTTCTGCACAGGCACTGCAGCTCATAACTCCACCAATTAGACCTCACCCTGGGTCAGGAAACGACCCCAGTGCTCTCCACAGCCCGAGAGCCTGTGGCTCTCATGGCTCTGAGAGCTGCTGTGGAGGGCGAGGTGCTCAGGCAAACAGTGATGATACAGGAAAGGATGTGTGGCTTTGCTGTCTCAGCACTGGAGGTGGCTTTTTACCACATCCACCTTCAAAGAAGGCAGAAATGTTTGTCTTGGGAAAGAGGAGATGGGAAGGAACCACTCTTGTGCTTAGAACAGCCCAGGCAAGAGGAAGGACTCTGGTCAAGTCTCTGTGAATTTCTTCAGGGCTGTTGGGGAGAATTATATGACAATGCTGAAAAACCAGTGAAGGACACAGTTGGCAGGCTCATGGCAGGCTCACTATGCACCTCTGCTTTTTTATGATCCTGTGGAATACACTGACCTCACATGCTGGATCCCCTGCTCTCAGCTGTCTCATGATGGGACAGCTACATTCTTAAATCTCAGTGGTGGTGTTAGATGTGGCTGCAGTGTCTCTGGGATGTGTTGCTTGACACACAGGGACCCCAACATGTCAGCATCCTGCCCTGGACAAAGCCATTGTGGCTGGAAACCTGTGACCACTTCAGCCAACAACCTTCTCAGTGCAAAACACTTGGGTTTTAACAGTTGGGACAAAGCATGATGGCAAGGAGATATTAAACCAGCAGGCATACTTGCTTGTTGTCTCTCATCTAACATCCTGAAGAGGTTTAGGTGGGATTTACTGGAGCAGAAATGATGAATAAACTTGATCACATGGTAGAAAGCCTGGTTGCTCCTGAGTGCCTGCAGCTCTAATGCTGCTTGTGAGAGGAGAGACAGTGATTTATAGCATCAAGGTTACTTGCCCTGGCACAGTCTAGTGATGGCAGTTCTGACCAAGTGTCACATGGCCTCTGGGAAGGGTCTCAAGATCCTGTTACTTAGACTAAGGGGGAAACAGCTGTTCCAGTGTGCTGTGTGCAGCAGTGATACCCAGCACAATACCAGTAATCCTCAAAAAGTATCCAATATCCATTCTTCAAAGAAAGGGCTGAGTCCAGACCAGATAAGTCTGGTGTTAGCAAATGTGTTCCAGCCTGCTATCTAGGTCTCTACCACAGACACAGCAGAGCCCAGAGAAGTGAAACCCCTACCCCTTTGGGGTAGCTGCTCTCCAATAACATCTCCACTGCTGCCCTTCAGGCACTGACTTTGAAAGGGGCTCACAGCAATTCAGTGGTTTATGTCACAGCAGAGCCTTAGCCAGCTCTAGTCTGGATAAGGGCAGAATTAGTATCATGACAGATAATGTCAGGTAGGAGTAACATTATTCCTTAACATATAAGGAAGATGGGGCTAAGAATTCCTGAACTTTGGTTTGCTTGCAAGGCATTCTAAAAGATAACCCTGCATCATACTGTGGGTGGCACTGCTCATGGGCATTGACATGCACAGGTCCATTAGCATTAAGAACATGGCAAATGCTCAGTCAACAGAAGTACTTGACCTCCTCTCTGGTTCTGCTCTCTATTAAATGAAGTCTTGTGTATGATAAATACTGGCAGAAATCCAGCCCACCTCTGCTTTTGGTTGAGTGCTGCTGCCTGTGTTTAATTCTTTCCAGAAGGCCCACAAGTGAATTTCAAAGAGGTGGAGTTGTTCATTTGCAGCTTGCACATTGTATGAGAATGTGGTACCCAGCCCTGAGTTCCTCATCTGCAGGACGTGTTGCAGTTCGGCTAATCACTGTGTTTTTCTGCCAATTTCTCTTCATGGTCTGCTAGCTGCAGTTTTGGAGATCAGACTTGCTCCTTGGCATCTATTCAAGCTATAGAGTCCAATTTATTTCTAGCACAACATCCATTGCTTCTGCAGTATGTTGACCCAGTCCATGCAAGCTCACTAACTCAGAAGTAGCTCTCATTACTTTTCTGTTGCCTACAGACATAATCAGCAATTAAGATGATGATGGCATTTTTAAGGTATTTATCTTCAGGAGGAGTATAGCACCCTGCAATCAGACCCCAGCAGTCTCTCCTCCAAGGGGGAGCCTTTACAAGTACAGGGGTTCCTTCTGCCACAGAAATGGAAAAGCTGAGCTGAGTGCAGGGGTACCAACCATGCCAGGACTCTATTTCAGCCTTAGATCTCATCCAGGTTTAAATTCTTTCCATTGACTTTATCTTAAACTTTCTGTTCCATACACAATGTTATCAGAGCTACTTAGGCTTTGCTGGCATGCTCCTACATTAGTAGTTACATTTTGTTAACAGGACCAGACTGGTTGAGGTAAATTGGCTTACTCAGAGCACAGTTAGTGACATGCACAGTTGGTCTGTGCATTCTTCTGGAGCATTTTCCCATGGAGAGGAGGCTTATGCAACCATTCAGTCTGTCCCGCTAGGAATTTTGGACCCATTGGCTGATTTCAGTCAGAATCTGAGGGAGCAGTTAATCAGTAGAGGCACCCATCCATGCACAGAGCATCCTCCCCAGGTCCTGAGAGCTGTGCTGTGAGTTTTGCTCTCAGACACCACAAAATATACATGGAAGAGACATTGCATCCCAAAAATGAAATTTTTTTGGGGGGGAGTTTGTTTCTTGCTGGACACCAGAGAATCCAGCTAAAAATCCATGGGAAAACAGATTTCTTAACTGTGCTGCTCAACTGCTTTTTAACTTTTAAGGTAAGAGTTTATTATAACTAACAGCACTGGCTCTACATCCAAAGAAACTCTCGGGTGCAAATGACTTTACAGTCATCCTTCTGCTGGTGATATCCGCATTAGCCCAAAACTGCAGCATAAGAGAAACAAATGAAAATTGTCAGAAAGTGATGGCAATGTTAATTACACAGTGGTGCTATAAGTGTACTGAACTTTGTAGTGACAGAAAAGCACAAAACAGGTCCCACTAAAAAGGACTAAGAGTTTCCTAAGGCAGAAGAACATAAGTTAGTACACAAGGAGCACCAGAGCAGGAACATTTCCCAGTGGTCGGTGCTTTAGACTTGTGCTGGATCTGCAAGAAGCACTGCAGATTCCTGAGGAGGTGGTGTCAGCCTGCTGGTGAGGGACCTTTATGGAGAATTAAGTTAATGAAGGGAACATGGAGCAGAAATACTGTCATAGCAAAGGGGACCCCTTCCTAAGGTGCTTTCGGCAGGTTGTGCAGGCAGGGTTTGCAGGGTGAGCCAGTGGGCACCGAGTGCTGTGGGACCTGCTTCCACAGAGTGCAGAGCACAGGCAGCTCAGCCAGCCAGCAAAACCCTTCAGCTAATGGCCAGCAAGCCACCTTTGTCACAGCAGACGTGGCAAGGAAAGGACATAGTCCATGGGCAATCTAATTAAGATCTACTATAAAGACAGTCTAAGGTGACCTCACTTTTATCTAGGAAATACAGCACATGATCTCAGGCCAGCAGCAATGCATGCAGGAGTGAGGGGCAGTCTGAGTAAAACTGGTTTTCTGAGACTTTATGCTTTGTGGTTGGATGCAACAGCACAAGCTCTCATCACAGCCTTCCCTTTGGGGCATGCACAGGACACAGACACACAGAAGTTTCTTAGTGGTTCTCTGCTCTCTGAGATGTGATAAGCTCATGTTGGCCTCCCTAGCCTTGCTAACTGGGGGAGTTAAACAGGTTATTGTTCTGTCTTCTGTGGTCTTTTCCCAAGAAACTAATAGTAAAGCCATATTGCTGAACTATCACACGGGGGAGAGCAGAATCTTGCAGCTGTGATTTAAACCTCCTCTGCAATATAGGATGAAACCAGGTGTTTGCATGAGCTTCCTTCAGCAGGTAATTCCAACAGATGCAGGACATGCTGGGAATCCTGCAAAATGAGTTAAGGAATATATATAGGACCCTCCTACTTGAGGCACAGCTCTGCCAGGAAGAAAATCCTCCCAGTACATGGCTATCAGGAATGCTACTCAGTAATGCTACCACCTTCTCTATGGAGGAGAGAGCTGCAGTCTTGTGTGGGTAAGGTGTATGGAGGGATTCCCTTGGAAGCTTCATTAGGACCCAGGTTTCTTGGAGCTTGAGAAGTAAATTAATGATTTCTGAATAAATTTATGTATTGCATTCCTTCAGGATTTCAAAATATGTTAGACTGAAGAGCTGAACAAGCTCTGAGTGTTTTCTTTTTTTAACTAATTACTGCTGATTATAGACCTGGTCAATAAACAAGTCAATAAACATGCAGGACAGGTGGGCTTAGTAGAGAGCTGGTTTGATAATTTTGTTGCAAATTTATATTGCAACAGAGCTGTCTGAAGGCATCTTCTTGGCCGTCACCACTTCACTAAGAGCCATAAAATAATTCCTAGCCATTGCTATTATTTCTCTTACCATTTTGAAATACATAGTGCTTAAAAGATGCTAAAAGCATGCACTTTGTTTTCTGCAATTCACTCTGTTTTTGATGTATATAAACAATCCTCTTAGTAGCTTATCCTCTCTTCAGGAAAGTTTGTACATGAGAGTTAAGCATGCTTCTGTTTTTTGATTATAATTTTCTTTTGCCTTCCTTTTCAAGCAGTGATCAGGAGAAGCGCAGGCGGAGCTGGCTGAGCCTGCGGTGACACCCGCTTCCTTCTGCCACCTCGCGGGCTGTGGCTACAGTACAAGGAACGTGGCTTTTCCAGCATAACATACCTTGTTTTCCTCTCATATTTAATGCAAGATCCCATGATAACAGGAAACATTACTCACTGCCACTGCTGGGCATGTCCTGACACTTCCGAAAGGAGTTTCCCCTCCCTGCGTCAGAGCTGTCGTAAGCAGGAATACCTCGCAGAGCAGTGATGACATCTTGAATTGTTTAACTTTGGTATTGCAACAGAAGGTGAGAGACTCACCTCTATTATTACTGGATGATTTTTTGTTGTTTTGTTATTGTTTCTTTGTTTGATTTAAAATTTGAGTAATTCTTTTTAAACATGAGGCATGAAAAAAGAGCAATAGTGTCTTGTTCTGGGATATTCAAAATGGCTCGAATAAATGTTGCTGATATGATACAACAAAAGATAGTTTAAGGCAAGCATTAAACGAGTTTTTTCCCAAGAGTGGAGCAGTTTTCAGCTGGAGACTGAGGAGTGTCATAAACGGATGTTTCCCTGGTAGGACTGAACACAACCCACACCACTGCATGTCCCCTGCACTGGGGGGACAACAGGTTGATATAGAGAGCCAAAGAGCTCTTCCCTTCCTGCAGTGCTGGGAGAGGGCTGGTTGCTGTTCTCTTTATTTGTTCTTTAGGATAACCAAGAAATTTTAAATCAATTTGGGCTAAACTACCAATAGAACAACTATGTTATATCAAAGCAAATGTTAAAAATTAAGCTTTGAAAAGTCAAGTTGGACACATTCTGTGGATTTGATTTCACCAAGTTATCTCAAACTGAAATACAGAGGCTGAGCATTTTTTCCTTGTGAATAACTGCAATTATAGCAGTGGCCTTGGAAGGACACTGACCTCTTAAACGTAGCAAGACTTTAAGAGGCATGCAGCTACATTGAAAAATGTCTTCTCTTGCCTATAGTTATATTTATGTATGTTTGATGAGTTGCATGTTAACTGCTTCTTTATCTTCAGAGTGTTTTGCAGAGAGCCAGGAATCAGACTTGTTGAATGAACCCCAGTATTTTGATTGTAATATAATCATTTATATTTATGTATTCATGGGCCATACTGAAAACATAATTGTTCAGAATAACTTTCTTTCTGGTGAAGAGCTTGTTAAAATCTTTTAAGACATTTGACATATGACTGTTCCTCCCTTTACAGAAGCAATTACATAAAGCTCAGTGAATACACATAATCCTGACTTCAGAAACACATCCCAGTGAAAAGGTTCCATGCTGACACTTGAGGAGTCACTGCTCTCACCTCCCACTGACCCATTTACCCTGCCTCTTCTGGAAGTTGAGGGGCCTAGAACAGAAGTGTTTCCAAAAGAGCTTTCCTCTTCCTGCCCAGCACATCTCGGTTCTCAGAGCCTGAGTGACCCCACAGCTCTCCTTGACCCCCATGAAGGTGCCTGCCAGGTGCACCTGACCTCAGCATGGGACACCAACACAATGACGTGGAGGCAGAGCTGGAAACTGGTGCAATGCCTGCAGAAAGGGCTGATGCACAAGCAGGGCTCTGCAGGGAGACTTGATTCACAGAGAACTCATCCATGCTGATGCTGTTTCTCTTTAGGCTATTAATTAGTGCAGCTCAGCGTAACGTGCTGTGCTGACGCAGTCTGGAGGCTTGGCCTGTGCTGCTTTGCATCCTGCCTGGCAGAAGCTTCTGATGGATGTAGTTTTTTGGTTGTAGCTCCCCCAACACACCCCCACAGAGGGGCTCCCAACACCTGCAGCCATATGCAGGGGGAAGCAGAGGCACATGGTGTTGGGTATAGGGTATAGGTATCTCTGGAAGGGGATAGTCAGCCAAACAGGGGAGTGCCTTCATGGCAAGGAAACCTTTTCCTGAGGGGCTGAAGGATCTCCCAGTCTTGGGGACCATGCACCCTGGCTGGGTGTCCTCAAACAGGCATCAAAGAGGGAGAGAGGAGAGTGTCTTGAACGGGAGCATCAAGGAAGGAGGATGATGACAGTGGGGCTAACATGTGCTTGAGGAAAACATAGGATTGACTGACTCACAGATAATGGAGGTACCTCATAACATGATCTGACATGGTGCTCCTTTCATGTAGTGTGAAATAGCTGAGGGCTCCATCTTTTTGTTACTCCCAAATGCTGATTTCCAAGGACTGGAGCCTTCTAGGGCAATAATTAAGCTTTAAATGGAGAGATCAAATGTAGAATAAATATCTCATTAACCTTGACAAAGCACAATCTTTCTTTACAGCTCATAGCAAAAGAGAAAGTGAGTGTGAAGGATAGGATGAAACAGGCACCAGCTTCCCTCCCTGCTGGAGAGTGGCATCTGGCATTTGGAATATCTGCTCAGCTGGAGCGGCCTGAGCACACATCCACACCTCCTCCCAGAAACAGTGAGGTGTAGGCTATTTCAAGGATAAAGAAAGATTTTCTAATCATTCCTTGCTGGAACTGTGAACACTATGATGTGGCCATGGATGCAAAAATCGTGGGGAACAAAGCAAGAAACAGAAGGTGTTTGGTTCTAAACTCCAACAGTTGGGCTCTGTGCCCTGAGCAAGGAGATTTGGGATTTTTCACTGCTGGGACTACTGTGTTTTTTTCTAAATACTCATCATTGCCTCAGCTGAAATGTGCAAAACAGGGCTCTGAATGTGGCACTGCCCCAGCCATGTGTGCTGATCATACACCTCCTTGTAAAGTTCACAAGTTTGCCAGCACTAACATTCTCTGGCCTGCCTACTCTGGTCTTGTATTTGTTTGGTCCATCTGGAGAAGACAAATTATGACTTTAGTCTAAGCCAGACAGGAAATGTTGGATGTGTTTTGTTATTGTGAAAGCCGCTGTTTTTGAAAGTGGCACAAACAGGAGCTTGACCTCTCTCTTGTCTCTTTGTTAGCCAGTGGAGGAGAAGGAAAATGCCAAAAAGCCTTCACAGTCAAGAGGACTTTTCCTAAGGGTACAGCAGGGTTAAGCTGGGCGTTTATTTCTGAAATTGCTCCATTAACATTCTTATGCAAATGAAATGTGAATCCTTGAAAAAAGAGCCACTATGCCAACTGACTGAAACAAGACAGGGCAAGAACTAGCTAGCATAAGGTTGGCCTGTTTGATGAGATAATAACAGCCAAAAGGATGTAGGTCGACTTCCTGAGACAAGCATAACTAGTCTTTGCTGGTGTGAAACTGGCAAAAGATACTTGTCTGCTTTGTGGGTGTTGTTGTGTGATGAGACAAATAGAAACATTTCTCTAATAGAAACAAAAGCAAATGGAACTAATGAAGCATATTCATGTTGGGAACTTAGCTACTGGATCTTTCAGAGCAGTTACATGTGTATGATTCACTCAGGAGGGAGCTTAAACATACTGTCAGGTTCCCATCGCTTGTACCACTGAAACCTTGGATTTGGGCTGCTTTTATATACATATATATCGATCTATTTTTCTATTTTTCTTTCTATCTATCTATCTATATATCTATCTATCTATCTATCTATCTATCTATCTATCTATCTATCTATCTATATGAAGTTTTGGAGCATCAGTGAAAGGTGCCAGTACACAGAAAAGGCAGGGATCTTTAAGTCCTTGGTGTCTTGATGTCTCAGTGGGCAACAGCATCCCAAACTGAGATGGGAAGACCTGAACTTGTGAGTGCCTGGGATTCCTCATGGCCACCAGCATGCAGTGCCACCCTGGAAGCTAACTCATGGACTGTGATGGGACATGTTCAAAATGCAACCTCTCTGTGGTTTTGGCCACTATGAGACATTCAGCCTTAAGGAATGAACCTCCATTCACTCTTCTTTACACTCCCTGATGGTGGTAAAGCCACCACTGGATGTTGTGGACTCCTGATCCAGGAAGTGAATGTATTGGGTTTATGTGGCAGGGTTTTGGGGGAAATGGATAGGGGTGGGGGGCCATAGGGGTTGGCTTCTGTGAGAAGCTGCTAGAAGCTTCCTCTGTGTCCCACAGTGTCAATGCCAGGAGGCTTCTAGGCAGACCAGTGGCTGGCTAAGGCTGAGCTCATCAGCGATGATGGCAGCACCCCTGGGAGAGCTGAGCCCATCAGTGTTGGCGGTAGCACTCCTGGGATGATGTATTTAATAAGAGAAAAATGTTATTGCACAGAAACAATTGTGGCCAGAGAAGACCAGAATGAGATTATGTGATAGCAATAACTCTGCAGACACCAAGGTCAGTGAAGGAGGTGGGATGGAGGTGCTCCAGGAACTGGAGCAGGGATTCCCCTGTAGCCTGTGCTGAAGGCCATGGTGAGACAGCCCATGGTGGAGCAGATATCCACTGGCAGCCTGTGGAGGATCCCACACTAGGGCAGGGTGATGCCTGAAGGAGGCTCAGGCCCTGTGTTAAGCCCATCCTAAAGCAGGCTCCTGGCAGGACCTGTGAACCTGTGGGCAAAGGAGCCCATGCTAGAGCACAACTTGAGACCCCATGGGGAACTTGCACGGAGCAGGCTATGCCTGAAGAATGGCACCCTGTGGGAGGGACTCCCACTGGAGCAGTTTGTGAAGAACTACAGCCCATGGGAAGGACTCACATTGGACAAGTTCATGGAAGGCTGTTTCTCATGGGGAGAGCCCCATGCTGGAGCAGGGAAGTAAGTCCCCTCCCTGAGGAGGGGGCAATGGTAGAAACAGCATGGGATGAGTTGACCACAGCCCCTATTCCCCGTTCCCCTGCACTGTCCCCCTGTGCTGCTGGCAGAAGGTAGAGAATCAGGAATAAAGTTAAGCCCAGGAAGATGGGAGGGGTGGGGGGAATGTGTTTTTAAGATTTGGGTTTAATTCTCATGCTACTCTGATATGATTGGTAATAAATTCAGTTAATTTATCCAAGTTGAGTCTGTTTGCAGATGACAGTAACTGCTGAATGATCTCTCCCTGTCCTTATCTCAACTGACAAACCTTTCATTGTATTTTCTCTCCTCTGTCCCTCTGAAGACAGGAGTGATGTCCAGCCAGAGCTAGCCCACCACAGTGACCCAGGCTTGCAGAGCTACAGAGCCTGAAAGAAGAGCTGGGGATGCAGGCATTTGGCTCCCCAGATGTGTTTGGGTCACACCTCTCCTGCTCCATCATCACTTGAGATGGGAATAAGGAAGCTCAGATCTGTCCCAAAGGCAGGCTGCTGTTGGTTTTATTGGAAAGAGTCCCTTAGCAGATCCCAGTGCATGGCTGGAGGCAGGCATCTTTGTTACCCCTGTGCAAGGAGGGACCTCGAGGGCTGGGTTTTCCTCTCATGTGGGGCTGGAACAGTGAGCAGAGCATGACCAACTGGGCTGACAATCAGTGCAAGGACAGAGTGTGGGTGCTTAAATATCCAGTTCCACACACCTGAGACTAAGATGGCCTTGCTGAAAACAAAGCACACACAATGCCTCAGTGCCCTCTGTTCCTCAGAAAACAGCCTGCAGACAGCTGTGGAGAGATCACAAAGTCCTCACACTTGAGAAGGAAGATGATTCCTAAGAACACTGCCCTGACATAAGTGCTGCTGGGATCCCTAGAGCCCCCAGGGTGCAAGGTCCAGGGCTGGAGGCTTACACTCGATTTCTCTCAGGGCTTTGGCCACCCACAGCTCCTTCCCCTGCTGCTACAGAAGTCAGTGCTTTGCCACCATATAGTAAACTTGAACTTTTTTTTTTTTTTTTGCTCTTAGCAGGTCTGTGAACACACTTTTCCTTGCAGATCAGAGAAACAAATTCCAGGTGGATTTGGAAACTACCTTCCATACTTCACACTGCCACACCACAATGCTCCAGCCTATCTTATTCCACTTCATTGCATTTAACTGTGACTCCCCAGAGCTTTGGTGGGGAGGGAGCCTGCAAGCCACCTGCTGCAGAGAAGGCTGAGATGCCACTGACTCCTTTTGCTTTCCTTTGAGCCTAGTAGAGCAGATGACAGACGTCTCTTCTCCTTTCAGAAAACCTTTCTGTTCTGCTGTTCCCACTTTCATTCTCTCTCTGCACTATTTTCCATGATCACACACACTTCAGCACCTGCCTTTTCCAGCTTTTCATCTGACTTCCCAGTTTGGCTTCCACTTTCAAATCTCATTGCACACTGTCATCTCATCATTAGCTGCAGAGTCTCCCCCAGCTGTAGCACACACTCCAGACGCTCCACTGAATTTTATCTCCACTTTCTTCTCCTTTTCATCTTTTCTCTGCCCTGAACTCTTTCCAGTATGATTCCTTAAGTGCAGGCTGTCACATACAAAGCTCTGACATTGTCTCTGACCCCATTTTCTGTTTCCATTAGTGTTTTAGAAACAAGTTTGGGACTGGCATGTGTCACTTTTTGGTTTGTCTTTTGTTGTAAAGAGATTTTAGCGAAGAGAAAGGGTCAGGTGCTCTAGGGGTTTGAACAGACTCAACACCTACTGGTGTCTGACCCCAGTGGGAATGGAGGTATGAGCTGGCCAGTCAGCTTTGTAACAAGGCTCTTCCTTGCAACAAGACTTTTATACATAAGTCTTATAATTAAAGGCATTCCCCCAAGTACTTTCGCATGAGTATCTCAGGAGAAGAGTAGGTAAAATAATGCATCAGCTTTCAAAGTAAGTTGTCCGAGTCTGGTTTGACTGGATGTCCCATCACAGGAGCTGTATTGCCACAGGACAAGGGTCCTCTCCACTGCCACATTTACTATATTTTACTTACTTGCCTATATGCCCCTTAGATTTTGCTATGAAAGCAGCAGTGGCTATCAGAAGTGTCTGCTCTCCCCCGCCAACACCTCCTGACTGCTCAATGGCTCACCACTGAGTTTCATGTGTGAGCAGTAAGGACTCAGAGATGGTGGTTTTCATCCAGGTAGGAACTGTGTAAGTTGTGCGGGCTCAGATTTTGTTGGTGATGTGTGTGAACAAACCCTCCTTGTTGTGTAGCAGAGGTGAACTCCTTAATTCCTTCAAGATTCAGGAAATTAGGAAAAAAAAAAAAAGCTTAACTCCAGGAGAAAGGCAAGAGGGTTGTATCTGTTTTGTATCTGTTAAAGAGGGAGGTAAATGAAACAGGGGTCTTCCTTAGGAGCTCATCTGACCTGAGCACAGAGCAGACTTATGCTATTTCTCTCTATTTCCATGATGTGTGCACTCAGTCAAAAGTTTTGTTTCTTTGTTCATCTGAGTTCAATTAACCTGGAACTTACATACTGTGCTTGGTATGTTTTGGGTGGTAGGCACTCTGTTAGGCTTTGGCATACAAGTGGTGTGTGCTACCCAGAAACACAGGTGGGAGACAAGGAAGATCAAATGCTAACAGTCCCCTGCAACTGCCATTGAGATTTGTGGAGACATTTATGACAACACTATTAATTTTTCCTGTAACAGAAGCAGCAGCTCATTTATTCATTCGCTTCCCTTTCAAGCAGAAATGTCCTCCTCACAGCTCAGGTGCAGGGAAATGAAAGGCTCATCTTCCAGTTTACTCTTATTTTTCAGGATATGTACCACACTGTGTGACTGCAGTGGCAGCACTGGGATGGCAGTCTTGGCTCTGGCCACATCTTCCTTCTCGGTGTGACTCTCAGTCATGTGCTTTCTGCAGCCACTGTCCATGCTTTGGGGGATGTTTTGTGGGTTCCCTCAAGCAGCCCCACTGAAACAAGCCTCTGCCCTGGCAAAGCTCTCCAAAGCCCCAGTGACTGCAATGCCTTTGGGCTCTGGTTTTCATGGTGGCTAGCACAGGAAGCAGGAGAGGCCATCCAAGAAGTCTGTGTCTGTCCTGTGTGTGCTGAGACCCAGCCTGGCCCTGTGGCATGTCCCTGGTTCCAGTGTCAGCCCTGAAGCAATGGGCCAGCAGCCTGATCACCTGTTGCTCTCTGCTGGTAAAGCTCAGGAAGACCCAGTGACAGGATTCTTTTATACCTGCTTCTGGCCTCCTAGTGAAGCATTTTGGATATTCTGCTCAAATATGTTGTTAATGTCAGCAGGTGCCTTTATCAGCCAAAGACACAGAAAAGTGTGAGATGGGGACAGGAGCCCAGGTAGCCTTGCCCCACCTCATGCCCCGAGAGGACAGAGGTTTATTATCCACAGCAGCAGGGGAAAGATCTCTCAGGTTTTATACACACAAATAGGCAGACACACACACACACACACACATACACACACACACACACACACACACACACACATATATATATATAAATATATATATAGCTCATTTACATGAGTTATGTTCTGTGTGTTCCCAAATGAAAGCACCAGTTCTCCTCTCCTCCACAATATATATATTTTTGGTTTTGGTGCAGCTTCAGGACTCAAGAGAAGGTTTTTCTTTTGCAGGTTTCTAGGCAGGGGTAGAGAAGAGCTTGAGCTATTGCTGACCAGAAACTTTAAGTAGAAATCTTGCATAATTGAGCCTTGCCCTTGTACCTTTTAACAGTACTTGGTGGAAAAGTTATGAAAATATTTGTGAAGTATTTTTATCCATATAGGCAGAATTGTGTGGCATGACTTTGCTACTCCCCACCATAATGTATTGTCAGTGATGGACATGTTTTTTCCTCTCTTATCAAAGGAGGTGTCCTGGGCTGTTGGGAAGGAGTTTGAAGGGTGGTCACCCTCTGATGTTGCCTTCACAGAGTCACGGTGTCCACGATGGCAAAAATGGTCTAATCCTGCTCCTCTGTGTCCCTCTCACTCCTTGGATACTAAGCAGAAATGTTATGGCCCTGAATAACAGGCCCAGTGGTGAATGTTAGACCAGCAGTTTTAATGCTGGTAAAAAGATTACTACCCAATGCAAAACTAAGAAGAAAATATTAAGAAAACTCCATGTACTTGAAGTAGTCCTCTTTGATCTTAATGGTTTTAGAAAAGGATGCATGACCCTGAGATCACCTATGGACTCATACTATATTCACCTGAGACATGAGCCTTCAAATCCTTGCCCTGCTACGTGTCCCTTTGATGGCCTTGGTACCTGGCTGACTTCTTTGTGTTTTGGTCCTTACTCGCCTGGGTGTGACAGCGATTTCAGACCCCACGGAGCACTGGCATGGCAAGAGCATGGAACACCAGCTGCTCTTGTGAGGTTTTCAGGTAGATGGTACAGCCTGGAGCAAGGGCCTGTGTCATCACCACAGTCCCTTCTAAGGCCTTCTCATCCCAGAGCACCGGAGCTAGAGCAGAGATTCCAAGGATTAGACACTGTGCTGCCCAGGGTGTCCTGTGCCTAGAGGCTCCAGCTGCTCTCACAAAGCTGAAACATTAGTGCTGGCCTCCTCTTTGCATACAGCAGATGCTGTTATGGAGAACTGCAGATAGGCCTGTGCTCTCACAGGTGGCACAGCTGGAGCTGCACCCCATGTCCTTTCTTCAAAGGAAACAGGAGAAATGCAGAGGGCAGTGCAGACCCTTGCTGAAAATCATTCTAATAAGGGGTGGGTAATTTTTTGTTTAGATGTAAAATATTAGATCCTTCAGGAAGACTGCTTTGCAAGCACAGACTTAGACCTAAGGTGTAATTTGCTCTCACTGTGTGCCAGAGGAATCCCACTGCCTTCTAAAGCCTCTGAAGTGCAGATAGGGACGATGCACCCATTTAGCTGAGAGCTGATTTATTTCTTAGACAGCCTTTCCCTTTTGGCATCTACTTGTGCAATCATCAGCTCCTGCCTGAGTTACTATGGTAATAAGAGTATATCATGGGCACTACACTTACTCACTGTTGCCTGGGTCACAGGAGAGGAAAAATAGCAAAGCAAACTGCTTAATTTCTTCGTTTTCTACACACCCATGCTAAGAATGTGGGAAAGAGCTGGAAAGGACTGGAAGTCCCTACATTTTCCACACCCTGCTAACCATGTTTCACGTGTAGTGCAGACACAGAGATAAGCACTCCTTCCTGTGCCTGGGGGATCTGCCCTCTGCAGCCTGTGCAGCTCCCAAGACTGATGTGCCCAAAGAGCAGGATGTGACAGTGCCACCAGATTTCTCCAGCGGCAAAATGAGGACTTTGCAGTGGGCTCTGGGAGTGCCAGGGGACAGTGCTTCATGCTCAGAGTGCTTCTGGTTCATCTGAGGGGGTTTTGAGGGAGAGGAGTGCTGCACCAGGACTGTGAGTGCTGACCCTGTTGTGCTGGGGGCTGTGCTGCAGGCACCTGGAGGGGCTCACTGCTCCCTGTGCAGCACCTGGGATCACCCACCTGCCATTGTGCACCAGGGTGGCTCTTGCCAAGGGGTAAGGAGGTGATGTGGGTGTGGAAAAGATGTGCTGGACTGGTCAGACTCAGAGTGTGGCTGCTTGTGCAGGGACTCTGCTGGGGGCCAAAAGTGAGATGGGGAACTGGGCTGTGATGCCTGCTATGCAAACACTATCAAACCTGCCCTTTCTTCTAGAGTCTAGAGAGCTTACAGAAAAATCCTTTCCTTGGTGCAGAAACCCCCATTTCATGGCCCATGGAGTATTAATGGCACCTTGCACTGAGACTATAAATGTGCACATGGGAGGCAGAGGAAGAGGAGGACTCTGAGGTCCTGGCCTTGCAGCCACAAGCTCTGCTGTTCTCCATCTCCATTGCTTCAGTCAGGCTATTTTTGTCACTTGGGCTGCAGTTTTTACTTACTATTTTTATCCTGTGTTACTGATTACTCCTGATTATGAAGGAATTTAAACTTGCTCAACATATGCTAATGATTCTGTGCTGCACAGTAAATTGGAGGATGCTGTCAGCAGCCAGAGCTCGGGAACAAAGTCTGTGTAGGGGCCCAGCCCCAGTTTGGCACGGGAGAATAACACATTGTGTTAGGGCCAGGCACTGTCAGTTTTTGTAACAGAACATATAAGAGCCTATGCTGGTTTTATTGTTCCTTTTTACTTGACTGAACACTCAGTCAGGAAGAGTTTCTAAGTCACAATCATAAATAGCCAGAAGAGGCAAAGCCAACAAGCTGTCAGGACTTATTTTCCCAGAAAGATGAGTACAAAGTGCTGCTCTTATTTACATCATTCATGCACATTTTCCTAGTTCTAAAGGATTCACTACCGCATATAATGTACTACTTCCAATCAAATGAACTAATTTCTCATCAAGTTGTTCTGCTTTGCCATAATTCACTAGTGGGGTTTTTGCTTGCATCTGTTGGAAATATTATTTAACCAGTTGGGAAAAATTTAAGCTACACTGGTCTGGAAGAAAAGAGAATCTTGTGAATTAGTCACACTGAATTACCAAGATGCTTAGGAGCCAGAAGAGACAAGCCTGCATGTGACCTCCAAGGTGACCTCTGCTCCTACTCCAGAGGGAGAGAAGAGCAATGTTTCCAAAATGAAGAGCCTTTCCTTCACTTGCACCCCTGCACAAGGCCATGGCCCACCTCATGAGAGTCCTGCAAGGTCAGATGGTGTGGCTGGAGCTGCTCTGAGCACCTCAGGGCTGTCCCTCCAAAAAACCTGAGTTTAGATGCTGAGACAAACTGAGGTACTCCCCATGTAAAGGACGGTCCAATTTCAGAGAGCAGATGGATGGCAAGTGAGCCCAAGGAAAGGGCTGGAGACAATTTAAGCTGCACCTGCATCCAGCAGTGGATATCTACAAGCTGTCAGTACTGCCTCAGACAAGCTATCATTTATCCTCCTGTATAAGCACATCTTGCTCTTAAATGTGTAGTTAAGAGAAAGAATTACTACACGAATAAGGACTGCATTTGCACTTAAATGAATTTTTAAACATCATCTTGTTTAACCTTCCTGATGGAATAGACATGTCTGCCTGTGAAAAAATTGAAAACCAATAAATAATACATTCACTGAGTACTTCACCTTGGGAAAGGTCACATTTTGAAACTGTCTGTCTGTTCATCAAATTAAACTTTCTGTTTGATGGAAAGGAAATTCTTTGGATTCAAGGACCAGTAGCAGAACTGATTGTATGATGGGTCTTTGAGTTAAAACAATAGCATCAAAAGCCAGAGTGGTGGTGCTGTAGCAGCCTTCTCTTGCAGGGAACACACAGATTCTTACTGCTTCAATACCCACTCAAAAGAATTAATAGCATATCTGTAATATGACACGGTGAGTGAACCTCTTCTAAACTCTGAAATTCTTAATGGCTACCATGCTTCAGACTTTGGGACTGGGTATTATGGTCCAGGTGTTCCTGCAAAGGGCTGATGCTGGCAGAGGGAAATCTTGATCTGGGCAGAATGACTGTACAGGGGTAGCCCACATGCTTAGTAAGCCTGCTCTGCCTGCCAGAGACCCCTCCCTGCCCAGCTTCCAGAAAAATGTCATGCTACTCTTGTTGGAATTTCTACAGCTAAACAAAGATGCCCAGGGCACTTCCAAAAGCTCAGGACTTGGAGCAGGGTGTGCAAGGAAACTGCCTCTGGTCAGGATGGACACAGGTGTAACAGGTACCTGAGCTGAAAAAATAACAACTCTGGTACACTTAGAGCAATTTATGATACGTGCTTGGGGAATTCTCCTGAGACAGTAGCACAGCAGAGCTGAGGTGTTGCATGTAAATCCCCTTCTTCTGCCATGCATGGGGGATCCAGGGAAGTTCACAGAGACTGCATTCTTCAGGCTGACAGCCATGGCTCAGCACTACAATGGTGCAGAAATTAGAGACAAAATGGGGAAGGAGCTCTAGTGGGCCAAGCTAGAAAGCTTCTTTCATGCTCATCATGGCTTAGAAAGCCACTCAGTATCTGTGGGAGGCAGAAAGCTGAGGGGGAAGTGGAGGAGGAGGCTTGTGGGGGAGCAGTTCACAGGCATCAGAGTTGCTGGGGTGGCTTGTTGGCCAATGGCAGGGACATGGTGTGGAGAAAGTGCTGGTGTGCAGGCTGGGGTGAAGCGTGGTCTAGGCTTGCCATGCAGTATGTGGTAGGGGGGAAGGGAAATTTTGCTTAATTTCCAACTTTATGGCTAGAACATTAGCCTTTTACTATAGCAGATTTATGTATTTATGCTACTCTTGCCGTGTGTTTTACATGACCTGAGTGCTCTTTACTGCTACCACTGCACTCCAGTAAAGCAGTGTTGTGGACATCCCCTGCTGTAACAGGGGGCATGACAATCTTCTGAAGCAACTTTGCTTTCTGCAAGGCTGTCAGGGTCAGTTTAGGAGCAAGAGATGAGAGCTTTTGGACAAAAGCACTGGACCCATGCCTGCCTGGCTGTGAAATAGTCTTTATCCTTTGTCCTGCCTTGCTCTTCTTTGCTTGACCTGACTCTATTTGTATGCAGCAGCCCTATTATCTGCCTCAGTCATACGTGCAAAGACAGACAGACCAGCTTTTCTGGAAAATTACATGCACACACCTATCAGTGTGCATATTCAAAATGCAGGCAGAGCCACAAAAGCACTCCTAGGAGTGATTTCACAGTAAGGTGCTGCTGGGTGTTGTACATGGCTGAGACATGTATACATTGGGGTTGTGCATTTTCTTAGTGCATCACTTACAGACAGGCCATGATGACTATAAATGCTGAATTCCTGCCATACTTCTGTCATAGTAGAGGGCAAAGCTGGAATAACAAGGCCTGTATCAACTCACAGCACAGCCATAAATTCTAGGAATGCTTCTGAGGCAAGTTAAAACAAATTAATAATTATCATGACTGACAGGTACTCTGTAGCAACCAATGAGGTGTCTGCTGATGAATACTAAAAATCTCTTAGCAGAGGAGTTACAACTGTGGCTGTCAACGTAGCTATAATTAGGCAGCTCTAAGTGAAATGACTTCTTCTCAGATGTACTCCCTTGAGAATCCAAAGATCTGGATTGTTACAAAAAGGAAGGAGATTAAAAGGGGCTGTTGGCTGTTTGTGTTGCAGGGGCTACAGAGGCCAGTTAAAACAGGGCCCAGGTGGAGCAGGTACAGGGCTAGTACCTGAGCAGGGTTAGTCTGCCCTTCAATCTCAACTGTCACACTTTGCATTCCCTCTCTGTCTTCTTTTCTGTGGCCTCTCAGCACCTCACAAGTACCAGAGTTATGCCTCTCAAACACCCAGAAGTATTAATCACTTGAAAGGTGAGTTAATAATCTCTGAGTTGTTGAGACATGCTGAAGGACAAGCTGATAAATTTTCATTGCACAGTGGGGAAGGGTTCCTCTGACTGGGATATCAGGTTGATGACAAGTTCAGAAGTCTCCAGGGAAGCAGATGAAGAGACAGAAGTTTTCTGTGTGAGCAGGAACAAGCACTTATAAATACAAAACCTCCTGTGGAAAAGTCAAGCAGTGTTAAAAGAGACCCATACCTCCCTACTTAAGGATTAATCTTTGCATAAAGTCTAATTTTTGCTGCACAATTTCTCCAGTGCCTAAAAGAAGCATGTCTTTCTTCAGCATCACACCTTCTATTTTTACAGTTTAGAAAAAAACCCAAAACCACCCATGAAACATTTGTGGACAGAAATAGTTCTCCAATTGCCACTGAGTTCCTATATATTTTTCATGCTGGATATTGCAACCCTGATCTTGGTCTTTACATAGAACACCGGTTTTTGCAGTGGGTATGTCTGAAAGGGACTCATCCTTGAGGAAACCATATTTGTCTAAGATGGACTGGGCTGTGACATGCTTGCTAAGATGAAGCAGCAGCTGTGACAACAGCAACTGAGAAGGATATTAAACTATCATTGATTAAGTCAGCTCTGATTGTAATGCTGAAATCAGCCTGAGTCCATCCTGGATGTTGCAGACTAGACTGCATTTCCACAATAATAGAAAGCATCACTCTTCAGCCTTGCTTAGTGCTGTTGTCCTGGGAACAGCAAATTTCTACTCACTCTTCAAAATGCTGATCTGTTGACTCATTTTTCAGGTGAGATGTTGTTAAACCTTTCTGGGTGTGCTGGTGCTGCATCCTGTTTGTGCAGGAGTGATGGGCTGAGTTTTGTTTCCTGCTCCCTGTGGGCCCATTCTAACAGCAAATGGCCTTGGGTTAAGAAGGAGGATTTTGTGATTCTAGAGATGCCTCAACTCACTGCTTCTAGTCTTCAATCCACAAAGGCTAAATACCATTCAGGAACTTTCCAAGAGATTACAGGTTTACAGGGGTTTGATAGGAAAGATGTGTGCGAGTGTCTTTACAAACAGTTCCATGTTTGGTGAGGGTATGGGTGTTAACATCTTTGAAATGGGTCTTAGTATCTCTACCAGCTTCAAGCCACAGGTTTGTACAGAACTCAGTTTGACTCCTGAAATAGACAAATGGGTCTGCACAAGCCTGAGTTTCTGAACTTTGGAGGAAAATTACAGGTTCAGAGGGGGAATATATGGTAGGCAGTTTGGGAAGGCTGTACCTTCCTAGTACCTCAGCCAATGGGGAAGGGTAACATGCAGCTGGAAGTTTAGGATAAAAGGAGGCTGTGCCCTCCAAAACCTTGAGAGAGAAAACCCTGTAGGCATATGCCCCAGTGGATTCTGTCCCTTTATTCAAAGAAAGTTGCAGGACTCCTCTGTCTCCTTTATGGACGCTGGCTTTTCATAGTGTGATTTTCTGTACAAGTTGATGCTTTATGTGGATCTCATGGGCAGCAGGAGCCCATGGCTGGAAGGCAACTGTGAGGTCACATCTGTCACATCCTGAAAGGTCTTTCCCTGCAAGGGACGTGCCTGCAGTCAGCATTTAGGATCCAGGCCATTGACTCTGGGTAGTGCCAGACTTGCCAAGTTATGACTTGGCCATCACATTCAGCTGTAGAATCAGAATGTTTGTTTCACTCCCGAGGAAGACCATGGAAAGCTTGAAGGACTGAATTCACCTAAGGGTAATTCTAGAATTCAAATTTCCAGGGCTTTTTACTCCTTCCTTCATGTTTCAAAGAGGTGCCACCCACATGGGATGGCAATATGCTGTCACCATCAGTACACCTGCATGGGGGACAGAAGAAGAGCAGCTCCCTTCTGTGAGTCACCATGCTCCCATCTGAAACACTCGGTCTGATTAGCAAGGAGTCTTGTCAATATGCCTTTCCTCCATCTGGCAGTTTGATCCATGTTCTCCTGTCATCATTTTTGATGGAATCATTTCACACGTCTCTCGGGTGTTTAAAAAGTGAGGCAGGTGCTGGAATTCCAGAGCAGAGAGCTTCCCCCATGTCTCTGCTGGCTGCTGTTATCCACGGTGTGCTAGGAGGAGGAGCACCTCACCTCGCAGCAGCCTCCGTCCCTATGTTTGCCACGATGGAAACATTTTAGACAAAATAAAAGGAAGTGTATCCAATGGTGACCACTCCCAGAACAAAAGAGCAAGGCTGAGCATTAGCTGGTGTTTTCATGTGAAAGCTAGCACCACCCACACATGCTTGTGAGAGAAAGAGGTGTAAAGGTGATGCCAACACTGTTAGGGACAACCACAGTCGAGGGAGGGGTAGAGGTTCATTTTCAAATGAAAAGTGGGAGTACAGCTCTCAGATGAGTCAGTGAGGAAGAGCCCCCGCAGAGGAGTCTCACACCTCGTTACTGCCTTGCAGAGCTGCTTCTTGCTGCCTCTTCGCTCCTGTCCTACTTTCTAGGAAAACTGCAAAAGTTCACTGCATTCTCACAATGCCCCCAACAGCAATTCTGAGCAACCTGCACTACCACAGCACTCATTAAGCCGTACAAAGAGAAATCAAAAGATAACAGACAACACTTTTCACTTCTCCTTGCATGAGTAAGAGCTGAGCCTGACTTGCATGAGGTGGAGAAGGAGCACATCTGAGAGTTTCTATGAATCTCACAAGCGTGTAACAGGAAGAAGGTTTTACATTTCTGTACAGAAAATGATGGTGCAGAGAAGATAAAGAAGTATTCTGCAAACTCTACTTTAGGCTTTCATTACTGGTCAGAGGACAAGTTCTGTCACCGTGCCACCAATACATACCCAAAGCTGTTTGCATCAACAACAGAGCCATCAAGAATACTACTGGAAAACTTGAGAGCCCAGCCATTAAATCGCCTCATGGCCCAGAACTCTATTCTATCCTCTCCTTTTCATAGAGTCAGACCAAAAATTGCAATGTAAGTAGCATTTTGTCATCCTTCTTATAGAACCCAACCTGCAGACGTTCATCCCTCCAGTGGCAAGACACACTTGCCCATTTCTCCGTGATCCTTCAGAGCAGCGTGATGGGAAAACGACAATGAACTGAGTGATTTGTTCTGTTGCATCTCATCCAGCTCACCCTTCCTGCCAGAGAAAGGGTTCTCAAGAAGAGTCTGCCTTTATCTTTTTTATCTTTGCAAATCCTTGACTTATCCTGTACTAGGAGAGAGGACCAACTGGACTGTATTTCCAGCAGAAGACAGCAAAATCTGTGGCAACCACTTTGAGCTCACTGTCACTGGACATTTTATAAGTTTCTTGGATGCAAACTTGCTGAGTTTTTTCTTCCATGGGAAAGCTCTTTTTCTCTGCAGATTTCAAATCTTTGAGTGTGTGGTTCAAGGACAAAATGCATTTCTTTGTCTGTCTCCTGATAAGGGAGATGTGGTTTTCTTTTCTCAACCTATGATATAAAGAATTGCTATCTCTCTCACTTTGTAAACATTTTGTGGCATTCTTGGCTTTTGGGTATAGACCTTGAAGAAGCAAGATGCTAGCTCTGTACCCAGGCAGAAATAGCCCAAATCCTTCTGAACAATGGAGTCATTTTAATAAATAATATAAGCCTTCTGATATTGGAGTCAAAGAGTCTTGATTCACCCCGACAGGACTCCAGTGGCAACAAGCTCACAACTCTAATCTGTCTGTATGTCAGATTTTAATCGAACATTAGGTAACACCTGTATCACTGAAATGAAGATTTTTAAAAGCTCATTAAAAGAACTGGGTTGCAATTCTTCAAAGTAAAATTTTAGTATGCTCCTGTTCTTCCCTCCACTTTTTTTGCCCTTGCAAATTTCTAACTGAGGATGCTGTAGAAACGCCAGCAAAAAAAAAGAAGTACCTCTTACACACTGAACCCAGACTAGTGGGGCTGATTCTTAATGATGGCCACAAGTCAGCATGTTTGCAAACAGACCAGAAGCATCATTCACTCATGCAGCTTCCAACACAGGCTGACTTGTAAAGCAGCTCCTGGCTGTTAGGGTCACTTGTCACAGACAAGTACCAGTTTACTGCCTACCAAGGATTCCTAATGTCTGATGTCACCCTGTTATTTATGTATACTGAGCATCAGAACTCCCCTGACATCCTGCCTCTTGAGCACAGGAGTTTCTGGGAGTAAGCTGCTGGTAAGTATTTCTCAGGCAAGACCAGCAGCTCAGCAAAACTTATCCATTATCAGAATATAACCTTTACAACTAAAACTTCTTTAATGGACTGACACTGAGAACGTGCTTGAGAAGGTACAATATTGAAGCCTGAACTAGAAATAAAGAGGAGATAGCAAGATCCCTTTATAAGGGTCTTAATAATAGTGCAACATTCTTGTTTCTGTAGGACCCTTTACTATGATATTTATCTCAGAGAAAAATCCAAACCAAAAAACCCTGATTACAAACATATCAAGCAACATTTTGAAAATGGTCATTGAACAATACCAAAAGCTCTGATAGTTTCAGAACTTTGTATTTTGAGTTCAAATTTATTCTTAACTAGACTATGATCCTTCACCAACATCCTATTAGAAATTTTAAAAGGTCTTCCTTTGCTATGATACATTTTAAAAGGTGACAGAGGCCCCCTCAGCCTTCACTCTGTGAGATGAAACAAGCCCAGTTCCTTTAGACAGCGTTGATAAATATATTTTCCATTCTCCCATTGATGGTTGCAGCTTTCTCTGCCCATGGTGCAGTCTTGAGTTGTTCCTCCTTGAGTGCAGGTCTCTTGAACTGTGCACTGATGAGTTCTGGTTATATATGCCTGGGAATAAGTCAGTACTCTGCTTTAGAAAAGCCTTTTTGGATACACAGAGTATCTGTTTGCCTTTTTCACAACCATCCCACCACTGTCATGATAAGATCACCCACTACCCTCAGTCCTTCCTTGCTGCAGTCCTCTCAGAGCTGTGGTTGGCCTTTTTGGAGCAGACACTCTTCTGAGGGTCAGACTAATCTGACACAGCTTTACCTGGCTGAACAGTAGGTTCCATATCTCCCTTTTCAGGGCACGAGACACCTCCCACAGGAGATTAATGCCAGATAAATTTTCTCAAGTAGTAAGACCGAACTTCCAGAAGTGCTTTTCTTTCTGCATCACTTAGAAAGAAGCCTCATTAACTGTTTACTTTTGACATCTAACCTCCAAATAGCTCCTACTTTCATATATGCCTTGTATTGTGCCCCAAACATGCCCCCTTATTTTCACTGCTTTGGGCAACAGTGGTATGCAGTGCTTTTAATATTCCATCCCTCTTTATGCTGGCAAGACATCAGAACTTTCTCACCTGTGCCATGGTAATAAATTAAAATCTTTAAGATTATCAGGCATAGCACCTTGAGGAATGCCAATATTATTCTCCTTCCCACTCAGAAACCCCTTGCCCACATTGTCTTGTGCTGGCTCCTTATTCACTTTAATATGTGAATAAGTAAGTTCTAAAGGTATTTGTCCAGTCCAAGACAAGAATCATTGCAAGTGATCAAATCAACCTGGCTTAACAAGTTGGCTTGACAGTTTAGCATCCAGGTAAAAAAGTTATGCCTGGGAAATCAATGAGAGATACCACCTGAGTTTGCCCATTTTATCTACATAAGTTTTTACTTACCTTTAGGTCTTAATTATTTGTTCCTTCAAAATTTGTTCTAAGGCTTGCTCATTATTGTAGAAAGACTGATAATTCTCGGCCAAGATAATATCTGTGTTTCTAGTAAGCATAGGTATGGTCCTTACTGTTCTGCTGTCAGGCTGCAGCACTCCTGAATTTTTAAATCTGTATTTTATACATCAATTTTTCAAAACCCTTGATGCAGATAAATGTGTTTCTTCTCTCGGTCTGCACACACTAAATGCTGTTAGCTTCCTGACCACTTCACCTATGGTTATTCCTGTATCTCTACCTTTTTTCCAGCCAGCCACCCTTTATTTTCTGGTGTAGCCAGAGCAGGAAAGGAAATATTCCTTTGTTGTGTGAATTTACAACAGATACTGCAGGTTCCCTCTGAAAAGAGAAACAATGATAATTTGTAATGTTTTACAAATATATAATCCTCTCTATTGATGAACCTTGGGAGACAGCTGAGGAGTCCTGCCAATGTGAGGCTGAAGATGGTACATTAGCCTCTAAGGAAGCTACTGGCAAAGTATCTAAAGACAGGAGTTATATCAGAGAATAAAGGTAAACTGTAGTTAAAGCCTTAGGCTTAGGCAGAGGCTAAAACACACATGATTTTACCCACAAGGGACAGCAGGAGAGCCAGGAGGAGAATTTAATTTCACCATGGAGTCTCTAACAAAAAGGGTGTGCTTTTGGGCTGGTCAAAATCAACATCAAAACCCCCTTTGGTTTTATCATCATCATTACCATCGTATGCTTGCAGGGTGTTTTTTGCTTGTTTTGAGCTGAACAACCTCCAACTACCTACATGTTCTTTTGCATGGGCATTAGTGCGTGTTGGGTGCCAAGGAAATGGATTGTCACAACTTACCTTGCCCAGGTACTAACTGCAGCATAAGAGCGTTCTAAAAGCACACAGCAGACTAAATGCACCCAGTTCTCTACTTACTGATTTTCTTACAGACAGTATTTAGGGAACCTGGCAGAGGCTGTCAGGGTGAGTGTTTTAGCTGAACTGGAGTTTGTGCTGAAGAGGGGCATTCTTCTGTCTGACTAACAGGGAGGTAGCAGTGCTCCCCAGCTGCATGTTCTCTAGCACCCTTGTGTGAAAGTTCTTCCTTTCCTCAAGCAGAACAGGTTTCATGTCAGACAAGCCAGCAGAACCCTGATAATTAATCTGCTGCTAATTTGGTGGAAAATCTGGTGGTTCACATTATCTGGTGAACTATGAAAAGAAAAAATGTGGTTTTAAGTTTGTATCTTAGCTTTATTAACCTTTGGCTGCGTAGTGTGTGTCCTCTGAAGTCTTGTGCATCCAGACCAGCTGGACATCCTTACCGCTGCATTTGGAAATAAAAGCATTTTGCAAAATGTTAAACCTAACTCAGAGGTTCCTAAGGGAGTTCATTAGTTACAGTGGCAGAATTCCAGTAGCTTGGCACCAGTGCCCCAGCAGTGAGTATACAGCTGTCCTCCTGGAAGCATCGCTGGCCTCAGCCAGTCATAAAAGGACAAGTGCTGTGTAAGGTCACACATCCAGCTTTCCCAGCAGCTTGCTGCCTTTCTCTGCTGTATGCTCCACTGCACTCCTGGGTCCAATTTGCTTAGCTGATTGCTTAATGTGCCATGCTCTACGGGGGATTTGAGACACATTAAAAGAGATTGTGACAGAACCAATGCACTGTCATTGGTGACCTCCCGTGAGCAGCACACAGGCTGCAGGATGGCAGTGACACAGCCACCATGCAGCCAGAGGTTACAGCCATTGTGCATCTGCTCCTCAGTCAAACTGAGCTTTGCAAACGTGCTTCTGCAAGGCCTGACACACTGAACAACACGTGGGACTCCTGCAGGCACCCAGGCTGAAAAACACCCAGAGCTGGGCGCTCACAATGGCTGGTGGAGGTTCGGCCCTTCCCGCAGGACGCCACAGCTTTGGGAGGGGCTCACCGGGCACATCTGTGTGCCTGCTCTGTCAAGTCTCCTTACTAAGATACTCAGCTTGTAGGAAAGGCTTTCTGCAATAATGGGTAGCAAATGGAAACCAAAGATACTTCAGAAAAGCCTCTCTAAAACTTATTTCAGCTTCTATAAATGAGCAAATATTTTTGAATGTCAAAGTGGTCTAAAGAGGCTAATTTTAATGTGAGGATGATCACATGGTTCCTGCTCATGGAATAGTAAGATTATTTAACCATGGAGTACATTTTATACACTAGTTTGGCATGTTTGCAAATTACATAATGGAGATGTTTAGCATGTCCTTATAAGATATGAATGAGGACAGGGTATTTGTAAAGCTGACCTTCTACAACCCTATAGTTGTAATAGTGTCATGTAAATACATTACCTAGTATGAGAAGATACATTGCTTTGTGCAACTGAGCCACATATGTAAGTTACAAATTGTATACTTCTGAAAAATTGTAAAAGCACATACTTATGAAAAATAATCTGATGTCTCCCATTTAGTTACTGCTATGGTTCTGATACTAGAACCATTAAGGATCTGCCTTTGTTAGGGTAGGATCAAGCTTCTGGTTTATACTTGTGAAAGCAAATTATGTGTATCACTTTATTCACAGTTCCATCATTTAAAGTGATGAACTAAATGATGAACAGTTAAAGCTCAAGTCTATACACCAGGAATTCTGAAGATACTGAGAGGGACTCTGGATCTGAGGCTCTGACAGGAATGGCTCTCTCATGCTTACACTGTTTATTGGAAGGAATTTGTCTGCACTCTGCAGCTGCCTGATTGATTCTCAGATGGAGGATTCTTTTAATCATGTTCACTTAGCAACAGAAAGGTTCACTTAGATAGACACGCCCTACTATAAACATTTTATAGGGGAGTATTGAATATCCTACCAACTTGGCATCTAATCAAGATTTCCTGCCCAGAAACATAACATACTGTAAAATCAGCAAAGTTTTAAGTTCAAAGAAATCTATATTTTATGCTGGTTTTCAAACTTACTGAAGCCTGTTAACAGTGTGCAGGAGTTGCAATTGAGGCAGCTTACATCTGGAACAAAGTGCTTGTCTTGGCTGTATTTTTGGCATAGCCTATATGGCTATCACAGACAAAGAAGACAGAGAGCAGGCCTTTCACATGGTATCTGAGAAGTCAACAAATGTACAGTTAACCAAAAAGCGTCAAATACCTGCATGCTAACTTCCAAAGCTAGTAGAACAAATTTCAGCCCACCAAAAGGAGCATACTGTGCTCAAGAGTGATGTAATTCAACCTCACCGCTTTCATGACTTGTTTATCACTTCTGGTGGAGACAGAATGGAGCTGCTTCTCATTTACATGGTAGCAGTACCCCGAAGCCCCAGCTGAAGGCTGCTTCCATCCCACTGGGCTGTGAACGTTGCTTAGTCTGGCTCCTACCCATGCATGTGCATGACTAGTCAGAGTTATGTGCTATTCTGGTTCTTGCTAGCTGCCCTGGTGGGAAGCGAGGTAGAATTAAATGTCATGCTTTTATTAAAAAATCAGAGGTTAAAATTGGTATTTATTTCAGAGTTACCAACCTTTATTTTCGGTTGTAATTTCTGTATACTTTGACCTTATTTTGGTTTAGACTGTCAACGGAGTTTGTAACTTTATCAAAAAACCTGAATCCTGCCAAACCAGGAAAGCAAAAAATTTGGAAAAACACCCCATACCTCCTGGCTGGATATGCAGTAGCAGGCTATGGCTCGGATCAGCCTGGGTCACCCTGCAATTTTGTGCCAATAAATTAGCCCCCACAGAGCCTGCAGGCTCTTTGGCAATGTGGCAACTCTTACCCCAGAAGGAACTGAAGGTTCCCATAGGATTATGAAAATATGTTAAAGAATCAGAAGCTCTGTTGTTAAAGGAGCAGGATCATTTGGGTGTGGGACAAACACAAGGCAGAAGTCAGCTCCTGGCCCAGGGGTACTACATTTGGACAAGCCAAAGGTCAGAGCAGAAGCACAAGGTAAGGCGAGTCCTGCAGGTGGAAGTTCCTCACTGCTGTCAGTTCAGGCTTCTAGGCAAGGCACAGGAATGCTTGACATTGGAACTCCAGTCATTTATTGATTCATTTGGTAAAACAGAAGAATAGTAGAAAAGTAGAAAGAAATGGTTGATTTTACTAGAAATTATAACCTACAGTTCTCAGAAACGCAGAGAGACATCACTTGATGTGCTGGCATGCAGGAAAGGCTAGAGCTGACCAGAAATTATATCCTGTGGGTCCAAGAGTCAGCACAAATTCAGTTCAAACTGATGGTTAAAGCCCTTCAGGCCTTCCTTCCAGCGAGCCTTGGCAGAAACATGAGCACTCTTGAAAATCAATGCAAACAGAAGTAAAGCAGGAAGACTCACTCTGCTTAGACAGCTGATCTGTGGGACCTCCTGGAGCAGCAGTTTCTCGTGGAAACCTTGTAATCTAGGTAATCTCAGGCTACAGTGGGAATGGTCTTCCCACCAGATGCTCCCAGAGAAATTTCTTGTGCTACTGAATAGGCAAGGTGGAAACTCACAGGAGGTCTCTCCGCAGCCTGTTACTGATTTGTCATGAGAACTGCATGGTAACATGATTTTATTTATTTGTCTGAAAGGAAACTGGTCAATTGACAGCATTTTCTGGTTTGTTCTAGATATAGGTCTATCAAGACCTTCACTATATGCCCTGTGAAGCATATTTGGACTGCCTTCCCACAGTCAACCTCATCTGGTGGAATACAGCAATATTCTCATATGTATCACAACTGGATACATATAGAAGACCTGCAGTTTACGAAACACTTGGGTTTTAGGGCTTGAAATGGTTTCTGTGTTCATGGGAAAAATCAATCCAAGAAGTCAAGCCTACAAAAGCCATGTTTCTGCCATCTGCTGTGCCTTCTCTCCACCCTACTGGCCCTTACAGACAATCCTCTCCAGAGATTTTCCTAATCTCTGCTACCATTTTCAGATTTTTGATCTCTAACTTCGCACAAACTGAGCATTCTTTTCTTCTTGTTCATCTATAAAAGGCAGTCTCCCCAAAACCACAGCTTAGTCACTTCCCAAACGTGTGAGATTTCCAATGACAAAGAGCTGGTAATTTTCATTGCCTCAGCATTCCCTCCTCACTGAAAGAAACCAGGGCAACCAGAGGATGGGATTTCCCTGACCTTCCAGATAAGCTGCTTCCCTACTGGCGCTATAGCAATGATGTCCGATATTCATACATCTTAAGTGAACTACAAAACTACAGGAAAAATATATATTTAGAAAACACAAACAAACAAACCAAACTCATCATTATCTCCATACAACAGAATGTAGAAGGGAAGGATTCTTCTGGTATAAATTTTTTCACAAGTCCTCAAAATTAATGACTTGAGTCTCACGAGTTTTTGCTGGAGACGGCTGTGTGTAGGAAAGCAGTGTGCTGTCAACTAGAAGCCGGGTATTTGTGCTGCAGAGAGCTGCCTGCTGTGCAGCCAGACGGAGCCTGTGTGCTGCGGTACCGATGCCGTGAGCCCGCGGAGCGCCGGCAGCCGCAGCCTGGCCGAGCCCCCAGCAGAGGGTGGGCTCTGCCCGCGCTCGGAGGAGCTGCGGCCGCTCCGGCACAGGGAAATCCCTGCTCCTGCCCCACTTACCCTGCGTGGGAGAGAAGCGGGGTGCGACGGCTTCTGAGATTGTACTGCTGTGTGCTTGTGGCGGGTGAAAGCTGGTTCTCCCCATAGAAGCTCGACGTCCTTGTCCTCCTCCAAGTCACGGAGCTCTCAGCAGCAGAGCTCGTTGCAAACTGAAAAGGCAGGTTTGTATGAATTCGTGATCTCTCTTATTTTGGAGATGCCCTTTTTTTAACGGCAGAAATGCTGGATTCCTAATGTCCGCCTTAGGTTCAGAAACATCTGACCTCTCAGAGACCACGAAACGACTTGTGCTGCTCACGCCCATGAAGAGCAGGAGCCTGCCAAGCCCATGAGGAAGCGTGGCATAGGGAGCTGTGGGAAGGCAGGACCGCGGTCTGGCTGCACCTGGGCTACTCGTGCTCAGACACCGACCAGTGCTAAGCTGCACGACTCCCTGGTTTGGTCTCTTCAGTTTCTTGTGGACTTGCTACAGCACAGGTCTGTACATGCCCAGGGCTTCCATCACTGTGATATAGAGGGGACCACAGACTGAACCCCGTCCAGCCAAAGCCAGAAGTCTGAGGTTCAGACGCCCTTTAATGCTGATGCACAAGACCTGGAATGATGGCTGCACAGCCAACCTCTGTGTTTTGGAGTGGTTTATGTGGCTTTGTGCCCTTAATGTTAACTTCTGTGAATGTTTAACTGCCCAGGTTTTTAGAGACCAAATTGGAAAACAAATGCACGACGCGACCTCATATCCACACCTGTATGGGTCATGGTTCATGGGTGACACGGGTCACAGCTGAAACATCTATGGTATGACACCCACCTCTGCTTGAGCGGAGGGTGTGACAGTCCCTGAGCTGATGGCGCTGAGCTGCTGCTTTCTGTGAGCCATCACTAGGGGTAGTTAAGCACACAAACCATCAAATGGAGTGATTCGAGGCACCTAAGCATACAGCTGCAGCCTGCAGCACCCAAAGGCAGTACTGGAAGGGAACGTACACCTTTATACATGGTGGTCCTATGCTAGAATTTAATAAATCTCCAAGGATTTTAGCTGCCAAAGTCTAAAAATTTCCTACTGAGAAGAACATTTTCTACATCTTTTAACATTTTAATAGTTTGGGCTAAAGTTACATTCCTTTGGCTTCTTACCAAATTCATGCCTCAAAAAAGGGACTCACTATAGTTTGCATAAATTTGTGGGGTTTGATGCTATAAAATGACTGATTTTACGTGATTTTAACATGGGCAAGAAGAAGTGTTTCACCCCTAACCAGTTCTGGTCCTGGCACAACTGTTTTTTCAAGCTGAAAATTTCAAGCTGCAATTCAGCCAAAGACAGGCAAACGGTAGGGGAAATTTCAAAGCACTGCAGTTTGGCAGGGAAACCAGGTGGAGCAGCCCTGTCTCTACATGGTATCTGCAAGCTCTGAGGAATCTCAAGAGGGACCTTACCATGCTCTAGAACTCCATGAACTGAGGTTGTAGCCAGATGGGGATTGGCCTCTTCTCCCAGGCAACCACCGACGTGACAAGAGAACATCACCTGAATCTGCCAGAGGAGGTTCGGGTTGGACATTAGGAGGAATTTCTTCATAGAAAATGTGATTAGGCACTGAAATGGGCTGTCCAGAGAGGTGGTGGGGTCACTGTACCTGGAGGTGTTTAAGGGAAGACTGGACACGGTACTCAGTGCATGGTCTAGTTGGCATGGTGGTGGTTTGGTCATAGGTTAGACTCGATGATCTCAGAGGCCTTTTCCAGTCTAATTGACTGTGTGATTCTGTGAAATAACACCAGAGTGCACCTGGCTGTTACAGAGCCAGCAGAGCGCGAGAAAGTC